>JAWMRA010000146.1:20212397-20295736 GCA_035584735.1 Pseudotriccus pelzelni | reverse complement strand
CCCGCCCCGCGCGCGCCGCCGCCGCCGCCGCCGCCGCCGCCGTGTCCCCGCGCCTCCAAGATGCCCGGGCAGAGGCGGGGAGGCTCCCGCGACCCGCCGGTAGGTACCGGCACCGGGGAGGGACGGAGCACCGAGCCCGGGGGGGAGGGAGGCACCCGCGGCTCGCCGGTAGGTACCGGCACCGGGGCGGGCGGCGGGGCCCCGACACGGCCCTTCCCGCGGGTTTGCAGCGAGTGCCGGGGCCGGGGGGGTTCCCGTCCTTCCCGGGAGCCGGTGCCCGCCGCGGCTCCCCCGGCTCCCTCTCTGCTCTCCCGGCTGCGCCTGCCGGCCCGCCCCGGCACCTCCCGTCGCTTGGCGGGGAGACCCGGGGGCCTGTCCCTGCTCGGCGGGGGCAGCCGGGCTGCCCGCGGCCTTCCCGGTCCCTCTGTTCGCCGGGAGCCGTCCTGCTGGGAAGCGGCGATGCGTTACCGGGCGGAGCGGGCACTAACTCGCCGCCCCCCGGGTACCGGCTCCCTGCCCGCGCGTTTAGGGGACACTGCGCCCACCCCGTCTCCCTCCGCCCTCCCCGTTCCCCCTCGCCCCGTTTTTTCCCGGTGGAGCGTGTCGCATCATTTTCGCCCCCCAACCCGCTCTTCAGATCCCGGCGTTTTGCGGTGCCGGGCTCCCGCCGCTGCCGCAGAGCCGGGTGCGGGGCCGGTGCTGCCCCGGTCCTCGCCCCAGCGCGGCTGGAATCTGATAAACTCCGGGGCCATGGAAGTTAAACGGTACCGGGCTTCGGGACCGGCGCTGCGAGAGCCGCGGCGGGGACACACGGCACAAGCGCGGGGTCCGGTAGCGCAGCCCCCCGATGAGCGGGGCGACATTCCCGGGGTATTGCCCGAGCTTTGGGGTGTCGCTGCTCGGCTGGCAGCGGAGCCTGTTTGCTGGCGCCGAGGATCTTGTGGAGCTGCTGGAGAACGCGCCTGAGTGACACGCGAGAACGGAATTTCCTCGTCCTCGCGCTTTATTTTTGTGTTTTGCCTCTAAAAAACATCCCGACCGCAGGTTTATTGCCCCGATGCGCACCGCTGGCGAGGGCTGGAGCACAGCTGGTAAGGGCTGGAGCGCGGCGAAGGGCCGCTCTGCCCAGCGGGCTGCGGAGTTTCTGGAGAGGGCGAACGGCTCTAGTTGCTCCGTCATTCTCTCAAGTCCGGACACGCCGGCGTTAATGGCTCCTGCCCTTCCTGGCTCTCTCCCAGGCCTCCTCAGCCAGCCCGAAACCTCGGCTGAGCCTTTGTTGTCGGAAGGCGGCTTCAAGGAGACCGGCTCTGCCGGAGGAGCCGCCGCAGCCGGGCGGGAGCTGGCACAGCGGTGCCCGCCGGGGCACGGGGCACTGCCGGCTCCCAGGTGGCAGGGGGGCACCGCCGAGCAGCGGCTGGCAAAGCGGGGGGTGCCACCGACCCGTCTGCCTGCCTTCGGGGGGGGCGTTGAGCGTGGGTTCGAGCTGCTCCTTGACCCTCCTGATGTGGTCAGCAGTGCCCCTTCCACCACCACCCTCCGCTCCGGCAGCAGCAACCCTCGATCCGTGTCGGAGCTGGCTCCGGCTCCCCCGGAGCTCTGTGGGCTCTGTGCCGAGATCGTCACTGCTGCGTTTCGCCGGCGAGGAGCAGGCTCGAGGCTCCTCGCTTGGCTCCTGCACTGACCGAGTGGTAACAACACCGGCTACGGCACGGAGGGCGAGGGGCTGGCCCCGGCAGCGGTGCTGGAAAGTGCGCCGAGAGGGTATTTATTCCTTAAGGATGCTCCTGGAAATAGACAGCGAGTGGGACAGGAGTACGAGGAGGAAGGATGAATTCACGCCGATGGCAGCAGCAGCTGCTTCTGTTCAGGCAGGTGGTTACAGAGCCCTGGGTGTGTCGGCTGCTGCGATGGTTGCCGGGTCCGTGCCCCGCAGAGCCTTCCACGGCAGCAGGGAGGCCGTGCCTGTGCACAGCCCGCATCCATCCTGCTTTGGAAATGCTGCTTGGGAAAAGAAATGGAGCTGCAGTGGGTGATAAATCCTTGCGTTGCAGAGTGTGCTCTGGGCAAGCTGTGCTGGTCTCCGTGGCACAGGCACGGCTCCGGGGTGTGCCGGCAGTGTGTGTTGCTGTGTGTGCGTGTCCGTGTTTGTGAGCCGGGTGGGATCGGCCCTGAGACTGCATAAGATTGATAAATGACTTATTTTTAAAACTGGGACTGTGTTGTCTCCTGCTCATCCCCTCTAGGGATGGAGAGATGTTTCCAAACCCTCACTGAGGTTTTCAGTGACTCTCCTGGGCTCTCTGTGGGTTTCTGAGCTGTTGGTCAGGGTTGCTGTAGTGGGGAGGGGGATTTGAGCCTGTTATCACTTGGGTCAGACCCTGGCTTTGGGGAGTCAGTGCATCCCAGAGGCTGCTCACTGGTGAGACTGTGGCTCTCAGCTGTCCCATCAGAGATGCTGTAACCAGAACTGTTTGTGCAGGCTGCACAGCCGGTTCGTTAAGCGAAGCTGATGAGCACTGTGATTATTTTGTACCTCTGGAGGGAGTTGCTCCTGCCGATAACCCCCCCCCCCCCTCCCATAACAAACCCACCTTTGCCTGCTCAGAATCCCTCCGAGGCTGGTGCTCCTCTTCTTGGGGCAAGAGGGTCTATGGCTGCTTCCCTGAGCTCCCTCCTGTGGAGTGAAAGCCTTGGGGAGGCTGGAGCCTATGTGGCTCCTTTTCCTTGTTTTTAATGTTCTTCCCCTGGAAAACAAGTGTGTGGGAGCCTAATGAGTGCCTAGCTGTACTGTCATCTTGTGCAAACGAGCAGCTCTGTCGGCCCCTCTGATTAGTGAGTGGACACGTGGAGACGCCGATGACTGGCCTCAGGCTGCTGCTTCCAGCACCCTCGCTTGCTGCTGTGGAGCCTGAATCCCAAAAATGTCAGGGCAAGAAGGTCAGCAGGGGGAGAATGGGGTGTCTGTGTGGCGCTGAAAGGCGCCTTGTGCTGTGTGAGTGCGGGGGGCTCTGGCAGCATGAGGGAAGCGTCTCACCCCTTGGAATCCTGGGTGCCTGCCTGTGTTCTTACACAGCGCTGGAAACATTGGGTTGGATCTTTGTGCCAGCAGCCCTGGACCTGCCTCATCCATGGGTGCAGGGAGGGTGACAGTACTGAGCCCTGAGCGTGTGGCTTGGGAGGACATGGGGCAGAGCTTGCCATGCTGCAGCCCTGGCTTTTGGGGTGCCAGGGGTAGGGCCCTGCCAGCATCGTTGAGATGCGGTAGCTTTGGCATCTGGCCCCAGCCCCTGGCCCCGGGAGTGTGGCCAGCAGCAGAATGACCCCTTTTGTGCCTCTGGACATGCTGCCCTTTCTCAGGAAACAGCCGATTGTGCTCTCTGGCAGCGCTGGGCTCCGTCACTGCCTCCACTCTGGCCCTGCCTTGTGTCCAGGCCCTGGGGCCAGGCATGTCCTGTGGCCAGGCAGTGGCCAGGATGGGGACAGCCTTGTCCTAGCTTTGTTGGGGCTCCCGGCTCCCTGCTGGGGGGAAGGCAGCCCCCAGCAAGGCCCACCAACAGTGGAGAGAGGAGCAGGATGCTGGCCCTCAGGACCGCTGTGGTGTGGGGATGGAGCTTGGTGACAAAAAGCTGGTGCAGCAGGGGCTGGCGGGAGGTCAGTCTGGAACCACTTTTCATCTCTTCTCTGTGCAGTCTCAGCCCTGGTGCTGGTTGGCCTCCATGCAGCTCACTGGTCCCCATGCCAACTGTGGGCTCGGCTTCCTCTCTGAGCAAACAAACCTGATGTTCCCTGGGTACCAGGAGGGCAGGGGCCATTCCTCTGTCACTCTGTCCCCTGCTTCCCTCTTGCCTTTGGAGTCCTCCCTCAAGCTGCCATCCCTCTCATAGAATCCTAGAAGGTGCTGAGTTGGAAGGGACCCATCAGGATCATCAAGTCCAACCCTGCACAGGACACAAGAATCCCACCCTGTGCCTGAGAGCGCTGTCCAAACATTTCTTGAACTTGGACAGGCTTGGTGCTGTGACCACTTCCTGTTCCAGTTATCTGCCACCCTCTGGGTGAAAAACCTTTTCCTGATAGCTAAGGTAAACCTCTTGTCCCTGTCTCTTAAATTGAAATAGAAACGGCTTGTGGAGGGTGATCCCGATGGAAACTGTTTATTATTGAAACCGTTCTGGCTGGGAGGTCCCGGTGAGGAGCTGCTGCAGGAGCCCGACTCTGGCTGCCAGGTCTTCCTGACTGGGTGGTGGCAGCTGGTTCGCTTCCTTTTGGGCATTTCCCGTGGGATTTCCGCCCTTGGACAGGAAGAGGGTGTGGATGGGGTCTGGTTGGAATGTGCCGGAGCAGCCTGTGAATGGATGGGGACGCTGCTGTCACCGTGCAGGCTTAATTGCTGCTGAGTTTTTTATGCTCAGTAGAGAGACTGAAGGGAAATAGGGGGGGAGTTGTGTGGGGGTTTTGTTGTTTTTTTGGGGGGAGTTGGAGTTTTTGATTTTTCTGGGATTTCTTTTTTAATACATGTTGCAGTTGAGTGCTGTAAGCTCTCGGGTTTCAAAACCATGTATTTTGTAGATCTCAATGTCTGGACTATCAGCTTGAGATGGGGGAAAGGAAAACCCAGAGGCTTGTGAAAAACCGGTGTGAGAAATAAATGGAAAAGTGCTGCATCAATGAGACTCTGAGGGCAGATCCCAGGGATGGGTGTTGCATCCGTGCAGGAGCACATGTAGCAGGACTGTGTGCTGGCTGTGTTGGGGGTCCCACAGCTTTGCCCGCTTTCTATGGGATCCTGAAATGAAATGGGCTCCGTGCCTCTGCAGAATGTCATTACTCTTGTTTATAACTGAAATTTGCGTCTAAGAGGGAAATGAATTGCTCAGTCTGTTTGTTTATTCCTCATTTTGCAGACGCAGGAACTAGACTACGTTGGGGTAATGGCCCAGAAATTAAATTTCACTTTAATGCACAAACCCAATTTTGAGTTGGTTGACCGAAGAAGAAAAAATTACCTTCAGGCAGGAGGCAGAGGCCTGGCTGGAGCAGGGTTCAAGCCCAGTGCGATCGGTGTGAGCTGGGGGGAGATCTGTGGGGATACAGGGGAAGTGGGGACGTGTCAGCCCTCTGAGGTGCAGCCTGCAGCATCCTCTGACAGCACAGCAGGGATATTGAGGAATAAATTAGCTTTTTTGCAGTTGCAAAGAGACACCGAGAGGCTTAAATGCATTTCATGGATGATCCTCAAAGAACCCCACAAATCTGGCTGTGTTACAGGGCTGAATGCAGTGAGACAGGGACAGGCCATCTAAAGGGTGCTCAGGAACTTGGGCTGGAGTGGCAGCACTGGCACTTGAGCTCCAGGCGTGGGGCTGTGGGCAGCTGCTCTGGCTTGCTGCCCGCTGGGCCTCCTGGGAGAGAGGAATTTGGGGCTTTGAGCCAGGCTGACCTGGCTCAACACATCGTTGAGGAGCAGGCTGGGTTTTTGGCTGGATGCTGCGCTGGCTCAGGCTGCCCCCATGCTGTCGTGCTGATGCTGAGCCCCAGTGTGACAGTGGCACTGGTGGCTGTGACGCTCATGCTGCCTGGGGTACTGTGCCCTTACCCCGGGATTTACTTTGCCCACCAGGGTGTCCGAGGCTCCAGGGTGTGTGGGAGCTGCTCTCTGGCCTTTGATCAGCAGTTTCTCTCCAGTGCTGGCCGTAAGCAGATGGTTTGGGAGAGGGGGAATGAGGCACATGAGGGTGGCAGGGGTCTGCAGTCCCCATGCAAGGGGGAAAGAACAGGTACAGGGGATGAAAGGACAGGCACAGGAGCTTTACATCCCTCGTGTAAGTGCTCCAGAGCCCTGGCGCTGGACCTGTTTCCCATGCAAGGGAGCAAATGTGGATCCAGGCTTTGGAGGTCCTACACAAGATGATCTGTCCTGATGGAACCTGACCTTAAGCCAGTGCTCAAGGGCAGCTAGGGCTGCTGGTGGTCTGTTAGCCCTGTTATTGTGGCTTTGGACACCTCCTGTTCTTAACTCCTTGCATCTGGCTGAAATCTTATGGGAGAAAATGTGGTGGTTTTAACTCTGAGATTGGTGAAATGCTGCCCAGAGAGGCTGTGGAGTCTCCACCTGTGGATGTATTCAGAACCCTGTGGGTCACAGTCCTGGACAGCTGACTCCAGGTGACCCCAGGAGAGTGAGTCTCCATTCCCAGAGCTCCCTGCAGACCTCAGCGTTTCTGTGACTTGCTGGATTCTCACCTGGGAGCGTGGTGGGCCAGCGCAGTGCCCATGCTCCCCAAGGTGCAGCAGGAATCCCAAAGCTCTGGGTTGCTGCAGGAACACGTTGGCTCAGACCACATAATGGCATTTTGTTTATCTTAAGCAGCTGATGCTTGGAGCCGGCGCTGGGGAGCCGTGGGAGCTGCTCTGGATGAACGTCCCGGGAGCATCCTGTGCGCACGGCGGCGTCTCCCCAGCCCTCCTACGGCAGCACCGTGTTGCCAGGGATTCTCCCCCCTCTCTGTGCTGTAGGTGCTGCTGGCAATTCCTGGAGCCCAATGGTGTGTGCAGGGGCTGGAGCACCGAGCGAGGATCCTGACCGGCCCAGAAACTCCACTGGGGCCCGGCCTCGTGCTCTCCATTGGTGCCTCGCTGCCTGCGTTGCTGTTTTCCCCTCCTAGAAACGTGTTCTGGGGTTTGTTTTTTTTTTTTTGCTTGGATGTTTTCCCTGGCTGCAGTGGCTGCAGCTCTGCTCCCTTGTGCTGGAAGTGTTTGTGTGCCTGTAGGAAGGAGAACGGGACAGGGTTTGTCTGGCAGGAGGGTGGTGAGTGCCGAGCTGTAGAACTCTGTGAGGAGCAATCCTGCCAGAATCCTCTTCCTTGTTGTGTTCCTTCTCCTTCATGACTGGTAGTAGGAGATGGCCTTGAGGCCGGTGGGCACCCAGAGGACGTGCCTGAAGTTCTCTGGGATCCCTGCATCTCTGTGCTTTGCCTCTCAGGTTTGCTTTCCTCCTGGGAATTCTCGCATTTCTGCATAATGAGGGCTGGCCTCTCCCAGCAACAGGCTCCTTGTTTTTATCCTCTGTGATTTTTCTTGGCCCCTAACCTGATCCTTCTTGGTCTGCCTGTTCTCCCAGAGTTTGGGCTGCCTTGTGCCAGCTGTGAGAACTGGTGGATAGTGCAAAACTGAATTTCTGGGAATGACATTGGGCTGGTCCATGGCTCTGTTATGCTGCAAAAGGAGGAGCCCAACTTCTGGGGTTGTGTGGGTGCTTGTGCTGTCACCTCCATGTCCCCTGTCTCCCTGTGTGACCCACTTGTGGTTTTCTGGCATCAAATCTTAAGCATTTTTCCATCCCTTGAATCTGAGTCCTTTAGCAGCTCCAAGTCATGAATAGTCATCACTGTGTTATGGCCTTGTGTGTTGGGAAGTGACTGGGATGCTCTGCAGGCTCACCCATCAGTTGCAGGGTGATGTGTGTCACCGAGGGAGGTGCCACAGGGCTGAGGACTCCCCACAGCCCCTTGGCCATGGACAGGATCCAGCTCTGGTGCTGGCCTGGTGTCCTTGCTGCATGTGGGGGTGGCAGGAGAGGGGACTTGGAAAGCTGCTCAGTGCTTCAGCCCTTGGATGAGAGAGACCATCGGCATGGCAGATGATTTATATACTACTACACTATCATTTTTTTAAACTCTTTTGCTCATGCCAATACTTTCCCAAGTCTCTGACCAGCACTGTGGTCAGTCCCGGAGTGACCGTGTAGAGTGCTGTGCTCCCTCCAGCATCCCGGGAATTTGTGTCCGTTTGTCATTCCTCAGCAGCTGTGAGGTTTGCTGACTGCCTGCGGAGACACAGCAGCTTCCCATGGGGAATCAGGAGTGTCGGGTGCTCTCGGGGACGAAGGCACCTCTGTGTGTCAAATCCCAGCCCCTGCGAGGCTCTGGCGTGTTCTGTGATAGCGACAAATGCAAAATTGGGAGTGTTTTGGGTTCCTTTCAGATCTTTAAAGAAGTCGTTGGAGTAGGAAGGCAGGTATTGTCTGCGCTGTGCCTCTCGTCACCAGAAGCCTCTGCCTCCCTCCGGCAGCCCGTGGGGAGGCAGCAGGGATGACAGGAGGAAATTACCTTTGTAGTTACCTGCTTTATCTCCTGAATTTCGTCTGAGCAGAGCTGAGAGGGGTGGCGGGCAGATCCGCAGCCCCTGCATGCCCCCAACGTTATTTCGGCTGCCCCTTGGAGAAGGGTGTGGGACTTTGGAGTGATGCAGCGTGGTGGAGCCGTGCTGGCCAGGGAACGGGGGTGATGGAGGCAACAGCACGGTCTGAATCCTCCAGGAGCCGGGGTTGGAGATGCTGGAGTGGTCTGGCATGCTCTGGGATGCTGGGTTCAGGGTTCTTCCCTGGTCCTTCTCCACAGGCTGATCCAGGGGATGACAGGGTAAGCTGGGTGTTTCTCCCGACTATGTGCCCTCTAGACCTGCCTTGAGCTCGGTGGTTCATCCCCAGCCTGGCATGAGCTGTGGGAAGACCTGTCCAGAAGCAGCACGGCCGTGCTGGTGTCCTTGGCTCAGGGAGCGTCTCCTGGTTAAGGAGTAAGCCTAGGGCTGATCCCAGAAGATGGGGAGTGTGGCATTGCTGATGGAGCATCCTTTGATGTGCCTCACAGTGTGAGGGGCACTGCTGTGGGTATCTGTGACATTCCGAGCAGGGGGTGGGACATGGGGACAGGCAGTGGCTCTGAGCCAGGGGAATTGGTGCTCTTTTGTTTAGAAATGTATTTTATTTAGAGACAAAGGGCAAAAGTGCTCCTGTGCTGCAGTGCTGAGGGCAGAGAACCCTCTCCAAAGGGATGCTAATGGTTCTGAGTCACTTCAGAGCGAGGGAGCATTTTGTCTTGAAAGGCTTTAAATGACCTGTGTAATGTGCTGGAAAAACGTCCGGGGAGCTCGGGGTCCCTCTGTCATTCCGCAGCGCCGGGAGGAGGACTGGGAAATCTGGCTGGCGTACGGAGCACTCCCAAGGGGCCGGGGTAGGCGAAAGGATTAAAAATTGCTGTGATTTGAAAATAAGCCCTGGTCAGGCCCTTTCTGGAATGAAGAGGAGGTAACTGTAGGAACAGCAGGTCCCTGGCATCCTCTGGCCAGTTGTGGAGGGTGGTGGAGGGGACCCTTCGCTGCAGTGATGTGGGAGCTCTCCTTGCAATTTGCTCGCGGTTGCTCTGGAATGGTGTTGGCATTGCTGGCTGTGCCATGCTGGAAGTGAAGCATGGCTGGGGCACTGGTGCAAGCTCTGTCCCCAAACCTGCTTTGTAACTCTTGGTGTGTGGGTGCCCATAGCTCCCAGCTTGAGCCAGGAGCTGCCGGCTCTGTGAAAAACGTGTCTCTGAAATGTGTCCTCGTATGCCAGCCTCTTGCCAGGGTAAGCCTGGAGTGATGAAGCTCCAGGCTGATCCCTGGGCTGCGGCAGCTTCCCTCGTTTTATATCGCTAGTCTCTTACCTGGCCAGGGAGCCCAGTTACACCAGTCTGGGAGTCAAGTTGCACCAGTCAGGGCACCTCTTTCTGAGCATGGCGAGGGGGTGGGTGTGAAAGTCCAAAATATCTGCTACCTGCATTGTTTCTGCACTGGGGATTAGAACTAATTATCCCCCCATTGTCTCCACTTCCTGCAGGAAGCCTTGTTTATCCTTTCCACCTCCCAGGAATGCAGCCCAAGGAGCTGTGCAGATATATTTAACCTTGCACACAGCAGCACAATGGCCCTTGGATTTCCCGACTCTGTGGTATCTGTCGGAAGCGGAGCTGACCTGTCGTTTCCGGGTGGGGAGGTCGGGGCAGCAACAAGGCTCTGGGCTGACAGTCACAGCCTCCCTCTGCAGCGGAGGCCGAGATCTGCCAGGAGGTCGGAACCGCCTCTTGTCCTGCTGCAGCGCTGAGCGGCCAAACGGGACTGAAAGGGTGTCGCTGGCAGCGCGTGTTGCTGTGGGCTGCAGGGCTGGGGCACACATGCTCCTCGGGGCTCTGTCAGGACACACGGCAGCCCCGAGCCAGCGGGGACGTGACAGAGCCCTTGGTTCAGACGGCAGCTCCCGGCCCTTCTGGAGCCGCTCTTGCTCCCACACCCCGTTCAGTTTTTTTCCTTCCCTGTGGAAAAGGAAAGGATCAGGAGGGGTCAGGAGGTGCAAAGGGGCAAAGCAGGGGGAGGCACAGTGGTGGCTCAGGCTGCCCCTCTCAAGCTCTGTGTCTTTGCCAGAATGGGACTGTGCCAACCCCCCTTCTTTGGTTGAGGATCTGCTATTATTCTGTCCCCCAGAAAACATCCCTTACGGTAGAGCTTTGACTTTTGCACAGCATGAGGGTACCTGGGGAGCACTGATGAGGGGCTGGCTCCTTGCTGGGATGCTCTGGCACCTCACTGTGTCATGCTTGCATGGCAGCACCACCAGTACCTTCCAAGATGTGTGTCTGTGTCTCCTGGCTCTTTCCCACGGTGGGCTTTGCCATGAGCCCAGCCTTGCCTTTTCTATGGTCGTATCTCTGAACCTCTTTGAACCCTGCTCCCCCATGGATAAGTAACACCAGTGTTGGGACTTGGTGTCCTATAGAAAGCACAGGAGTGGGAAACCACCCCAGCAGCTTGTAGGGGTGCAGACCCCAAAGGATTCTGATATCTAATACAGCACCAGGGCTGTGAATGCTGGAGCAGGCTGCTGCTGCTGCTCCAGCCTCTGGAGAGACAGAGGGGTTTGCCCTTGGAATATGCTCCTCCTTAACAAAACGATCCTCAGCACGGGGCTGGGGGTTCTCAGTGCCGGGCTGGGTGATCTCCACAGCATCCGTCTGGGGGACAACAGCCTTGCCTTGCTCTGGAGCCCAAAGGTTGTTATTCCAGAGCACCAGCTGACACTGCAGCCATGCCCTCCCTCATTTTTGCTGGGCAAGGGGATGTGGTGGGGACGAGGCCGGGCTGGAGCTGCACTGCAGGCGGTGGCTGAGGAAGAGCGGAAGGATGCAGAGCCACAGGGTGCGTCTGGAGAAAGGCTCGGATCGAAAGGCCACTGCCATGTGTGGTCTGGCAGGAGCCAGCTGGGAGCAGGGCTGTTTTTGGGAGCTGCTGGTGCTGACACGAGTGCTCGGTCCGCTCGCTTGCTGTGCAGCGTTGGCTGGAGAGGCCAGGAGAGCAGGGTGGCAGGAGACCACAGAGCTGCAGGAGAGGTAAGGGAGGGGAGGGGGAAAGGGAGGAAGGATGGGGGGTGGCAAGACCTGGAGCAGTGGAGTGCTGTGGCAGGAGGGGAAGGAGTATTGGCAGGGGGATGGCAGAGCTGCCAGGGCCACAGGAGCACTGGACGTGCCAGTTTGGTGGTGTGCCCAGTCCCCAGCTGCTTTTCTCAAGGGCCAGGCTGGAAGGGGCTCACTCACATCTGTGATGGTCTTGGGAAGGCGTTGCTGCTGTGTTGCAGCAGCCCTCAAAACCACGTGCCTGCATATGTGTCTGACTCGGGCACTGCTGTGACCCCCCAGCTTCAGCTGGGGTTTCAGCCCCTCAGCTGTGGTGACAGCTGCTGGTAAAGAGGCAAGGGCTGCGTGTTTTGGCATTGCAGGAGGAATGGGATGGATGGGTGGACATATGCAGTGCACGGGAGGAGGGCTGTGATGGGCTGTGACCTGCCAGAGGCTCAGCCTGGCTGCTGCAGCCCCAGTTTTCATGGATTATGGAGTGCAGGGGACCCCGGGGAGCTTCGGTGTTCCCCAGGAACTGGAAGCAACTGCACTGTGCTCCAGGGACCTGCTAAGTTAGAGGGGCTGGAGAGATGCCCTGTCCCTTTTGTGTCCTGTTGACCTCCAGGCCACCAATGGGGATTGCTGGGGAAGGTTTTCATGCTGTGTCAGTGGGAATTGCCCCATAACGTCCCAGAGGGAGACATTCACCATTGCTGCCTGTCTTCAAACCACTGCAGTTTCTGAGGAATCTGCATGGAGTGGTTCCCACTGCGTGGCTGTGGGACCTGGGGAGCAAACTGCAGGGAATCCCTCCCTGATCCACCTTGCAGCTCATGGGCTCCAAATCCCTGGGGAGCCTTTAGTGAACACATGCTGTGCTGAGGTCCTGTGGGAGCACACTAGGAGCTGTCACCTCACCTGTAGGAAAGAGGTAAAGTCTTCCCTTGTACCAGGATGTCCCTGGAGGTCAAACAGAGGAGCTTCATTTGGTTCTTGCCTCTCTGACATCACGGAGGTGGATGAGATGAGGACCTCATGGGCTTTGGCAGGAGCATCTTTGTCCTGTGCAGGTAACCCAGGACAAGCTCCTGGAGCTTCTGTTGCTCCCTGGTCAAGATCTCCATGAAATCCTGATAACATGCTGGAAGGCTGGCACCAGCACGGGAGAACAGGGAGCATGACTTGTGTCCTTGTGCAGTCGTGACCCACTCAAACAACAACTCTTTTGTGCCTCATCCTGTGCTAGACTCCCACTGGGATGGACAAGTGTAATGTCAGCAGCTGATGTTTAACACTGGGCCAGAAAAACCCACTCTGATTGCCCAGAGCCCTCCCCACATCCCACCTCCCACATCCCAGCTCACGGGAACAGGGCTCTTCATTCCGCACCAGAAGCAGATGCAGAAGGTTTTGTGGCATTGCCAGAACCAGTGGATGATGGATTTCTGCCAGCTGTGAGTGGATTATCAGCTGTGTTGGGCCACAGTGCTGGCAGAAGGGGTCAGACAGCAGCACAGGCTGGGTGGGGCCAGAGTATTTGGGGGTGCTGGGGAGAACATGCTGGGGCTCAGGCTGCTGGTGTGTGTGGAAAGCACCAGAATCCCTGGGGGGATGGGTGGTGGGGGCTCTGGAGCTGCTCCATGAACAGAGAGATGTTATCAGGAAGGAAAGGCAAAGAAGCAGAAGTGGGAAACTTCCTTTGGTACCAAACCAGAGAGGCTGGAGGGGCACCCCGAGCTGGATGGGAGCAGGGATGTGGGGAGCTGCGGCTGCAGGGACGGGAGTGCTGACTAGGGGCTTGTGCTGGACTGGAGCATCCCAGCTTGGATCCGTGCAGGCACGCGGGTAACTGAGGCTTGTGTGGAGTTGAGGTGTTGGGAGTAATTCCCTAGGGGGGGGTGAGGGGGGAGCAAAACCCCATCCAAAACTAGGTGTGCAAGTAGCGAGGGCAGAGGTGATCAGGGCACCCAGTAGTATGTTGGGGGCCCTTCCCAACCCTGGAGCGTGACAGGAGACCTTCAGGAGAAAGGGGATGTTGTGATGGAACAAAGTGATCTCATCCCATCAGTGAAGGCAGCGGTGACGCTGAAATTCCCAGAGGGAATCAGGTGCTGTGCAAATGGAGGAATTAAAGAGCACAAATGGCCAGTGCCTGGTGGACTCTAGTGGCTCTTCAGGAGGGGTTTAAGGATGAAGCAGCCAAACTGCCAGCAAATCTCTCCTTAAAGGGAACTGCTGCATGTGAATGCAGCCCCTCGGCTCTGTCCTTCATTTAAGAGGTGCAGGGAGAGCAGTGGGAATCATGGAGCAGCTTTGCTTTAGCACCAAGCAAATTGGCTGAGAAAATAATTAAAGTTGGTGTGGAAATGCTGCTCCAGTGTGATGGATTAGCGACAGCAACACTGGCTTTTATAGGGGAAACCCAGTTTAATGGGGATGGGGGGGTTCTTCTTTTTCTAGAATGGCAACGAGGTGACTGGGGAGAGCAGCTGTGAGATGGATCATTGGGATTTTCAGAAAGCCTCAGGCAAATTCGTGGAGTTATTAAGGAATGTGTGAAGGCAGGAGTGATGGGAGGAAAGGCCAAGTTCTGTTCAGCGTGTTCAGGTGTGCTGGGAGGGAGGAGCAGGGGCCAAGGGATGCTCTGCACTGGCTGCGGCTCTGAGCTTAAAATTTGGTGTTAAATATGCACAGCAGATGCAAATCAAGCACAGAAGAATTAGGTAACACTCAATCTGAATCGGCTGGAGGAGCCTGACAGCCTTCCCCTCTCCCTGGGGTGCCTTTGCTAGGTCGGAAGCTGTTGCTAATTACGTGGTTGGGGGGGCTGTGTTCCCTCGTAGGACACTGTTTCTCCTGAGACAGGCCCATCCCAAGGGGAGATCCAGGGCAGTTGGTTGGGAAGGCTGACGCTGGCAGGGCCAGGGGAGCTGAGGGGGGAACCTCAAATGAGGGAGTGGATCCCTTGCTGCCATGGGAGCTGTGCTGGGCAGCCTGGGCTCTTTGGGAACGGGATGTGGCTGCTGGACAGGGCGTTCTATCTTCTATCCTCCCTTAACAGTGATCCAGTTTTGAGCTAATTTTCCCGAGGACAACAAAAAGCGCAGAGACAACTGCTGCCCAGATTTTGTATCCTGCTGTCGCTGAGCCAATTAAGGAAAGGGTTGCCATATTTTATTATTTTTTTCGTTAATGCACGGGTGGAGCAGCATAGCTCTTCTAAAGCCTCATTCTTGGAAGGGGCTGAGCAATCTGGGCTGGAGCTTTTGAGGGGGAAGGGAAATAAAAAAAAGGGGGGAGGGGGGAAAAAAGGGGAGAAAGAGAGAAAATAAATAAATAGTCACACATGGTGTGGAAAATACCGACCCACAGAGTTAGCGTTTGTCAGAGCAGGTCTGGTTATCCTGGCATGGGGCTCTGCCGAGGTTTGGTGCTGGGAGAAACCACAGGGAATGTTGAGTGGACTTGTAAAAAAACATGGGTGAAAACAGGAGCTGGATGGTGCTGGAGGGAAAAGTGTGAATTTTGGGCTGGCTGCCCATGGCCTCAGGTGATGTACACTGGGATGTCCCTGCCAGGTATAGATCAGGTGATGTGAGCAGCATCTCCTCCTTCCATGTCTCTCCTCCCTTCTTCCTTTGGTGCCAAACCTCTACCTCACTCCTGATGAGCCTCTGAGCTTCAGGCAGTGATGAAGCACGTTCGGCTTTGATCTTGCGAAAATAACAATTTGAGAGAAATGGGGGGAACCTTTGTATCCAACAACCTTTGGTGTAACTTGCTAAGGGTGTCCTGGGAACCCCTGAGGCTCACCATGCTCCTGCTGCTCTGTGTTGGCATGTGGGTTTTGGAATGCATCTGGGCTGGAAGTAAAAGCACCAGTCACTGTATCCCAGAGGACCTGGCACTGGCTCTGCACTGGCTCTGCAGCATCCACATCTTTGCTCACTCTGGGGGTTCGCCGCCTTCCCCTATCTCTTCTGCCTTGTCGGTCATTGATTTACTTACTATAATTTTTATTTGTTATTATTATTTTCTCTCTTTCCCTTTGGTTTCAGGACAAGTGCAAATCAACACAAAAAAGCTGTTTGGTTTTATGTTACCGTGTTGTTTACCTGCTGCTGCTTGCCGTTCTCACAGCCCGACTTGGCCAGGGCTGCTGACCCTTGGGGCACAAGTGACACGGGGCTGTCTGTAAACAGTGTTAATATTTTATGACTTCTATATTTAGGGAGTTAATGACTCTAAAGAAAGCAGATTTTAATCTGATCAGCTATTCCTTGTGCTGCGTCAATCCTGGACATCAAAGAGAACATCAAAGTGAGAGGCATGAAAGGCTCTGACGGCAGCGAGGCTGCTTTGCCAGGTGCGGCACCTCGGAGCAGGTGCCTCCTCCAAGGGGGCTCCCGCACCTCCAGCGGGGCTCCCGCACCTCCAGGCAGGCTCCTGTGCCTGCTCCTGCACTTCCGAGTGGGCTCCTGCACCTGCTCCTGTCCCAGCTGGGATCTGAGGCTCCTCTTGGATATGTCACAGGTAAAAGCTGTTGTCCCAGCAAGGGAAACAGGGTGAATGTAAAAACTTGGTAACAAAGCCAAAGGCTGTTTAAACTTTTTGCATCGTTTTCCCTCGGATGGCAGCGGGGCTGGATGTTGGATGTGGGAGCTTGCGGGAGCATGAGATATTGTTCTGTGGGACTGGGCCAGCAACAGGCAGCTCTGGCAAGGCGTTTGAGAGCCTCTCACACCAATCCCGGTTTTTAAATTCTTTTCCCAGTCTTGGTCAGGCTCTGAACCAAATCCCGTTGTTGTCCCTTCTTTCTTTTTCCCCCTTTGTGTTTGCTGGCCGGGGAGAATCCGTGGATCATGTGGGGACCCCCCGAGCTGGGGTCGTGTGTGGAGCGGGGTGTTGGGCTCTTAGGGTGAGGCAGCCGCTGTGTGCAGAGCATCCAGCAGGGCGAGGGACCGCTGTGGGAGGTGTTACAGCTCCAGTGCCCAAGGGCAGTGCGGGAGGTGCCGCAGTGCTGGCGATGGGAGTGTCGTCGCTGGACTCTGGGACCTCCCCCTTGTCCTGCCAGGCCTGGGGCACAGGGGAGCCCAGCAGATCCGGGGTAACCACAGCAGAGTGCGAGCAGCCGGGCAGAGGTCCAGGAACGTTTCCTCCCCACCACTTTCCCATGGCTGTGGCAGGCTCCGAGGCTTGAGAAACACTCCAGGGGCTGCGGAGAGGGAGCTGTCAGGGAGCCCTCGTGCTCCTCTCCTTGTTTGGATACAGCTACTTTTCCACTGTCTCTCTTGAGGAAAAGCAAAATAATTTGAAAGAAAGTGTGGATACATGTGAGTGCGAGGCTGTGTTTGGGCAGCAGAAGCTGCTGCTGCGGCATGAGCATACTGAAACACCCAGTGGATTAATTTTATAAGCCCCTTGAGCTGGTTCAGGGAGGAGCTCAAGGTCTCCTCCAGCCACTTGCAAATCCCATTTCAGGCAATTGGGAAGAGGGAGGATGGGAGTGATGGAAGGGATGGGGGGTGTGCAGGTTACCTGTGCAGTTTGCCATTTGCAGGTCTTGGCAGCAGCCTGGGGCTTTCAACAGCTAAACTCTCTCCTGCTGCTGCTTCATTCCCCCAGCCAGCCCTTTTTCACAGAATCCCAGGTTGGTTTGTGTTGGAAGGACCTTAAAGTTCATCCAGTTTCACCCCCTGCCATGGACAGGGATACCTTCTACTGGACTGGGTTGCTCCAAATCTCATCCAACCTGGCATGGGGCAGCTGCGGCTTCTCTGGGCAACCCGTGCCAGGGCCTCACCACCCACCCAGGGAAGAGTTTTTCCTCTTCTCCCCAGACAGAGCCCATGTGCCCCAACACAGTGACCTGGGGTGGAAACAGGGCTGGGCTGGGCACTGTGTTCCTTCTGACAGAATGAGGCTTTGCCCACATCTGTGACAAGGGACATCGCAGTGGGTCGAGAAGACCAGGAGGCACCACGTGTGCACTAGGTGGCGGGTAAGAAAGGAGAGACTGGATCCATTTTCCATGTCACTGTGTGACAGGCATTTGGGAGCATGCTGGGACACGAGCAGAGACTGGGCAGTGCTCGAGGTGCAGCTCCTGGTGCTCTGCAAACCGGAGCTGGGAGCAGCAGGTTGTCGCCTGCTGGGAGCTCTTTTCCAGCTCATGCAAGGGAAGGGAGCTAAAAATACAGCTTGTTTGCCTCCAGCTGGAGTTGATTTGGGCATCCCTGGCTGTTGTGGAGTGCAGTGGAGGACAGCCAGTGGTGGAAGTTTGCCGACTATAATTTCACTGCTCTGCCCTACCCGCCCTGCTCCAAAAAGCAATGGCCGGGAAAACCAGAGAGCGGGATGGGGTGTTAAAAGCTCCCGACATGCTCTGCTCAGAGTTTCCAGGACATGATTCACCTTTTCCCCCCTCACTAGAAGCAGGCAGGCCTGGAGCTGCTGGAGGAGGTGTTCAGGGGCTTACCTCTGCTGTACAGTGCAGCCCTTCTGCTGGAATGCCAGCGCAGCCCCACCCCAGTCCTCAGCAGCGCTC
The DNA here is from genome assembly GCA_035584735.1 of Pseudotriccus pelzelni. Classification (NCBI taxonomy): domain Eukaryota; kingdom Metazoa; phylum Chordata; class Aves; order Passeriformes; family Tyrannidae; genus Pseudotriccus; species Pseudotriccus pelzelni. The sequence continues at coordinate 20,277,988 of JAWMRA010000146.1, read as the reverse complement.
AGCAACACAAACATGAAATTGTGTGGTTTCTCCTTGTTTTGTCTCCAGCCTTGTGGTCCAGGTCCTTCCCTGGCTGGGCTTGAAGGTGGCAGGGCAGCTGCTGCTGCACGTCTCCCCTCCCCTCCGTACGGCTCTTGTCCCACTGCTCCACGGCAGTGGTTTGGCTCAGGGGGATGGTGGGGTGAGACACCTCAGTGAGAGGCTTCAGCCACACTGGCGCGCTTGCAGGGGACTGGCTGGGGTGTAGTGACAGTGTTGGGGTGTAAAGAGCGTTGGAGTGTTGCAGGGGTGACATGTCTGACCTGCCTGGGTACCTGTTGCTGGAGGAGAGGAGCTACCCAGGAGAGTCGCTGTTGCTGCCGTCTCATGTCTCTGCTCTCCTCCCTCTCAGGTTCCCGACCACCTTCCCCGGTTTTTCATGCTGAATCAGGATCGTGTTAACTAAAGATGGAAACACTGGAGTCAGAATTGACCTGCCCAATCTGCCTGGAGTTATTTGAGGACCCCCTCCTGCTGCCCTGTGCCCACAGCCTCTGCTTCAGCTGTGCCCACCGCATCCTGGTGTCCAGCTGCTCCTCCAACGAGTCCATTGAGCCCATCACCGCCTTCCAGTGCCCCACCTGCCGCTATGTCATCTCCCTCAACCACCGGGGCCTGGAGGGCCTCAAGAGAAATGTGACCCTGCAGAACATCATCGACCGCTTCCAGAAGGCCTCCCTGAGCGGCCCCAACTCCCCCAGCGAGAGCCGCCGCGACAGGACCTACCGCAACAGCCCTACCATGTCCGTGGCCAGCGAGAGGATCGCCTGCCAGTTCTGCGAGCAGGATCCGCCCCGGGACGCTGTCAAGACCTGCATCACCTGCGAGGTGTCCTACTGTGACCGCTGCCTGCGGGCCACCCACCCCAACAAGAAGCCCTTCACCAGCCACCGGCTGGTGGAGCCGGTGCCCGACGCGCACTTCCGTGGACTCACGTGCCTGGAGCACGAGAACGAGAAGGTGAACATGTACTGTGTCGCTGACGACCAGCTCATCTGTGCCTTATGTAAACTGGTGGGCCGCCACCGGGACCACCAAGTGGCATCGCTCAGCGATCGCTTCGACAAGCTGAAGGTAAGGAGCTGGCATGGCTGTGGCACTGCAGCCATCCACAGGAGCCGTGTCTCCAGTGCTCAGAGGTGGGGCTGGTTCCAGGTGCCCCGAGCAGCACCTCATATTTAAGCCAAACGGCTCCTGAAAGATCTGTGGAGTGCAGCTGGTGGACTTCTCTGGTACAGTGGTATGAGGAGGCTGAGCTGGGTCTTGGTCGTGCCATTAGAGCGTAGTCTTTGCTGTTTTATTTTCTCCTGCTGGGGTGTGTGTGTGTGTGTGCCAAGTCGGGGTGTTGGACCCAAATGCCATTGGTCCAAAGGCTGGAAGCTCTCTGGTAGGAAGAAAGGCTGAGACAAGTGGGATTGTTCAGCCTGGAGAAGAAAAGGCTCCAGAGAGATCTTAGAGCCTCTGGCAGTGTCTAAAAGAACTTGAGCTATAGAGGGACAAGGGTATAGAGTGACAAGGGGGGAATGGCTTCACACTGCCAGGGGGCAGGGTTAGATCAGAGATTAGGGAGAAATTCTTCTTTGTGAGAGTGGAGAGGCCTTGGCACAGGTTGCCCAGAGAAGCTGTGGCTGCCCCATCCCTGGCAATGTCCAAGGCTAGGTTAGACGTGGCCTTGGAGCAACCTGATCTAGTGGAAGGTGACCCTGCCCATGGCAGGGGTTAGATTGGATTGTCTCTGAATGTCAGTCTCAACCTAGATCCGTATGTGATCCAATGAGGCAATGTTGGAGCTTCCCAAGTGCCTCAAACTTCCCTTCTGTCCTTCACCCTCCTATGGCACCTCAGCACTTTGGCTCCTTGCAGATGCCGTCCCTGGGGGGGCTGGCCTGAACACTTCTGTGACTCCCAGAAGGGCCTTGCCTAGGGAGAAAAAGCTGGCTGAAGGCTGACAAGGATTTGAAGGCTTCTGAAGATCTGCCTGTGGTCCGACTGTTTGGAGTCTTGCTTCCACTGAAGCGTTTCCAGCAGTGGGAGCTCCTGTGGCAGGGAGCTGTTTCTCTAGGACAGCCCACCTTTTCTATCCAACCCCCCCCCAACCTGCAGTGGGTGATGCATCTCCAGCCCCTTCACTCATGGCACATATTGATCCGAGCTGAGTTACTGTTCTGCTGGTCTTCAGGAGGGAGCTGACAAACCTCCCAGGGTCCCTCCGGAGCACTTTGAAGCTCAATCTTTATGCGGGGGCTGTGGTTGCAGCGAATGTGATGTGAACCTGCGTGGATGATGTTTGCCCTGTATAAAGTTTGAAATCCCTCTCTGTCCCCTGTGCAATCTGGATGAGCCTGCAAAAAAAAAAAAAAAAAAAAAAAAGCTTTTTAACCCCCCCTTTTTTTTTTTTAAATATGAAAAAAACTGCAACAGTTCCTCTCCGAGGTCACGCTGGCAAGGCTGTGGCAGCAGTCATGTTCCCATTAGAACCCTGCTCATGCCTTTCCCAGCTGCTGCTTCCTTAGTCCCTTCTCCCTTCATGTACCATGCTTGTTCTGACCCAAAAGTGCTTTTCTTGACTCTTTGTCCTGTTCATGCTCAGAACAAAACTGCTCTCTCTGCTCTCATGGATTTTGAGGGCAGAAGGAATACTTCTGTTGCTCCAGGAAAAAACGCAGAAAAGACTTGAGGTTTTTTTTGTGCAGACCAGATTCTTTTTTTTTTTCTTCCTTTGTTTTTAAACACACTGATGCCTGGAAAGAAATCTTCATAGATGGAAAGTTTCCTGGGCTGGTTTCCCACCTGCCCCTCTCCAAACTCTCCCAAACCCGCTGAGAGGTGCCCAGTGCTGTGACTAAACACCCATGACAGCATGAGGAACGGGCAGTGGGAAGTCCTGGACGTTGTTTCTTTCTTCCCTCTTTCCAGCCACAAGATTTGGCTTTGGGTCAGTGCTGCCAAATGAAGTCTAGTGGGAGGCTGGGATTTGCCTGCAGCCCCTGATGTGCCCATCTCCCATCTCATCATGCCTCACCTAAGCTTCCTCGGTGTGTGGAGCCGTGCCAGCAGCCCCATCCACAGCGCAGGGCGTTCTTTTTCCATGAGGAGATGTTTGCAAATTGGAAACCTTCGAAAGCAATGACCACGGATGTTTGCACGCAATAAAACCTGAGCAGGGAAATTAAAACCTTGGAATACTCCTCCCTGATCTGGTCCATGCCAGCCACACAAATCCATCTGAGGAAGCTTCGCAGGCTGCCAGAACACCATTTTTTTTCCCTTTTAAATAACAGTCTGAAGTGATTTTGGCCGTGGAGGGAAGCTCTCCTCTGCTGCAAACATTCTTCCCGCGCTGTTCATCCTGCCCAGCTCCCCTCTCGCTGCAGGGCTGGAGCTGGAGGGGGAGCAGGCGTGAGGGTGGCCACAACTACCTGAGAGGGACCCCTCTGTGTCCTTGCTCTGGCTCATCCTCTAGCACTTCCCTGCCTCTGGCTGTGCACTGTTTGGGCTGGGTTTGTGTGTCTCTTTTCCTAATGCTCTACCTCCGCCGCAGGAATTGCTTGGCATCAATGCTGGGCTTCACCAGCAACGTTTGCTTTATCATCTTGTCCCCTCTCCTTGCATGGCCTCAGTGCGCAGCTCTGACCACCACACGCTCCCTAGCAGTGCTCAGAGTCCTAGCAAGTACCTCAAATAGCTGAAACCCTTAAAAAGGTGCAGGTAGGATGCTGCTGCTCCCTCAGGCCTGCCCTGTGTCCCGTGCCCGTGGCAGGGCTCTGCCCCTCTGGCCCTCCACAGGATGCTGTCGGTGAGCTCCGTGTCTGCTCCCAGAGCTCCATGGCACTCGTGCAGCCAGCAGTGAGCAGATGCACTTAATCCCTGGCTTTGATCCTGCAAGCTCGAGTGAGCTGGAAACGCCTTTCAAGTTGGATTTTTTTTTGATGGAAAATTGGGTTTTTGAAGTGAGTAACTTCCTGTTGTCAGAAGGGCCGTGCTTTCCGCAGAAATCTTTGGTGGGGAATTTTTTTTCCTCCTTTAGAAGAGCGGAGTGCCTGAAACTGGACTGTTGTGTATAGACCAGAAACCTCCTCCTAGTGCTCCCCTTCCCTCCAAGCTGGTTTGTCATCCAAAGTCTCCAGAGTGTGCCAGCAGCCTGACTTCCCTGTGGATGCTCTGCAGTGATCCATCTACAGTGTGTTATACACCTCCCCATGTTGTAGGAACCACCTTTAATCCCTTTAACACGTGTGATGGGTTTATTTTGTGCATCCTGAACCCCACTTGTTTATGCTGTACAGGTTCTGGCCGGCGTGAGCCGTTTTCCAGATTTAAGCAGGGACCAGGCAGATGCTGGGGCAGGATGGGGCAGAGGCTGGAGCGCTGGAGGGTGTCCAGGAGCTTTCTGAAGCTGGGATGCCTGGGATAGCTGCAGCAGCAGCATTGTGTTTCGCTGGGAAGGTTCATGCCAAGGGTTATCAGCTCCAGAGACAGTGAGGGAAGGGAACAACAGCCCCTGGGGTAGGAAAGTATCTGTAATGGAGTTGCTTTCTTCCAGTGCTGTGCTGACCTGCTTGGAGAGCTGTGGAGATAATGGGGGATAAAATACTGGTAGTAGCATCCCGCAGGTGAGGCAGGTGTGGCACCCCATGAGTGATGTGAGGATGAGGTGAGGGGCATGAAAGTGCCCTCAGAAAGTGGACCTGAGTCTTAACATGGCATGTCTGAAGGCATCCTTGTACATCTTATCCTTCTGCAGCCCACCCTCCAGGTCGCTCCCTGCCCCTGAACCCCCCATCGTAAGCTCTCGGAGGTCCTGGGGTGCCACCTGGGTGTGTCGCTTGGGGTGTGCTCTGCTCTGTGTGTCCTTGCTCAGCCGTGCACTGCCTGTCCTGCTGTCCCGTGGCAGCACCTCGTGTGGTGGGTGAAGCAGCCACTGGCAGCGTGGACCAGGCTGGCTCCTTGGTGGTGATGGGCCTCTGCTTCCCAAAATTTTTCTGTGGTAAGGATGCTAAAACACTGGCACAGGTTGCGAAGAAAAACTGTGGCTGTCTCATCCCGGGAAGTGTTCAAGGCCGTGTTGAGCAGGACTTGGAGCAGCCTGGTCTAGGGGAAGATGTCCCTGCCCATGGCAGGGGGGTGGATAGATGGTCTTTGAGGTCCCTTCCAACTGAAACCATTCCATGATTCTCTGATTTCCCAGCCCAACAGGCAGCGCCAGCGCTCCGGCTGCATGAGCTTGGCTGGGAGTGGTCCAAGTACATCAGGATGTTGGTGCTTGTTTTCCCTCTCTGTGGGTTCAGGAGGGGTCAAGATGTTGGATGCAATCAGTGACAAAGTCATCCGCTGGCTCAGCTTGCTGGCTGGAATTCGACATTAAAGATGAAATTAAAACTGTGTGTAGATTAAGAGCAAAACTAATGGCCTGACCTAGATACAGCAAGTGCCCAGGACGGCAGTGCATTATCTGCTGAGTGAAATCTCAGCCAATTATAAATTCAGATTGCTTGAAACTCGTAATTACCACCCTGTCTTCAGTGCCTGCCTGAGTCCTACCTGCGCCGCAGTGCCGCTGCTGTGCCGGGGCCAGCGCAGGGTTACACAGAGGGATACAGCAAGAAGGGGTCTTTGCAGAACTCTGGCTGGCTCTTCCATCTGTGATTTGTGGTGGAAAGAGTGTTGGAAGAAAGGATTTCGCCTTAATTATTGTCTGCTGTCCGTGGCTTCTCCGTGAGCTCTGCTCCCTTTGAGGAGCCAGAGAGAGGGCCAGCTCTGAGGAGGCTTTTCCTCTGCTGTTGCTGAGGCTTCTGTAGGTTGACAGGCTGGAAATATGCAGAAGAAAGAGAAAAGCTGTTTCTTGTAAACTTACCTCCCCCCTCTTCTGGAGAAAGAGCCGTGAGCCAGGCGGAAATCACATCCTCTGTTACCTGTTGGAGCAACGCTGCCTCCCATGGGGCTGTGAGAGCGGGACCGGGATTAACAAAACCGAGCTGACAAATTGTGCAGAGAGCTGGGTAGTGATTCCAAGGCTTTTAGGAGAGTGGTGGGGTAGAAAATTGAGAAAAACCCTCCGTCGTGCTGCCACGTGGGACTTGTTCACCTGGGAGCTGCGAGCGTGTTCCCGCTAGCGCTGGGTGAGTCACGGATTGCTGCTTGATTTATAATTTACTGCGCTGCCATGGGGCTCAGAGGAATTTCAGTGTGTGTGTGTCTGCGTTCCTCCACACCAAGAAGAGTCAGCCGAGGACGAGGGCTGCAGTTGTGACTGCTGAGACTCCCACACAGCAGATGGGGGCTGTTCCCAGCAGGAACAGAGCCGGTGATGCCGGAGCTGTCGGCCCCTGAGCGGTGAACCAGACAGACGTGCTTTTGCTGCTTCGCTTCCAGCCCCCTTGGAGGAGGGGATGCAGGCCCAGCTGAGGTTTGCTCCTCAGCTAGTGGTGGGGGCTGGAACCCCGCACTGCTGTGGGGATGCTGGAGGAGGATATGTGGTCTCCATGGGCGCCGCAGCCCCAGCCATCTCGGCAGTGGGGCTTTGTCCTCCCCGGCTCAGCCATGGTTCAAGCTGCCCCACAACACCGGCTGTTTTTAGTGTTGTCCCAGGGCAAGTTTGTCATCTAGTGACCTCCCTGAGCTGGGGGACCGGTGGCATACACCGGGGTCCCCAACACAGGGTTCTCCTCCCTGTTGCTTCCCTGTGAGGGCTCAGCAGACATTGAACACCCAGGAGATCCTCCTGCCTCATCCCTGATGCTTCCTGCTTAAATATTGATCATTCGGAGGCCACAGGGGCCAGGAATCAGCACTGAGGGCTGGGATCTTTGATAATTTTTTTTTCTTCTCAGAAGTCTGCTTTTTGGGGAGGGCTTGGGTTTTTTTTTTCTTATTAAGCTAAAGCTGTTATGGGGATTGAGATAGCAGAGCTGCGAAACGGCACTGGTTAGATTAATCTCTCTCTTTTTTCCAAACCTACACTCACATCCAAGATGATTTCAATGTTGCTATCTCAAGAGCAGCTTGAGATGGAAAATGAAAGCATAAAGCTGTGTGAAAATCACTCAGTGATGCCATGTTTGGGATGAGGCTGGAAGATTAATCTTCAGCTTTTGTGTCCTGGGCAAGCCAGGACTGGAGTCTGAGGTCTGTGGAGGGAGAAAGATGTTGGCAGATGAGATTATTTTTAAATAACAAGTGTCATCTTCCTTGATCAAAGTCTCCCCCCCCAATAAACTAATTTCAGAAAGTGACTGGTATCAGTCTGTTCACCCCTTGAGTCAGCCTCAAGCAGTAGGAAGTGATGAAGGTGATGATTAAGTATGTGAAATTCCATCCTTTTCGGGCTTGATAAACTAAAATTTGTGACTCTTATCAGCTCTGTGAGTGTGGAGATAGTGGGGTGCAAGATCTGAAGGGCAGATGAGGCTGATGGGGCTATTGGGCTTGAAGGGTTGGCTTGTTCTGGGAAGATGAAGGCTCCATGGAAGGTGGCATTAACCCTCTGGAGAAGGATCTGTCCATGGGCTGTGACATGTCCATGCTGGTCCTTCTGCCATCACTCTGGAGTTTTTCAAGCCTGTTTACATTCCCATCCACCTTAATCTTTGCTCTGCTCATCCCTTGGCATGTGATTTTACAGATTATGTTTTTTCCCCTCTGTTAACAGACCTGTTAACAATATAGACACTTCTGTGTTGGTTTTCTTTGTAACATCTCTTTGGATGCCTCACTTGTGTGTTATCTTTTGCAGTTTCTGAATTTTCATTCGATCCTGATTCTTCTCTCCATGTTTTTTCTGCAATACAAACTCTGTGAGGGAGAACATACCCCTGTTTGTGCTTTTTCCTTCCCAGAAGGGGAACCTGTGCTTCCTGAAACCACTGCGAGCCGTCTTCTTTTCAAGGCGTCTGGTGTGCGGTTGTTTGAAGGGTGTGAGCTGAGCTTCAGTTCTTTCACTTCTGCATTTTAAAATAAATTCAAAAAATAATAATGAAAAGGGTTAGTGGGACTCCAGGTCCCAGAGGAAGTCCCAGCAGTGGTGTGTTCCCTGTGTGGGAGGTGATGCTCTACCAGCTCAGCTGTGCTGGGTGGTCCATCCCTAGAGAGCTGCTTTTTGGGGTCCTCTGGTACATTTTCTGCTCCTGATGTTCCTGTAAGCTTGGTTTGCTCCTTGCAGATCCACGCTTTGCCCAAGGGCAGGGCACTGTTTAAGACTCTTTATCCTCAGCTCCTCTGCAGTCCTCCCGCTTCCAGCAAGCTCATGCTACCTGTGCCCTTTTTTCTCTCTCTTTTTTTTTTTTTCCTTATATTTTAGAGCTTTTACTCAGAATTTTCCATTTGAGCGAAACGAAGACCGTTTTCTCTTTAAGAAAAGTGCTCAGCCAGCAGTTTCGGAGGGCGCAGCCCTGCTTGGAGGCTGGGCAGCACTGCTGGCCCAGGAGCATCGCGGGGATGTGGGGCTGAGCGGAGGGGTTGTGCTGCCCACGGTGCTCCTGCCTGCGTGGCACAGGGGCTGTGTGCCCTTGCAGCTCCTGGATTGCAGGGTAGCTGCTGTCAGGCCTCCAGCCCCACTCGTGCAGCACTCCCCACCCTAGGAGAAGGAGAAGGAGAAGGAGCAGTGCTGTCCCTCTCCCCCCGCCTGGCACCCACAGCCCTCTGCTCCCGAAACAACCGGCGGCTTTGCCGAAGGATTGGTATTCCTGCCTTGAGTAGCTGTTGTTTAATATTCAGGATATATTGTGTTTGGGCACCATGAATATTCAGGAGAGGGAATGAGCAGAGCTCAGCTGATGCCTCTGGCTGAGCGTTGGGGATGGTGCTGGCTCTCCTCAGGCTCTCTCTGGCCATTCCCAGCGCGTGTGTCCGTGGAAAATGGATTCCAGCAATGTTCAGTAGCTTTAGTAATTTGGAGAGTCGGCTACGTGCAATTGAGCGTCAGATGAATTTCTCAGCAGGCTAGAAGCCCTGCTCTGCGATGCTGAATATTGCTATTATTATCACATTAGCCACTGAAACACCTGACAAGTGTAATTAAGTGATTTTACCTTGACAGCTGATGTGCTTTTTTTAAAAAAAACCCAACTTTGAATATCCAATCGGTGTGGTTTGATGTGCCCTTTTAAAGACATCAGTGTGCAATAGCAGCAGATCTGCTGGCAAATCCTCCTGTGTTGGGATGGAGATGGATCTCTGGACCTTGACGAGGAGTGGGGTCAAGGTAAGGAGTACCTTACCTGGGGAATGTCCCAGCTCCTGGCTGGTCCCTGGAGTGTCCTGTCTCTTGTGTTGGGTTTTCAGGGTCTCCAGGGAAACCATCCCCTTGCTGAAAGGTGCTCCTGGGCCTCTGTGGAGCTGGCAGAGTCCTCTCCCCATGGGAGCTGTGACCTTTCACTTGACCTTAAAGGTCTTTTGCATCCCAAAGGGTTCTGTGAGCGGTGGCAGATCAGCCCACCTGGGTTTGATCTTTATCTTCGAACAGGTAGGTCTGTGGTGAGGAAAGCAGGGGTGTGTCCCCAAAATCTCCTGAGCTGGCTTCCCGATGAACAAGTTCTTGCACCTCTGATACTGTTTCTGAGCTCTCAGCAGGGTGGTCCGTAGGAGGGCACATCTGGAGCAGCTGGAGAGCGCTGTCCTTGCAGGATGTCGTGACACTGTGCTGCTGTACAATGTGCAGTGTGTGCGTACAGCGTCTGTAATTCTGATGTGTCACGTAGAGCATCGTGCCAGGAGGTGGAAGGGCCACCACGGGCTGTGCAGCTGGGGCTGGGTGGCAGCGCTGGAATGGCACAGAGTGGGAATTCCTGCTGACTGTTCACTCTGACGAGGCAGTCAGTCCCCCTGACCTGCCGGTCCCCTGCAGTGGGCTCTGGCCATGCACAGCAGGATTAGGGCTGCCCTCGGGTGTTTAAAGTGTCTGTGGGAGCCAGGTGACCATTTTGGGGCATAAATCAACATCCTTGGCGCTTCTGCCTGGAGCAAACGGAGTCTCAGATGTGAGGAGCAGGGATATTTCCAATCATCTCCCTCTGTGTGGTGTGGATTAGGCATTTCGTGGCCCTGCCTGTTGCCTTTATTTGGTTAGTCTGGGAGCATGTTTTGCTTTGATGCCCAGCAGTGTTCTTAGGAGGGATATCAAGCACCACCACAGGCATAAACTCTCAGTGGCTCCGACCCTGTCAGCCCTGTGCATGTGAGATTCACCAAATGTGCTTGAGGATGGACAGACCTGGGCAGCTGAGGGCAGGACGGGCTCCTGCCCCATGGCCAGAATAAGTGCAAGTGGCCACAGTGGCCAGGGAACATGGTGGGATGCTCCCAGCAGGAAACACCTTTTCTTGCTGAGAAAGCTATTGGATAAATCTGCATCCCCTGCCGTCCCCTGCACCCTGCTATCTCCTCTGAGCATGGCCCCTTCTGAGCACTCCAACTTTTCCAAGCACATTTATTTACCAGGGGCTGAGATTTGGGCATTTTAGTGTTTAAAATCATCCTGACCTGCAGCCAAATCCTTGTGAGCCAGCTGAACCCCTCTGTGCTCTTATGGGCATCTCTGATTTATGGGATAAGCTCAGCAAATAACGTGCAAAAAGGTGTGTGCCATGTGGGATGTGCCAAAACAATAAATCCAGATTCCTCCCTTGTTTTTCCAAAGGGCTTTTGGGAACCAGACATCCGGCATCCAAAAGAAAACACGCATGGGTTGTCTTTCAGAATGAGCTCTTTGGCTTTGTTTGTTTATTTTTATGATGATGGTGATTGGAAACTAAAGGTTGGGAAGACGAGAGAGCCTGATGGACGTGCTCGTTGGAGCTCCGTGTCCTGGCTGGAGTCTGGTGCTTGTGGCAGAGTGATCCATAAAAATCTATCCTATAATGGAAACCATCAAAAAAACAAGCCCCCTCTTTGGCCTCCCAAGGAAGGAGCTGTGTCCTGCCTGAAGGTCTCCCAGTACTGTGGAGGAGGAGAGGTTTCCAAGTGGTTCAGGGGTAATGGGACTGCAGGGTGGCGCCTGACAAAACCCAAATCTCTTTCTGAAGTGTGTTTGTAAAGTTTCGTCTCAAAGTAACTCACCCTGAGCACTTCCATACTGCTTAAAATGGTGTTTTTCCTGGATAACTCGTGCATGGAACCATTTTTTATTAGCTGGATGGAGGTTTGTGTGTTTATTGGGTGCAGAAGTTGAAAGCTGGAATATTCCCTGACAGCATCTGCAGGCTTAAAGCCATGTGAAGGTCTTGGGAAGCTATGAGTCTGTGGCAGGGTCAGGAACACTGATATTTTAGGAGACTAATCACTAGGTTAAAGCCAGGAGAGTCCAAATTTCTCTTCAGCCACACCTGGCTTCCAACAGCAATGCCTTTGTTAGCAGAGACTCCTGACACTCAAATCCAGCAGGAAGGCAAGCAGGCTGGAAAATGGAAGGATGCTTAGGAAGGGTGTTGCAGAGAAAGGAGCTGGGAGTGAGGGGGAATGTGTTTTAGGAATGTTGTTTGCAACGTGAACTTACTAGTTTTGTTTGGAATGTGCCAGGTGGGGACAGAGCAGGTTATTTATGCATTGGAGGGGTGGAGGTGGGACACACATTGTGGCTTTAATTGCATTCTCTTCTCAGACGCCATCGGACACCGGCACGGGGACTGTGGGGTGTTGTCCTCCAGTGGCAGGGTTGGATAGAGGGGTGCAGAAGCAGCAGATGGCAGTTGCTGAGATCTGCATTCTCTCTGCTTCCAGGGAAGAGATTTATCTCTCCTGGTTCCTTAGCACCTCTGACTTGGCACCTGGAACTTGCACCTTGGGCCGTGGCCTCTTCCCAGGCTTTGCTGATGCTGCTGGGACATCCCTCAGTGAGACCAAGACCTGCTGCAAGAGTTGCAAGAGATTCTCTCTTTCCTGGGAGTCCTGTCTCTGTTGGCTCTGTCTGAGAAAGACTTTAATCTTTGCCAAGATCAATTAAATTGATTTCTTAAGACAGCAGGTGTGGATGCTGTCCTCGTCACTGCCATGAGCCAGCTCCCGGGACACGTGGTTCCTCTCGTGCTGGCTGAACAGGCTGTCCTCCTCCAGCTCTGCTTTGGGCTGCAGCCCCCCAAACAGCTCATGAGAATTCACCTCCTGCTCCCTGCTCACCTGTGGCAGGTCCTTGGTTGCTCTGCCTCAGTTTCCCATCATTAAACCAGCGCTCTGTGCACTTGCCCTTGGAGAAGCAGAGGATGGCTGAGAGGAGAGCAGGGCCAGCTCCAGATTTCAGAGCTCAGTTGGTGGAGGAAAGAGCTATTGATTTTTCTCTGCCCTGTTTTCAAGTGGAGTTGTCGGTTTTCCAACCAAACTTTATGTGCTGCTAATGATTTGCTGTCAACCTCTTGTTTTAAGGTCTTGCCGTTCGGCTTTCTAGAGGTGAAGCGTGTAGGAGTTGGCACCCCGGAGGCAGGATTGAGGGCAAGATCCTTTCCACCTCTTTGGGTCATTTGTTGTCAGATCAAAGAGAGCACGGTATTGTGCAGGAAGGCAAAGAGTGGCTTCATTTGCTCCTTGGGTGCGGAGACCTTTGCAGTCACATTCTGCCTCACTGTCTCTGGAGAGCAGTGACCATTCTGGAGGTGTTCCACCTGCCCCAGAACACAGGTGAGTTCCCCACACGGGTGGAGGTGGATGTGTCCCCACCTCTGGCCATGCTCCAACTGCTCTTCCAGAGCTGTTAATTGAGTTCAGGTAATTCATCATTCAGTAAGCAGAGGGAGAGTCTTTCCTTCTTCTCTTAGTGCATCTTTTACTCCACCTCCCGTGTCTCAAGTCCAGCCTATAAATGGAGGCCGAATCACACGTGTCTGAAGCCAATGAGAGGGCAGTGTGGGTTGGATGGGGTGGGCACTCAGCCACCCCCCAGCAGCTCTCACAAAGTCATCCCACACTTGGCAGGTGTTCCAGGGGACCTTTGGTCCTTCTGTGGGGTTTTACATGCCTGGAGAAGTGATGACTTTTCCTGTGCTGATTCCAGAAGAGCTGGTGCTCCTGCTGGGAGAAGGAGGGGTGAGTGCCCTGTCCCCTCCCATGCAGGTGAGGATGCTGCTGGCATCAGCTGGAGTTTGCTTGTGCCGGAATCGCCCTCCTGCATGGCTAAGCTCTTCCCCAGCCCCTCGGGAAGCATCAATCTGCCAGCAAAAGCCAAGAGCTTGGAACACCCGCTGTCTTCAGCCACCCCCTCCAGCTCAGGAGGCCTCTGGAAGCGGCAGCACACAGGCAAAGTGTGAATCCTGGGAACTCAGTCCGTCTCCAGGGGCCGTGGAGCAGCACGTCTGCTCCCTCCAACATGGGATGCCGCATCTGCTCGCCTGGCAAGATCAGGCTCTGCCTGCTCCCACGGCATCTGTGTACCCACAGCACAGCTCCCACGTGGCATCACGCTGCTGTGGCACTTGGTGAGTCCCCAGTTTGATTCCATCCCAGTGACAAACCGCTCCTGGGATGCTCATGGGTCTTCTGTGCTGTTGGAATGCCAGCTCTGAGCACTGCGTCAGAGGCAGGGGAGATCCACGACTGCTGCGGGTCCCCTCGCAGCGCCACGAGGTCTGAGGGGGCTGGTGCTGTTACGCTGGTGCTGGAAGAGTGCTGAGGTTTTGCTTTAATCTTACAAGTCGTGAGAAGAAAGGGTGAATTTTTAGGATTTTGACGGCAAAGCTGGGCTACAGGTGCTGTGTGTGAGGCTGAAGGCTCCCACTGCGCAGCGCTTTGCCCAGCCCCAGCTGTGAGCTGCCACGTGCCGGCTTATGCACCCAAGGGGTCGGAGCTTTTCCCATAGGAATACCCTCTCCCTTCCCATAAGAGCATGCTCCTGGGCAGTGCTGGGCTAGCTAATGCAAAGGAGTGCCGGTTGCTTGGGATGGGAGCGCGGCTCGGAGAGGAATCCGCTGTCGGTCCGTTGGCCGGTGCTTCCGCTGGAGACAAAGCGCTGGTTATTTATTGCTTGGTCTTCACCGCGTTTTGGCTTTCCTTGGGCACATCTCCCGCGCTGCCCATGATGGGTCTGCCCCCCCGCTTAGGGGATGCCCACCCCACAGCAGCACGTGTGCCCACGGCTCTGCTGGGCTGTGCCGGTGGTTTTGGGAGTGCCAAGCACTGCCAGGACCCGCCGTTTGGGCATCCTTATTCCTCGTTCACCTCATCACCGTCTCTGAGCCCCGCAACCTACCTCAGGTGTAGCGTGGTTGTTACCCCCTGGAAGAAGAGGAATTATTGTCATGAGCTTGTTTTTGTAGGTTTCCCAGTGAAATCGGAGGGAAATGCCTTGTTTCCCTTCCCACCAACCCACAGAGGTGGTGTGTCCGCCTGGAAAAAGTACATGTTGGAGTTAAGGACTGGGAGGAGGGTGGCACAGCCCTGGGACAGGTTGGGGCCAAGGGCTCCACCCAAAGCAGAAACCCCTTTTGCCCGAGGCAGGGGAAGCCTGTGACTGCCCAGGACTCAACCCCTTCTGCATCATCCCTTGTATCAAACCCAGCCCTTCCATTTCGCCTGATGCCACTCGATTCTTAAAGCTGTGATTTTGAATTTCACAGTGTTCCTTGTCAGTCCCAGCAGGAAATATGTTTGCGACCAGTTGGAAAACAGAGGAGGGGGGGGAAGAACTACCAGAAGGGTTTTTTTCACTTCTTTGATCTGTCTTTATTTACTTATTTATTTATTTATTTATTAGTAGAAAGCTCAATGAGAGTGCAACATGTCTCCTGCAATCTGTTTGCTGCTTGCTGGGTATTAGAGGATGACACCAGCTGGGCTGGTAGAAAAGTCTTAAAAAAGACTAATCCCAAAGCCACATTAGCAATTAAACATGTCACTAGCTGAACTCTGGAGTTTAATCCATTTTATCCTTTTTCCTCTTCCTTTTTTTTTTTTTTTTTTTTTCTCCTTTGATTCTCTCTTGTTTTGTTTCTGAGTTCTGGTCGGCGGCCGTTCCAGGTGGGGGCTATGTCTCAGACTGATGCTGAGTTATTTTGTATTCCACTCAGGATTAATTAATGTGATACATGAGAGACTCCTGGGTTGTGGCTCCGCTCTGAGGAGGCATGAGGTGGGTCAAAACTCTGAGCACGGGGCTGGATACGCTGAATTAGTCCGAGAATCATGGAATCATACACTTGTTAAGACTGGACTACACCACTGCCCTGGACCTCACCATCGCTGGAGGTGTTCCAAAAACGTGTGGATATGACACTCGGAGACACGGTTTGGTGGTGCTGGATTGATGGTTGGACTTGATTATCTTAAAGGTCTTTTCCAACCTTAACGATTCCATGATTCTATGAAATGTCCCATTTTGGCACGTTGGAGCCTGCTCCTGCCACCTTCCTCCTCTTTCTTGCTGCTTTGCAGCTCACATTTCCGTATTTCGTCCCTGGAATGAGTCCTGGAGCTCCCCCAGCCTGTGGGTAGTGGCAGCCCCTGGCGAGGTGCTGCCCTCAAGCACGTTGTTGGGAAAAATTGACTTGTAAATTATCGTTGGAACCAGCTCTGCTACTGTGGCCATGCTCACAGTGTTTCCACAAAGGAACTGAACGGTTCCCTGGAAGTGTTCAAGGCCAGGTTGGATGGGGCTTGGAGCATCCTGGTCTAGTGGAAGATGTCCCTGCCCATGGCAGGGGGTTGGAACTGGATGGTCTTTAAGGTCTCCTCCAACCCAAACCATTCCATGATTTTAATACAGCAGCACAAACAAAGCTCCTTTTATACAGGATCAGAGCCTTGGGAAAGAGTTAGGAAGCTGATGTGGGAACCAAACCCTTCCCCTTATCTTCCCCCTGTTCCTTGGCATCAGGAAGGTAGGAGGGGGCGTTCTCCAGCCTCACCTGCCCCCAGGTTGGGTGCCAGAGGCCAGACTGGGGGGTTTCACACCCGTTCATCAAAAATTGGTGCAAGCAGAGTGGAACACTGTGGGTGCCTGGGGGGTCCTTCCAGAGAGGCAGCCTTGCCACCGAGCTCCATTCACTGCTGGGTTGAGGCACAGGGAGAGCGGGGAAAATTAAGGAGAATAGAGAGTAATAAACGTGACAGCTTTGGAATAATTTAAATCCAAGTCATGCCCAGCCAGGGAGTTTATCTTTCAAGTTGCCCACGGCTGAGCTTTGTGTAACCTTGGCTAAGTGAAGGCATCCTGTACACCTCTGGTAATATCGGCGGCAAGTTACTTGGTGCTCAAAGTCTGCTTTTTAACTGTTGTAAAACACTGTGATCGCAAAATAGAAATGAAATGCTAATGGGGCTGTTCCAGAGCCCAGGCTGAGGCCTCTCACGGAAGCTGTGTGCTCACAGCAGCCCTGCCAGCACATAAATCCATGGCGTCAGAGGGAACAAAAAGTTCCTGTTGGCAAAGATTGGCTCTGAAGAAAGATGAGGGGACTGAAGGGGGGAATAAAGGGAAGAAAAGCAAATTAGATCAAGGTTCAGCGAGTGACCCTCGGGGTGGGGGTCTGCCAGGAGGATCAGTGTGGGAAGGTAATTCTTGCGCCTTGACACTACTCAGTGTTGAAAGAGTCTTTTGACCCATGGGTGGATGTGCAGGAAAGGGGCTGCTGGAGCGGGATGGGGCCAGGAGCGGGCAGGGGGAGTGGGCAGGGAAGGGGCCAGGAGTGTATAGGGGGATTGGGCTGGGAGAGGGCAGGGAGCAGGCAAGAAAAGGGGCCAGGAGCAAGCAGAGGGAAGGGGCTGAGAGTGGGCTGAGGGAACAGGCAGGGAAGGGGCTGGGAGTGATCAGGAGTGGGCAGAGGATGGAGCAGGGAGCAGGACTCCTGTGCCAGCCTTACGTTACAGGAACTCAGAATCTGCTGCAGAAAACCTCCTGGGTGCCTTGGCTGATGCAGCCAAGCTCCTGTCGCAGTGGCAAAGGGTGTGAAGAGGTGCAGCTGTGATTTTTCTGCATGTGGGAACTCCTGTTGTTCCTTCCATGTACACGGTCCTCCTGAGGCATTGCTGAACTTCTCTGGGAGGTGCCGCAGGACCCTTCAGGCTTCTCAGATGCTCTCTCTCTGCCCATTGGCTTTGGGAGTCATCCCAGAACCCCAGGATCCGTGACGGTCTGTGGAAGTGCCTTGAGTTGCTCCCTGTGCTCGTGATGCCGATCAGCTGCCCACCAAGCCAGGTCCTAGTGGAACTGCAGCTGGTGCCACTGGTTTCAGTGCCATCCCAGTTATCAGGGAGGGTTGGGAAGCCCCTGCTTTGGGAGGAGAGGGGATGTGAGAGCTTCAGCTGTCATGTCAAGTCAAGCATCCCAGAGCTGGTATGTGTGTTATGCCGAGACTTTGGAGAGAAGCTCAAACACTGACTCAAATCCACTCCAAAGACGTGGGGAAAAAAAAAAAAAAAAAGCAGGAGGCAGACAAAGTGAAACCCACGAGGTGTTTGTTTATGTTCTGGAGCTCTTGGGATTTTCCAACCAGTCTCCTGACTCCCTTGGGCTCTGACTCACCAGGATGGAACTGACGCCTGCACTGGGCAGGCGAGATGCTGGGCAGGGGGCTATGGGGCAGGGTCTGCCTGGGGGCTGCTGCCTGCCCCTTGAGAGCCCTCACCTTGCTGCTGCACCCCAGCCATGCCCACTGCAGGTTGGCCCCAGAGTCTTTCAGGGAAGCAGCTGGATGCTCTCTGTCCAGGCTGGGAAGCCTTGTGTGTGTGTAAGGAGGGAGTGGTACCGACACTGCCCCCTCGGCAGCCACCCTGAGGGTCTGTGGGTGGCCCACGATGCTTCAGGCTCCCCTTTACCAGCTGTGCCATGGAGCAGATCCGTTTCCTTTCTGCTTCCAAGTACTTTGGAAGTAACCAGCTGGGTTTGGGGGGGTGAGCTCAAAAGGAAGCGATGAGCTCACCCAGCCCAGCACTGCGGGACTGCGACAGGCAGCAAAGAGGCTGCTGCCTGCAAGGGGCTTTGGCAGGTGTGCAGGTGAGGGCTGTGCTGATGGCAGAGCTTTGCTGAGCACTCCGAGGCCATTTGTAAAATAATACTTTGTCAAGGTGAGCCTGGATTGAAGGGAAACTCTCTGGAGCAGGTGCTGGAGAGCATCGTGCCTGGCTGGGAGATAAGGCAGGGAAGGTGTGCGGTGTGGGGTGGATCAGGGATGGAGGTGAGCGGAAGAGCAGAGCGGTTGGCCACGCTGCCTTATCTAGGGGCCTTTCCCACTGGTGACAGTCAGAGAGTCTGGGCCCTGCAGGAACTCTCCCCATTACTGTGGCCACTGGCCCCAAGCAGATTCAGAGCGTGACCCGTCATGTGCCCTTGGGGCTCCCTGGGTGCTCAGGGGGGAAGCTGTGCCTGAAATTTGCTCTGGTTGTGATCAGTGTGGGGGTTTCAGTGTGGAGCAGAGCAGGTCTCAGCAGTGTCGGGGCTCAGCCAGGCTTTTTTGGTGGGCACCGTGCCCGTAGTGCCAGAATGGGGATGCCAGGCATCATGAAACGTACCTGAAAATGACTTGTACCTCGTACAGGTCGAGTGCAGGGGCTGGGATACACGGTGGGGTGGGTGAGAGAGCAAGATGCTTAATCCAGTTTTGGCCCTCGGACTCAGGCTGTGAGGGGCTGGCAGGCAGAGAGGGGGCTGAACCCAACAGGGGTTCACGCTTCCCAAAGCTGCACGTAGCCATGGGATGCTTCCATGTGCTCTTACTCAGGAGTTTAAGGTCTGTTTGTTGCATTACCGGGTTCTGGCAGCCCAGCTGCAGGTCCAAGCCCAGGTTTTGGTCTGTGGTTATTCTGGGTTCTTACCTGCCCCTCAGTGAACACTTCCCTGTGTCGTGGAGCTTCGGCAGCATTATGGGAAGCTCTGGATCGTAGCCCTGCAGCTCTGCTCGGGCCACACATTGGACAGGAGGCATTTGCCTTCTCCATGTGCCCCGGGGCTGCAGCAATGAGTGCCATCAGGCCAGCTGTGCCACGTCCCTTTAGTCCATGGTGTCACCAGTAACTTCACCAAATCCCAGCTCTTCAGGGTGACATTTTCCCGTGTAAAAGGGCTTTGCCCAGGGCAGTGGTGGAGTACCCATCCCTGTGGGGATTTAAGTGGTGTGTGGATGTGGCACTTGGGGCCGTGGCTTAGTGGCCTTGGCGGTGCTTGGGGGAATGGCTGGACTCAATGGTCTTAGAGAGCTTTTCCAACCCAAGCACTGCTGTGTGACTCCATGTGGGCTTTTGGATTCCTGGAGTTGTTTGGGTTTTTTTTGGGAAGGAGAAAAGGGCAAGCTGAGAGAGGCTGGGGAGGATGGTGGTGGCGCTGGAGTGGCACAGGGTGGGGCTGCTGTATTTGGGGTGAGGGCTCTGGAGCGGCTCGCAAGAAGTCCCTGGGAATGCTCCAAGGCCTCGCAGCAGCTTGTCACTTTGGTTCATTTGGGTTTTTTCCAGAATGGCTCCCCATTCCCCCAAACTTCAACCCTGACTGAGCCCACCGAGCCTTTGAGTTTTCTGGGGAAATAACCAGAAATTTAAGGCTTTCCTTCCTAGTGCAGAGGAGAGAAGAGAATTTTTCCTTATACCAGAAACGGATGAGTTTTTTCTTAAGGAGCGAGAAAGGGCTGATGGGAGCTTTACACTTCACTGGGTGCAGCTTTAGCCAAGTTTGAAGCAGCTGGAGCAGGTTTTGGCATGAGCACTTACCCTGCGCTCGGCGTGAAGGCTCCAGCGGTCCCTCCCCTCTGCGCTTCCCAGATGTTGTAACTTTTGGAAAAGTCTGCCTTAGGTTGATTCCTGGCCTTGCTCCTCAAGGTGGTCTGCAGGGAGGCTTGGGCAGTGCCTGTCCAGTGGCACAGCATGGGGTAGGGAGTTCCCAGGATGCTCCACACTCCGGCTGGCACAGGGTCGTGGGTTTGAGGGGATGAGGAGGGCAGCAGGGCTGGCTGAAGGCCTGGCTGGGCACATGGGCTCCCTCTTCACTGCCCAAACCCACTGCCTTCAGGCGCTTTGGATCACCTGCCAGCGCCACGCTGTGTCTCCAGCCCCGGGGCAGCTGCAGCAGGCAGGGATGTTTGCTCCAGGAGGGGAAACCTGTTCAGGCGTTTTCTCTCGTGCCTGTTCCCGTAAGACGCTGGAGCTTGTGTAATCCACGGGGCCGGTGCCTGAGATCTTCTGGATAAGCTGACGCTGTGCTGGGGTAGCCTGGGAGCTGGTTGGGATGTGCTGGAGGAGGCTGCGGGCTCAGACCCCTGTGCTGCTGTGGGGCTCGACCCACATTGGAGTCACCAGTGGTGCCCTGGATGTGCCAAGGGAAGTGTGGGGGCTTTGCTTGCCCAGGATTTCTGCAGTGGCCACAGTGCCAGTTGGTCTGGTAGGACTCTGGGATACAAAGGCTCTGGAAGTGCATTGTCCCTTCCGCATCTCTGGAAAGTGTCTCGTAGCACCCCATGCGTTGCAGGGGCAAAAGGGGTCCCCACACAGCGCCGAGGCTCTGGCTGCAGTAGAAACTGCAAAAATGTTGTTTGTGCAATTGCTTGGTGATGATTTTGGTGACTTTTTGGACTGTGTAGGCATTTTATATGCTTTTCCAGCAGGAAAACAGCAAAGGGTAAAAAAGCAGAAGCAATGGGTCTCTCTGCCTGCGTCTGCACAAGGAGTTAAAGCCTTCTCCAGCGTCAGCGCATTCACCCCGAGGCTGAGTTTGTACCGTGTGCGTCTATCTCAACATCTCCAGCGCTGGTTTGAACAGTCTCACCGTGGCTTTACATAAGCAACAAATCAGCCAAAATAATCCCCGTCCCGGGCTGTTGTTGGCGCATTGATTCTGCTTCCAAGAGAAACCCGAGGGTTTGCGTCCTCCTTCGCGCCGTGACCTGCCAGCACGGGCATGGCTGGGCCGGCTGGGTGGGAGCGGGAGCGCGCCCTGCGCTTGGCTTTCGGCGTTCCCATGATCTTGCCTGCTGCCCCCGCAGCCAGGTGCTGGGGCAGGGAGCCCGGAGCACCCTCAGAGCTCGCCCAGCCGAGCATCTCCCTCTCCTCTCGGCGTGGCTCGGAGCCAGACAGGGAGAAACTCAGGGCAAGTTCCCCGAGAAGTGTGGGATGGCCCGGCTGAGCGGGGAGGTGAACGTGCCCCCGGCTGCTCTCATACGCTGGTGCTGGGAAGGTGGAAAAGTTGGTTCAGCCCAGGCACATCCTGCAGGAAGTAGGAGTTTGGGAGGAGGTTATTCAGGCAGCAGCCGCCTCCGTGGGCTTTACGCTTCATAGGATCACAGAATATCCAAGTTGGAAAGGACCCAGCTCTTCTGTCCAGCTCCTCCTAGTTTTTCCATCCAAATTTGTTCTTCTGCCAGGGGAGGTGAGGAGGGGAGACCCTGGTTATGGTGTCATCCTCCAGCCCATCCCTAGTACTGCTCCCCACCATCCCCTCGCTGAGTGCAGCAGCCCTGAGGCAGGAGAGGGGAGGTCTCCCAGGGGGCACATTGGGCTTAATTGTCCCCATTCATCCCTGTCCTGCCTTTGCCAGCACTGGGATGTTTGTTTCTAAACCAGCCTTGGAGGCACTTCTTGCTCCCATGAGCAGCAACACAGCAAAGCCCCAATGGAAGGATGTTTTCCTCAATGGCTTCCAACGCTGCTCTCATCTGTCTTCAGGGTATTAAGGGAAAGTAGCTGTTATTTCCTGCAGACAGGCTGTTCTGTTGTCAACCCAGAGCAAACAAGGCTCCCAGGGCTGTGTGGGGACGCGCTCCAGGGTCATCCCAGCTGTCCTTGGGGTGTTCAGGCATCTTCTGGATCGGGAGGGCTTCGTATCGCTCAGCGTTGGGCTCTGCCTTGCTGCTGCTGCTGCCTGCCCCATGACAGCTCCCTGCATCAGGATCGGGTGCTGCTGGGTGCCACCCTGTGCCCCCAGGAGCTGCTGGGTGCCATCGCTGGTGGGTGCTGTCTCTTACGCCCCTGGTGCCCAAGCGCTGACAAAAAGTGGGAGGTTTGGGGCCGCCTTTCAAACCCTGACGTTTTGTGACAATTAATCTCGCTATTTATATCAGCCTAATTAGCAGCCTTTTATTAATATTATTGAGGCGCCACAGTGCTAATTATATGTCTGCTTAACATGTGCTATCAGCGCTGTTCCAATCCAGTGTGATTCCGCCTGACATTATCCCGCCATTAGCATTGTTTGTTGTGTGCTTCGGAAGATAATTTGATGTTCCTAATCGCTGTGATCCTCATTAGCAAAATGTCCCCACGTGCCCAGGCTTCTGAGAGTGAGAGCCACCAAGTGGTGTGGCTTTCCCAGGGATGTTTCTCTGGGAAATCTTCCCCATTTTGGGGGTCTCCTGTCTGTCAGGCTCTCCCTCAGAAGGAAGGGAACCCTTGGAATATCGTGCCCCCGAAAATAAGGCAAGTAGATCTTTGCTCTGGCATCTGCAGGAGCTTCTCTGGTCTTCTGCCTCTTCTTCTTCCTCTGGCAGGAACTTAAATATTTAAAATTTGAGGAAAAAAGTAGCTGAAGTGTAGGGAAGTTGGCTTTAAGGGAGCTTTTCCATCTTTTATCCTGCAGCATTGCCCACTAACAAGGTTTTCCTGCTCTCCCATGAGCAGCTGGCCCAGGAGAGACAGCGAGGCTGTGGGAAAAAACCATCCACCCACCTCCTGCTGCCCGCTGTGTCCTTGGGGGGACAGGGAAGGCGGATATAGGAGACTGATTCTGGTGAGGGTCCCTGCTTACTCCCATGTACTGTGTACCCTGGGGCCAGCCCATCCAATGCTGCCCTCCCATGCAGCTCCTGGGAAAGGTTTTAAACTGAGAGAAATCCTTCAATAGGGGACGGGTAAAGAGATGCGTGTGATTCCTGACATTCTCCCTCCTGCTGTTCCCGCCTCAGTGCACTGTCCCGTGGCTCCAGCTCCTCCAGCTGCTTCTGCAGAGGTAGGGGGAGGAATAAAAAAAGGCTCCTGAGTGTGCACAGGAGTTGGACAAACAGGGAATTAAAACCCAGCTGCTGGAGCGTTTGATCTGCTTGTTTGATCCTCGGAGCTGGAAGCTGAGTTTTCAGGGTGTGCCAGGAGAGGGAAGGCACCAGAGTGTATTCCGTTATCAGTCGTTGGCAGGCAGCTTGGTGCCCCCTCTGCAGCACGAGCCCCTGCTGGGGGGTGTGAGGGTGGAAGGGTATGAAAAAGGGGGGCCAGTGGGAGTGAATATTTCAGGAATGTTGACAATGACTTACCTGCCCTGTGCCCTGCCTGGAGGGAGCTCAGAGGGGGCTCCCCCTTGGGCAGGCGGTTTTGATGCTTCTGACTGCTGAACACAGAGATGCTGAGCCCCAATTCCTGCTGGTGGGATGCCCCACAGAGGTGGGAGGTGTATCACAGACCTGGAGATGGGTGTTGCAGCCACAGAAATGAGTGTCACAGCCTGAGGTGGGTGCCACAGTCCTGGGGGTGGGTGCAGGCAGGGAGGTTTCCTTCCCTTTGGGTTTTTCGCTGAGCTCTTCCCATCGGCCAGTCTCTCCCCATCCTTGGTCATCGTCACCCAATGCCATCTCCTCCTCGTCCGCAGTTCTCACTCCTTGTCTGCCTCCTACTCTAAGCCCTTCCAGCACAGATTGTCTGATTTCTAGCTCTGCCTGTTTGCAGCTCCCAGATGGAGGAACTGGCAGAAATCATCCATGGAGACAGGAAGTGGGTGCCAGTGCTGTGGCAGGTAGTAGTGAGGTGGTGATGGAGGCAGTAGAAGCATTGAGGAGGATGAGACACCAAACAAACCCCCAGGCTGGGACAAACAAGTGGGCTGGAGACTTAGCCCTTTGCAGATACAATTTATGCATTTATTGGCAATTAATATTTTAGTATTATATATATTATATTTTATTTATATATGCAGTATTTTGACTCAGTAAAACTGAACGTTGTGTCCTGCTCACAGCATGAGTCAGGCTCCCCTTGGCTTGGTATCACCCCATCACTTGTTCCTGACCTCTGGTGCCGGGTCTGGCTGATCTTTGCAGAATTCCATACATTTCCTGCCGTAATTTGAAATGCAGGAGCTTTAGCCTCACTCTCTAGCTAATTTTGTGTTTGTAATTCAAACCGTTTCTCCCTGGTGTTCAGGCATGAATTCTGCTTTGCAGCCACTTTATGTGTTTCCCATTCAGTTTGGGAGCAACTGGATCTCAATCTTGACGTCCAGCCCAGGCAGCGATCGAGGGGGGAACAGATACCTTCCCTGGGATTCTTCCTTACTTTTTGCTTGAATTTTGCTAATTTGGTTTGGGAGGTGAGATAGGAATTGAATGAAGTGATCAGTGAATCTTTGATAAACCTGTTATCTGGTGAAAATCACAAAGCGGCATTTTCGCTGTTGAATGGAACCAGATGTTCCTTGGGAATGTATGAATCTTCCATGAGTCTCCCTCTATCACTAAACTCCCTGTTCAGTGTGCTCCCTTTGAATTCCATCTCTTCATTCCTGCCGCAGGCACTCGGTTGTTTAAAAAGTGCAAGCAGGAATTTGTGTAAATGGCGTGGGACATTCCAGATTTCCTTTGGCAGCCTCAGATGGGTGTTGGTGCTCCTGAGGGGGTATCACTGGTTGGAAAGGCTCTCAGACCCAAGCCGTGCCCTGAGTCAGGTGTCCCTGGTGCTCACAGGATGGCCCTGTGGCTCCACATCATCAGGTTTTGCCTAATGAAGCTTCCCTGCTTGTGAAATATCAGTATGTGTATGGTTGCCTCGTATCATGTGCCAGGGTTTTTTCCCTGGAAATCCCATCTCTGCCTGAGATTCTCGCACACCCATAGGAGTATTCCAAAGGGCCCTTCACAGCCAGACAGTTACCTGCAGCAAGAGCGGTTAGCATGATTGCAGTGTCATTAGTGAGCCCGTGGAGACTTGTGTTTACTGGAGTTGGTGTCATCCCCTTCCCTTCCCCTTGCTTTTCCAGTTCCCTCTTTTGAGGATAACTTTTATGGTGTTCATTGCCTGCTGTGTATCCACAGAATTCCTTCAAAAGATGCGTCTTCCTTCCACTAGTCAGCTTTTTCATAAGGATATACATATTTATGGAACGAAGCATTATCTATCTTTTATACTTTGAAAGGGTTTTGTTCACTTAGGCTTCAAAGCCGGGGTTCTGCCATGTGCCTGATGGTCCGTCCTCAGCTGTGAAACAGGGGGGCTCTCAGGATGTATCCTCATGGTCTGATCTCTCCTCGAGCTGTGTTGTTGTTGTCTTGTCCTCTGGTTATCCCTCTGCCTTCCCACAGCTCCTGCAGGTGCTTAGTGTGTTCTGTTTCCAATTCTTCCTGTGTCTGAGATTGTTGCTCCACATTTGAGGCCGTGGGTTCTGTTCCTCCTTTGGAATCAATGACCCAAAAAGGTCCCTTTTGCAGCACAGGAGAGACAGAAACCCAAGAAGGCGGAAGGCTGGAAAGCTGAGACTGAAGAAGCTGGTGGACATCTGTCGTGTCTTCTTTCTTTTTTTTGGTTCTCTGTCCTCAGTTTTTATGGTTTCATCACTGTGGCAGAATAAAACAGGGTCCAGTATCGCTTACTTTTCCAACAGAAGGGATTTCTCAGGGAAGCAGGGATGCCAGCGATGCTTGGCTCCCACAAGGACATCAGGGCTGCTTCCAGGGTTTCTCTCAAGATGAGCCCTGGGGATTTTGAGGGCCAGCATGGGGGGACCAGGGCTGCCAGGAGGCTCTGGGGCTGCTGCCAGCACTGTCTCCTTTCACTCAGCATCACCCATCCCATGATGAGCTCAGAGTTGAGAAGGTGGGGAGGTTTTTCCCCAACCCTTCCACCCCATCAGGAAATTACCCCTCTAGACCTCCTGGTTTGGAAGGAACTGGGAATTACTCACCAGAGGAAAATTCCTGGGAAAAGGCATTGCTTGGAGCAGTGGAAATCTTTTCCTTCCGCTCTTTCTAAAGGAATAAATAAAAATAGTAGAAAATCTGCAAATAACCTCAGGCCTCACCGTAGTTGGGGAATTTTTAATACCAAATGTAGCACATTTAATAAGATGTCTGAAAATCACATTCTTTTAAGCTGAAAAACACATGGCCTGAACTGAGGAGTAAAATCTCGGAGTGTTTAACTAGGACAGCTCAGACAAGCAGATCATGCTTAGATGACTTCAGGAATGAAAACTGGCTTGTCACAGTCAGGACGAATTTAATAAAATATTTAAACAATTTTCAACACTGCTGTGATGTTACAGAAAACCAGGATAATATCCAAGAGGAGAAGAATTGCTTTGGAAAGATTAAAGGATTGTAATGACTGAAGGGCCTAAATCAGCCATACGCGTTTCTGCCGTGGTGAACCACTTTGATGCCCAGAGATGCTCTGCCTGCCCCATCCCTGGAAGTGTTCAAGGCCAGGTTGGATGGGGCTTGGAGCAACCTCAATCTAGTGGACACCCCCGTGGCAAGTGGTAGAACTGGATGAGCTTTAAGGTCCCTCCCAACCCAAACCATTCTGGGATTCGCTGATTCTGGTGAGTGTTGGGGGAACGGGGGACCAGCCCAGACACAAACAGCTGCCTTGGGTAGCTGAATGCTGCTGGCACCCTCTGCCCACTGTACCCACTGGGGCAGCAGGTAGTGCAGGGCTGGCTGTGGAAGCAGGTAGCATAAAAATGTGTTCCTCAGGCTGTTGGATGTCCTGTGAGACCCGCTGCCACGTGGCTGGCTCGCAGGAGTTATCCCACCCGTGGGGCTGGGAAGGGATGCTGTGGGACTCCCACAGCCACGTGCCTCACGTGTGCCTTCTGACAGCCAGAGGAGCTGGGGTCCAGAGGGTGAGCTGCCACGTGTCGTGTCTCTCCGTGGCCTGGAAGTGAGCGTCAAGAGCAATGCCAAGATGTCTTGGTTGGCGATGAAGGATGCAGGAGAGAGACCATCCAAAAGCTGCTGTGGTGTGCCCTTTCACAGGAACGAAGGGAACCAGCCTCTGCTGGACGTGTATTTGGCAGAAGTGTGGAAGCTGAGCTTGCCTTTGGGCAGCTCCTGGTTTTCCCCTGCAGCTCCCAGGACAAGCCCAGGAGGTGCAGGACTGCGCTGTGCTTTGACGGGCTTGGCCCTCGTGCTGACTTACTGGCAGACCCGCACGCTTGTGGTGATGTAGGAGAAGGTCTGGTCACCCTGTAACAGGGAGGATGTCAATTCCCCTGTTCCTGTCCTTTTTCTCATGTTATTCAGGAAAACAGCCCAGCGTGGCTTGCCAGGGAACAGCTCGTTCCGTGGGAGACGCAGTTGCGTGGCCGAGCTCCAGCAGGAGAGGTTCTCCACCACTGCCAGCCATTCCTCTTCTCCCTGCGGTGAGGAGGACGGCCCATGCCAAGGACTTGCAGGTGTTTGGGCTCTTACAGGGTTTTGCCTGAAGGGATGTTTTCAGAAGTGAAGCTCTTGTTGCTGTTAAGTAGTGCAGGGACAGGAGCAAACGGGGAACGTGCACCCTGGAGCTGCACCAGGCAGCCAGACGCGAACCTTGCCAAAACAACGCTCAGACTGAGTCTGCAACTAATCAGTTGCTTTGGACAAATGACAGCATTGAACTAGTTCATGTGATTTTTTTTTCCCCTTGGAACTGTGCAGGACAGCTTTGATTTACGGGAGAATTAGCAGCGCTCCCCACCCCAATCCTCAGGTTGTCTGTAGGAGCAGGAGCATTTGGTCACATTCCTGCAGACCGGAGGCTGAAAAGTAAGGCATCAGGAGGAGGTGAGTGGGATCCTGGGATGCTCCCATCGACAGGCAGCAAGTTTTACCTGCAGCCATTTCTGTCCCTGTCATTTCTTTAGCTGAGATGTATCTAAGGAAGGCAGGAGCTCTGTGTCTGTGTCAGGAGAAGCCGAGGTCTCCCCTGTGGTTGAGGATGTGCTTCGATCGTGTCTGTGTTGTGTGTGAGGTTGTGCCACGGGGACGGGGCAGTGCTGGGGACGATCTCAGACCTGGTAGCAGCATGGCCATGCAGAGCTCTGGCCATGTGCCCTGTCCCAAGGGATGAGCGATGCTGGGGATGGTCCTGGACCTGGTGGCAGTGTGACAGTGCAGACAGACCTCTGGCCCTGTGCCCTGTCCAGAGGGCTGAGCTCCAGGAATGTGCTGAGCTTCAGACAGACGTGTCTGTGCAGCTGGTCCCTCGTGCTGTCCTGCTTGGTAGACAAGAACTGTCACCAGCAACGGGAGGAGCAGGACGCTGGCAGAACTGCATGGTGATGCCTCAGTGGTGATGAACCACCTCTGTGTAACTCTCCTTGCGAGCTGTGCCAGTGCTGTTCCCATACTCACTCCCATCTTTTCAAAAATCCAGAGCCTGTCCAAGCGGTGGGAGGAGAGAAATTTCCTGAGGAGGATAAACAAGCCATTCTCATTGCTGTAAGGATAGCTTTCCCACTCCCCAAGCCAGCAGCCCCTCACCACTGAGGTGCCATTAGTGCCGTGGACTAGGGACAGACACTTCTTTTGCTTCCTCTGGTTCCTTGGTGTATCCCAAGGAAGGACTGCCTCCTGCCATCAGGTCTTCATTATTAATTCTGTGACTCTTTGGCATCAGATCTCCTGCCCTAACAAAGCAATTTGCTGCTGGTGCTCTGCAGTTGCCCTGTGGCTTGGGTGACTCTTTGTGTGTACGTACACTGGGGTCCCCAGTGGTGAAGGTACGAGGTGGGACCTGGGACATGTGGACCACACTGGGGTCTGCCCTTGACTCCCCCTCCACTGCAGGGCAGGCTGGGAAGCAGGAGCAGTGTCTGGAGAAGGGACACTTCGGGGTCACTGTCCCCAGGTCCCTGCAGCCCCCAGCAGGGATACACCTGCTCTGGTACAGGCTCAGCAGATTTCTGCCCAGTTTTCTCTGGTCATTAGGCTGGTTTTGGGATAATCCAGTAATTAAGTGCTGGAGCTGCTGGGAATGTGGTGTCCCACGGGGGTGGGGTTATGAGGTTATGCCAGCTGGCATGAGGGGGCTGCATGACAGACCTGAGCTGTGCTCTTAGCTCATGTGGTGGGACAGACAAGGGGTTTGCTCCACAAAACCATGAGGGTTCAGGTGATGCTGGTCGGCTCAGCCCAAGAGAAGATGCTCCAGAAGAGCCGACAAAGACACAAATCCAGGATGTGCTGATTAGGCAGAGGCACATGCAAGGGCTGCAAATCACACAGTCAGCTCACCCTGTTTACTCGGGCTCTTCTGCTTTTATTTTTCTCTCCTCAATTTAAATTCCCAAGGAGACAGTAGACACAGTAAGTGCTGATGCAGCCCGCACTGGAATGCTGCGTGGAGGAGCACGGATCCCACCCGCCTGCCTCTGCCCCCCAGTCCCTGCTCAGCCCAGCACAGCTGCTGTTCTGGGTTCCTGACAGCTCCTTCTTTTCTTTCATCTCATTATGAGTTGAAGCATGGCCGCTGAAACAGTGGGTTTGCCGCATCGAGAGCAGGATCCAGCCCCAGGTCTTGCCAGGCCGAGATAACCCTGTGCTTGCTGTGTGTGGGCTGAAGGGGACGGGCTGGGGATGCCCAGGACCCCAGGCTGGGCACTGGGGACGTTGCTATAGCACCGTGTGCCAGGCTAGCACAGGTGACTCCCAGCACAGGGCTGGTGCTGGATGTGGTGGGGAGCCCTGGCGGTGGCACCACCTACATCCCCAGCCCCACTCCCTCTGGGGAACCTCCCTCCAGACTTGTTTCCGAAGTGAAGGTGAGCGTAGAAAGAGCCAGTCAGGCTTTAAATTTGACACATCATCAGGGATTAAACCTAATGAATGGATTTGGAGCAGCGCTCAATTGCTCTGACTGAGGGGGAGACACGGGGGGATGTTGCTGCACCCTCAGGTACGTCCTTGTGTGTTGGTCGAACGCAACCCCTCACATCTCATCCCCTCCATGCCAAGGGGTCACTGCCAGCACCCCTTTGCCTGGCTCTGGACTCTTCAGCATCATCAGAGTCACCACCAGTCTTGTGCCACTGTGAGCTGCTCAGTTTCTAGGTCAGCTCTGCCAGTGGGGCGATAGCAGCCCCGAACACTGGCAGAGATTTCAGCTCTTACTCAGCCTGTTTTGCTCCAAAGCGACTTAAAATGCATTACTGTCACACATGGCAGCTCAGTCCTGTCTCTCTGTCACTTGTCCCATTGTCTGGGGACATTCTCCTTAGCACAGCCCAGCAGCTGACTGGCTTTGCATATTTTTCTCTGAGGTTTTTTTTTTCTTGGTGCTGGGAATTGATTCTAAACATAGAATTGTGGAATCACAGAATGGTTTGGGTTGGAAGGGACCTTAAAGCTCATGTTGTTCCAACCCCCTGCCATGGGCAGGGACACCTTCTACTGGTCCAGGTTGCTCCAGGCCCTGTCCAGCCTGGCCTTGGACACTTCCAGGGATGGGGCAGCCACAGCTTCTCTGGGCAACCTATGCCAAGAATTTCTTCCGTATATCTAACCTAAATTTCCCCCCTTTCAGTTTGAATCACCTCAGAGGGATGTGCCCCTGCCAGGCTTGGTGGTGGGTAGCGCCACGTTCAGCCCTCTGTCCGGCCTGTGGGAAGGGGATGTGGGAGCATCCACGGGTGCAGGAGTAGTGCCAGGCTCTGGACCTGCTGTGGCCACTGAGAGGAGCCTCATCTGTGCGGTGCCACCATGGAGAGGAGCCTGGTCTGTGCTTTGGTGGCCAGGATTTCCCTGGAAGTGTTCCAGGCCAGCTTGTATGGGGCTTGGAGCAACCTGATCTAGTGGAAGGTATCCCTGTCCGTGGCAGGGGTTGGATGAGGTGAGCTTGAAGTCCCTTCAAACCCAAACCATTCTGTGATTCTGTGGTTTGTTAGCGTGGAGGCAGCTGTCAGTGGAGTGGGATGATGCTGTACAAACCCCACCATCACTGTCCTGCTCCAAAATCCCCTCGGAGCAGATGGGGCTGGACTGACCCTGGTGGGAGCTACCTGCATCTCACCCTGTCCAGCTGCTGCTTCCCAGGAAAGCCACCCCAGCACTCCTGAAATGAACCACATCGGTGCCCTCATCCCCACAGAGCCATCAAGTGCCTGGGGCAGGAGCGTAGTGCAGAGCAGCATTTTGGACAGGAACAGGGACATGAGTGGAGGTTCCCAGTGCTCCAGTGTCACTGCAGCTGCAGGATGCAACCAACAACTTTGTAGTTTTGAAATACGAGCAGCTCCCTCAGGACCTCTGTGGCAGACTCCAGTTGCCTTGGGCGATGTCCTGGTGACATTTGGCTTCCCTGTGCTGCTCCAAATGGGTCAGAGGACACCCAGCAGCAATCCTGCCCCGTGCCAGGAGCTGGCAGCACATCCTCAGCCTGAAGGGCTTAACTGTGCATCCTCAGCCTGGCAGCAATCCCAGCCTGCCGCTGCAGGTGGCCGTCCCCTGCCCCATCCAGGTGAGGCTGGTGAATGGTGGTGGCATCTGGGGACCAATTTTCCTGCCACTTTGGCGTGTGGTGAGCACTCTAGAGGGGGTTTGACTTGGTACAAGTGGGTTTGTGGATGCACATGTGATTTGTGTTTACGGTGTGCAGGGGTATCAGGGCAAAAGTCTGTCTCCATTACTGGAAGTGATTATAGACGGACAGGGGCAATGAGAAAAACCCTGGAGGTAGTACTCTCCAGTTTTGGCTGTCTTTCCATGAAGGTACATGTGGAAATCTGTCTGTGACAAGGTGGCGCCAAAGCAAATCCTCCATGTTGCCATGTCAGGCTGAGCCCTTGCCCTCTCAGAGCAGTGCTGAGGGCCAGCAGCACTGACCAGCAGCCCCCACGGCCCCTCCGCTCCCATCCCTGAACAAACACAGACATTGGTGATGCAGGTCCGTGCTGTGTGATTCCTCCCCTCTGGCTGGGTGTGAATGGATTTGCTGGTCACCAGCAGGTGAAGGAGTGCAGGTGCTGAGCTGCTCTGTTGGAGCTCCAGGAGGGTTTGATCCTGTGGATCCCTGACACTCGGGATGGGGGAGGTTCAGCCTCTGTCCCACGGTGCCTGTGTCCCGGCAATCCCCTCTCTGGTCCCATCGTCCCTGGGTGACTTGGCCCCTTGGCCCCATGGAGCACCAGTGACTCCTGCTCAAGGGCATGGTGCTGTTCCCTTTTTGTCAGTTTTTCTCACCTCTCTCCCCAGTTATAGAGAAATCACCTATTTCAGGCCAGAAGGTGGAGGTTTGGGGAAGTGACGAGTGTTTTATAAAGCAATTAAAGCCCAACCCCTGTAATTGCTGTAATTTATATACACCTACAAAATAACCAGCTGGTGTGATCCAGGCTTGGAGCCCATTTTATTTGTTTCAGCACATCAAACAGATGGAAACATTCCATCTGTGTTTTCCTAGGATATAGAGGGGTTGGCAGTGAGTGTCTGTGGGTGCAGAGAAGGGCTGGAGAGCAGCGAGGGGCTGGAGAAGCACCAAGGGGCTGTGAAACCGTTGCTGACACCAGTAAAGCACCACTGACTGCCTCAGCATCACCACAGCGGACATGTGATGAAGGGATCGGTGCTTAGGCGCGGGATTTGTGTGTGTTTATGAATGGGAGGAGTGATGCCATCCCCTAGAAAACTCGGAAAGCTGCAAACGGGGTTTGGGCTCGTGTGTTTCAAAGCTGTACCCCCAGCTCCCCCCTCCTTCTATCACACCCTGAAACATTAAAGCAGGTTGGTGCGAG
The DNA here is from genome assembly GCA_035584735.1 of Pseudotriccus pelzelni. Classification (NCBI taxonomy): domain Eukaryota; kingdom Metazoa; phylum Chordata; class Aves; order Passeriformes; family Tyrannidae; genus Pseudotriccus; species Pseudotriccus pelzelni. The sequence goes on along the minus strand of JAWMRA010000146.1, from coordinate 20,245,368 downwards.
TTCAAAGCTGGGACCTCAGCGCAGCCGAGGTGGTGACGAGGGAAGTAATTAGCAAGTGAAATGTTCAGTGCTGTAGTGAAATGATGTTATGATACTGGGCTGTGAGGAGGGGAGGGTGGGAGCAGCTGGTTTTTCCATTATCCATACAGCCCTGCTCTGCAAATCCTTCCTGCATAACGAAGGCTCCCTGGGTTTTATTCCATTTCTCCAGCCTGTTCCTGTGTTCTGCCTCACCCGCCCTTGGCTGGCAATTCGCAGGGTTGCAAACGAGCTCGGAGTATTTTAGGAGCCAGTGGTTTTTCAGGAATGAGTGCTCTGCCTGTGCTCCATGCCTGTGATTCAAGTTCTCCTGGCTCAGTAGCCCCCAATTACCCATGTGTGCGGAGGGGGGCCGTGTTTATGGGTCTGCTGGAGTTGGATCAAAGCCTTGGACTGCAGTTCCTACCCAAGGATGAATGAACCACCTCAGGGATCTTCTTCCAGCCCTGGAGTTTAAAATATTAATAGGATATCATTTCCCAGCAAGCGCTGCAACAGGTAGAGAGCGCTCTGTTATAAAACATTCCTGTTAGCGGAGCGCGTGGAACCGGCAGTGCCGTGTCCCTGGAATTGACACCCACAAACTCTGCATCCCCCACACGGCCACGGGTATCAATATCCCCTCAAATGGACTCTTTCTCTGCTCTCCACTGGATCCCCTTTTGCTCCCGGAACATTGCAGCCTGGAATATGGGGCACCAAAGCAGGCCCCGGGGATCCCTGTGCTGCTGGGGTTGTGATCTGCTGGCAGAGATCAGCTGACCAAGATCTGCTGGCCAAGATCTGCTTGCCATGGTCCACTGGCTGAGATCCACTGGTTGTGATCCACTGTTTGTGATCCACTGGCTGAGATCTGCTCCAGCAAGCAGAGGGCAGCGTGGCTGGGGACTGAGAGGACAGTGCAGGGCAGCTGGACTCTCCTGGCCTGTGCCCACACTGCTTTGGCTGAGGTGGTTGGCAGGTGAGATGTCCCTCTCCCGTGGCTCATCAGGCTCTTATTCATCTTCCTCACCTTGTGCAGGACGAAACTGATGATGAAAACAGCCAAAATCTTCTCTTCAAAGACCGGACACCCCACACTGTCCCCACCAGCTGGTGACACCACAGAGCTGGGCTCGGTGCCTCCCCCACAGCCCAACCCACCAGAAATGGCAGGAGCTGCCGAGGAACCCCAGAGCCTTTTCCCAAAATTATTCCAGTGTCGCTCCCTCAGGCAGCGTGCTGGGTGGTGGAGGGTCTCGGTTGCTGGCAGGAGATTGGGGACACTCCAGCTTTGCTGATCTCTGTGTTTTTCTTCTTTCTCCCATTTCTGGACTTGCAGCAAACCCTGGAGACGAATCTCACCAACCTGGTTAAACGCAACAGCGAACTGGAAAACCAGATGGCCAAGCTGATACAGATCTGCCAGCAAGTGGAGGTGGGTGAGGGCCAACAGGGGGCTGGGGGAGGTGTCCGGGGTGTCTCGCTGCTCTAGGAATGGGACACATGGATCACCCCAGAGTCCTTTCCTGGGGACTACCCTGGGAACAGAGGTGAACGTGGGGGGAAGCATTGCTGAGGTCTCGGGGGAGCTGAATTGCTTGAGGGAGTTTAGTCCCAAGCAATTGAAGATGCAGGGGTGGTTCCCAGGGTCTGCAGTGTCTGAAGGAGTATGGCATGACTGGGAGCCACTGGAAAGAGACATGGGCTGCTGGGCTGGTTCCAGGCAGGAGGACCTGCCAGCTTCTCTGTCCTGGGGGCAGCAGGTGTTTTTGGTGGAAGCCTGGGTGAAACCAAGCATGGAAACAAGGCTCAGCCAGGTGACACCAGGCCTGAAAACTGCGCTCAGCTGGGTGACACCGAGCCTGTAATAGGGCTCATGAACCGGGTGACACCAAGAATGGAAACAGGGCTCATCAACAGCCTGGGTGACACCAATCCTGCCAACAGGGCTCACCAACTGGGTGACACCAAGCACGCAGCTGTTCCTTGAACCACCGCCTTCCCATAATATAAAATCCTAGGCTGCTGCCGGGACTGCTGCTGTGGATTCAGGGGGAATTTGCCAGTGCCTGAGTGAACACAACAGCTGTTTGCTTCAGCCTTGTGCACCCCAGCCTTCCCTGCACCTCCCCTGAGCCACCCCGTGAGCCCAGTAGCTAGTGGGATGCAGGGATGCTCTGGTGGGATGCAGGGATGCTGCAGCGGGATGTGAGGATGCTGCAGCAGCTTGGTGGGATGCAGGGATGCTGCAGCAGGATGCAGGAATGCTGCAGTGGTATGCAGGGATGCTGTGGCAGTATGCAGGGATGCTGCAGTGAGATGTGGGGATGCTGCAGTGGGATGGTATGACAGGATGCAAGGATGCTTTGGTGGGATGTGGGGATGCTGCGGCAGGATGCAAGGATGCAGATGGATGTGGGCATGCTGCAGCAGGATGAGGGATGCCGCATGTGCTGGCTGGAATTGCTTGCCCACAGCGAAGCACCTGGAATGGATTTGTCCATGGAGCTGCAGCTTGTCCTTCACCACCTGCATCTTGGAGCAGCTGGGGCTCTGGGGCCGGGAAGGTGCTTCCAAACCCCCGTGGTTCCTACAGGCAGCGTCAGCGCTTTGTTCTTTGCTCCCTCAATAATGTCCTGATGATCTGGAGAGAGGAAATGAGAGTAGAAGCCCTTTCTGTCAGTGCCAGCAAGGCCGAGTGTGCTGCCAGCAGCTGGCAGCCACTGTCACAGTGTGCGAGGAGGAGGAGGAGGGGGCTGAGATGCTCTGAACTTCCAGCCAAAATAAGGAGCAGAAAAATCCCACTTGGCTCTGCAGCACTGCTGGCCTTCCACGCTGATGTTCTGTGTCACTCACATTGTCCTGTCTCTCTTTGCCCATGCATCACTCTGCAGTAGGAATGGCTTTGCTGGAGCTATCTCTCCTGGGCTCCCTCTGCCCCAGGGCTCAGAGGGCTTGGAGTGAGTCTGGGAAAACAGACAGCAAATGGTTGGCTGGCAGGGAGAGAAGGAGCCAGGACGTCCTTGCAGAGCTCTGGTGGCAGTCAGCAGCTCTTGCTGCTCTGATGGGCCACACTTTAGCTCTGAGAACCCATTAGGGATGGAGCAGGGATGTGGCTGGATGTCCTTCCAAATCTTCTCCTTTGAATCCAGCTCCAATATCTTAATGACCTGACCTAGGACGAATTGAAATCCCTTTGGTATTTCTGTCTGATCCAGGGAGTCTCAGACCTCTAAGCTGTCATTTTGCACAGAGTTTGGGAGTTTTCAGCTTTGTCAGACGCTCTGCTTAAAATAACAGTTCAAACAACATTTCTCAGCCGTGCTGAATGCACAGCCGGGCCCTTGGAGGCATCTTCTCAGAGAGCACAGTAAAGTGTGAAGCAGAAAATATCTCTGCCTCCCTGTTTTCCCTGTCAGTCTAATTCCAGGGAATTTTGCTTTCGAGCTATTTGCAGACATGGCACATGCGATCCCAACATACACTGCCCGTCAGCCACGTTCAGTGTAAGTCCCGTGGTAGGGCCAGGGAATGGTGCCACCAACACCCCGATGGACAGGGGTTCACAAGGGCACTGCAAGTGTCCCCAGGCCACTGAGCCCCTGCTGCCTCTCAGAGTGACTCTGGTGCCTGGAGGGGTGCACTGAGAGAGGGTGGAAGGGTCAAAACCTGTGGCAGTGATGGATGGAGCAAGTGTGGACCAAGGAGAGCAGGTAACAATCCTGTGCAGAAGCTTAGTTTGTAAAACAGAGATGGTACAACCCTAATGTTGTGGGGGCAGCAGGAGATGCTGCACGTGCGCCATGGGGTGGTGGCCTCTGTGCCACGGCAGCCGCAGGGCTGACCTCAGTGTGAGCTCGTGGTGTCTGCAGAGCACAGCTCCTACACAGCCAAAAAACTCTCGAGGGTTTTGGAGGTGGGATGGGGTTGTCTGCTCCATGCCCGAGCTGCTGAGGTGTGAAGGAGGAGGTTTGCCTGTGCCTGAATCATACTGTGGGCTGAGATGCTATTCCTCACCCCCACGAGTTGCAGGATGAGCTCTTTCCAGGGCTGAGTTTATTCCAGGGCTGTGTTGTCCCTAGCACATTCCCCCTCAGGGCTGAGAAGAATGAAGTATTTTTTCTCTCCTTTCTTACACCTAAAAGCCACCCCCATGCCCAGTGTACCCGTAGCACTTGGCAAGTCTTCACCCCAAGTCCAGCATCTACCTGGGAACTGATTCATCCCTACAGAGTGGTTTGGTCAGTGTCCAGATGTGCTTGAGCCAGGGATTGTTAGCAGAGTAGTGCTGGTCTGCAGTACCCCCACCATCATCTGCTGTCCCTTTGGGAGGACTCCAGCCCTGAAAATGCTCCTTTTTGGGTAGAAGGGAACCAGTGGCCTCTGCAACTTCACCTGCCTTCAGCCTCCCAGAGCATGAGCATGGCTGGGGGCAGATTTCTTGCCCTGGGCAGGTTTTCAGATTTTTGTTACGGATGGGTACAGATTTATGTTGTCCTGTAGCCATCCTGGAAGGGGAGTGCTCCAGGCCTGAGCCCTGGGACCACCATTGGGCAGCAGCTGGTTGGGGGGATGGACCTAAGGCCAACCTGAGGTGCTCCAACCTCCCCTCCTGTGCTTTGGCCAAGCACGTCCTTCCCTCCCTTTGTCATGCACATCCTGCCTTACCTTCATGTGAACCAGAAGCTGAATGAGAGTGGGAGTGGGAAGTTGGGGTGGCAGCCATCCCTATGGGCACACGGCCTCGAGGGACCTGGGTGCTGCCAGCTCTCTACAGCCAGGCTGCACAGCAGCACTGCCACAGCAGCTCGCTGCAGGCTCCAAACCCTGGAGCTGCTTCCCTCCCCCCTCCTGCTACGTGCAGCAGATTGGGAAGATTTTACGCTGTTTTTCCTCCGTGGAGCTCTCTTTGCAGGCCATCAGCTGTCTCCCACTCCAGTGTTGCATAATCTGCTGGCCAGGTTTAAAAAAAGATCCTGTAGCAAAAAATGTGGTTCACTCAGGGCTGCCTTTGGACTGCTCTGTGTTTCACAGGGATTTGGGAGTATGAAATGAGGAAAACTGATTTCCGTCCTTTAGTGTGCTTTAATTGATAGGGCTCAATTCCTCTTCCATAAAGTGCATCTCCCCCTGTCCTGTCCAGTCCACCACCCCAGGGATACTGGTATTCCCTGGAGGCAGAGGAGTGGAAGCTCTGCCTGCACCCCCCCACACTCCGTGTGTGCACCACGGTGAAGACAGCCATGAGGGTGTGTTGTGTGCCCCCCTCCCAACACCTGTATGTTGTGTGTCCCTCCTAACACCCACGTGTTGCTGCCCCTGGCCAGGTGAACACAGCCATGCACGAGGCCAAGCTGATGGAGGAGTGTGATGAGCTGATGGAGATCATCCGCCAGCGCAAGCAGGTCATCGCTGTCAAGATCAAGGAGACAAAGGTGAGGGGGGGCTGGCTCACGTGTCCCTGGTCCAGAGGTCCCCACCTGCCCTGTGGAGTCTCCCTTCCTCTCTGGGCACAACACTTCAGCAGGTGGTGGTGCTGGGGTGTCCCAGACACGGGCAGAGGGGCTGCAGCCATGAAGGATTTGCTTTGGGCAGCCATCAGTGCACACAGGTTCATCTCCTCGCTGTCCAAAATCTGTGTGCCCCTCACTGCTGCTGCCCCACGGCTCCTCTGCCAAGGACAAGGCATATGCTGGATGTGGCTGGAGAAGGAACGGTGTGTGAGTTAGCGTGACAAGTTGGTGCAGAGGATTGGATCACCCTCGACAGCTTCCTCGGGGCGTTTGACTACCAGGCTCCTAATAGAATAATATGGAATTAATACTGAAGGACTGGAGCCCAGCGCTGCAAGGAGAGCAGAGGCTGCACAGTCTGCATTGCAGCTCAGCTGAGGGGGGAGCTGCTTCTCACCCTTTTCTTTGTAGGGGTGTTTGGAGCCTTCATCCAGTGGTTCCAGGTGTTTTGCAGTGATTTCTTTGTGTGATGTCCCACCCCAAAGGGGAAGGCAACTCTCAAGATTCATAGACGCTCGTGGTTCCAAGGAATGGCAGGAGTCAGAGGGTCAGCAAAAGCTAACAGAGTTTTGTTAAGATATTACAAGTAATTTACTTGGCATGAAAATTGATATAAATTAGTCCATCATCTCTCAGTATAAGCGCACAGCGTTGGGTTTTGGGTAAAGGGGTGGGGTGAACAGGAAGACAGAGAGGGAGATGGATTAAAGAGGAAGAGAGAGGAAGAAAGAGATCACCAGTCCTGGTTCCAGCAACAGAGTGTCCAGGCACCTGGGGGCACTGCCTGGGCTTCGTGTGGGGACCTTTTAAAGTTTTCCCTGCCCCGGAGAGAAGTTTCTCCCTTTCTGTGCAGGTCACTTCTCATGTGCAGTCCATTTTTCTAGACCTTTCTGGAAACAGGTCAGAGGCTTCAGGGGTCTTTGGTGGTCTTGATCTCCCCTACAGGTCATGCCACTTCATCTCACTCCTGCTGTGCTGTGTTGTGCTTATCTCCAGGAGCCAGAACAAGGATATTCTTCCCAGAGAAGTGTGGCCCTACCTCCGTGTGTCCCCGTCTCCAGCCGCAGCAGCCCCTGCGCTCCACACGTGGGACAGGGAGAGGCTGGAGGGCTGGGCTGTAGCTCTGGGCAGTGCCCACGGCAGCCTCCATGAGCCCTTTGTTGTTCTCACTGAGTTTGGGCGTGCATTGGGGTCCCACCGCAGTGCCCACAGCCGAGCCCCAAGTACAGATGTTTCCCTGGTATAGTTGGGGAGCAGGTTCCGCCGCGGGCGTACGCAGGAGAGCCCCTGACTGTGGGACACCCTGGCGTCAGTGGGAGATTTGAAATCCTGCTTCTACCCCAAGCACTCCAGGGAACATATTTTATGTAACGGTGCCGTCTGCCGGTCCATCTGTCTGTCTGCTTGCACTTCCCACTCTCTTCCCTGATGGCTCCAGGCTGTGCTGTCCAGTTCAAGTCATGCTGGGAAGGAGCTGGAAGCTCCAAACTGTTGTTTTCCTACAGTTGGCACCTGGGCAGAGGTGAGCGGCATGGATTAGTGCTCAAACCCTCCACAGTCCCGTGGGTGTAGGGACTGGCCGTACTGGGTTTGGCTTCCAAAGTTACCTGGGAACTGGAATTAGCATCTGTGCCAGTGAAAAGAGGCTGGGTGTGGAAAGGTGCGGGTGTGCAGCACTGCAGATACCTCTGTACCCTCCCCGTGCTGTCTGTGTCAGGGCTGGGCAGGGCACCCCCTCGCTTCCAACACCTGAGCAGCAATTTCCAGGTCAGAAGGGGAAGCAGCTTTTCCAGGAGCCCCAGCCAAAAACACAGGAGAGTTGAAAAAGCTTGAAGACAGCTCCCCGGAGCCTCTGGGACGTTCCTGCGCCATTTCAATGCTTCTTGCTCCCCATGAGCAGGCCCTGGCTCAGGATGGGGCTCCCTCTGTGCTTTTCAAGCTGCTGAGCTCCCTCTGCTCCTCCGGCAGGTGATGAAGCTGCGGAAGCTGGCTCAGCAGGTTGCCAACTGCCGGCAGTGCCTTGAGCGCTCCACGGTCCTCATCAACCAGGCCGAGCACATCCTGAAGGAGAACGACCACGCACGGTTCCTGCAGACCGCCAGGAACGTGGCTGAGAGGTGGGCTGGGCTCAGCACACTGATGTGTGGAGTTGTCCCCTGGCCACAGGTTCCTGCCCAGAGGTGACTTCGTCCCCCCAGGTTCCTTCCCCAGAGATTCCCAGTCCCCCCTGCAGCCTCACACCATGCTGCCCTCAAAGAAATCCTGAGGTCAGATTCCCATCCCTCACAGGACAGGTGTTGCATGGCTGGTCCTAACAACATCATGGAATGCTGGAGTGGGAAAGTGGTGGGAATGCCAATCCACGGGGAGCCCGGGGGCCAGTCAAAACTGGGACCCCCAGGCTAAGCCGTCCCCCTGGGCAGTGGTTTGCAGGTGCAAGCTGGATTCCTGACAGCAGGAACATCACAGCGAGGCTGCCTGCACCTTTCTGCCTCCTCCCCGCCGCGGCAAGGCGTCGGGAAACACGTGCACCCTGGCGCGTACTGACGGTCCCTTCTTTCCTTCCAGGGTCGCCATGGCAACTGCATCCTCACAAGTTCTGATACCAGATATCAATTTTAATGATGCCTTTGAAAACTTTGCTTTAGATTTTTCCAGAGAGAAGAAGCTGCTGGAGGGGCTGGATTACCTAACGGGTGAGTGCACAGGCGCATTCCCCTCCGCTGCACCCCGTGCCCTCCCCACAACCCTATGTCTTCCCCTCAGCCCCTGCCCCCGTGCCTCAGATCTTCCCCTTAGTGCCTTCCCCTATGCCCCACTAGGGGCTGGCGGATGTATTTTAAGACTTAACTGGTAACAAGCACTGGGTCAGCTGTGGCAGAGCAGGGGCCGTGCTGTCCCCAAGACAGTGACGTGTCCCCATCGTGCCATTTCACTCTGCTGCTCCTGGAAGATCCATAGAAAAGTCCAGAAAGCTCAAAAATTATGGTTTCTGTGACCTGGGGAGGAGTCTGATGCCCATAAGGATGCGAGAGGGATAAGGATTACATAAGGATCCATAAGGATTACAGGGAGGGAGCAGTGAATTAACCAATTTTTATACTTCTAATGCACTCTGTGCTTTAACATTTCCCTTTTTCTGCCCTTTTTGTGGGTGTCTTGGTCCTAAATTATGAGCCTTGATGGGCAGGACCTTGCTGGGCCCCATGGTGCTGCAGCACAGACTGAACACTGCCCTCGGGGGTCTGAGAGCAGCACCAGCTGCTGGAGCACAGCAGGGATGAAACCTCCGGGGAGGCAAGGACATCCTCACTCACCCAAATCCGATTTTATTATCATAAAGCAGATCAGCTTTCACTGAAAGATTAACACAAACATGTGTCCGAATCAGTTATGGGATAAAATACTTATTCCACAGCCAGTGCTGGGAAATAAGTGGATTTGGAAGTGGGTTCTCAGCCTGTTTCAGAGTGGGGGCGTCAGACCTGACAGAGCAGCGAAACCCTCGTGCTGTGACCCCCGGATGCTTTGTTAAACTGAAAGGTTTAATTTAGTTTGAAACATAATGGCAGATAAAATGAGAGATTTCTTGGTGCCCAGAGGCTCTGCTCCCACCGCGAGCCCACCTCTACCCTTATGGGAGCAGAAAAGCCCTGGGCTCTTAAGGAAGGAAAGCCCAAACTGACTGAAATGCGTGGTGTGTGCCGTCCCGCAGCACCGAACCCGCCGTCGGTCCGCGAGGAGCTCTGCACGGCCTCGCACGACACCATCACCGTGCACTGGATCTCGGAGGACGAGTTCAGCGTCAGCTCCTACGAGCTCCAGTACACCATCTTCACCGGCCAGGCCAACTTCATCAGTAAGTCACCGCGTGCTTCAGGGGCTGCGGTTCCCTCTGGGAAGGAGTCCCGGGTTGCCCAGGGAAGTTGCGGCTGCCCCATCCCTGGAAGTGTCCAAGGCCGGGTTGGGTGGGGGTTGGAGCAACCTGGTCTAGTGGAAGGTGTCCCTTCCCCCCTCGTGGCAGGGGGTTGGAACAAGATGATCTTTAAGGTCTCTCCCAGCCCAAACCATTCTGTGATTCTGTAAGGAAAAGGTTCTCAGTGGTTTAAAGACTGGGAATTCATGGAGGAAACAGCAGCAAAGAATCCACCAAGGGCTGCCATCAGAGTGATGGAGACCTCCTCGTGCTGGGGGTCCCTCCCTGAGCTGCTCTGCCCTGCATTTGGCGTCATCAGCCCTGGCTTGCTGAAGCATAGGGAACATTGGAGGGTCTCATCCATCTCACAGCTCCCAGGTCCGTACATCTGGGATTGTACGGGCAAGGCAGCACTGGCTGATAATTAACATGCTTTATAAACCCTCTCTAACAACACTGAGGCACGTCTCCAGGTCATTTTTCGTGCAGATCACTGCCATACCTAATTGTTTTTCCACACCGCCACAAATTTGCCTGACAGGAGCGGGATTCGAGGACCAAGGAGGGATCTCGCTGATGTTCCATGGATTGTGAGAAAGTGTTATTCCTGGTTTTCCCTAGCAGCCCTTGCCACTGGGGGAAGTGCTGACAACGTGCCTCGGGCATTTTGGGCCACCATCAGTCTGTCCCTCTGGCTGGGAGGACACTGGTGCTGGGAGCACGGTGTCACGGCTCCGGAAGGCTGCTCGGTGCACTCTGGAATGTGCAGGAAGCTGCCAGAGAAAGTTCCTTGTGGCTTTCCAAGCTGAATCTCACCTCCCCAGCCTAGCCTTTGCCCTTGTTTCGGGAAACAGGATGATGTGTTTCCTCTCGGTCAGAGGCTGTAGGGTAACGGTGCTGCTGCAGCCAGATCTGCCTTGCTCGGCTCTCCCCTCCTTCCCAGCTACAACATGTTATCTCCAGCACTTTTTTCTTCTCTGGAAGCCTGGAAAGCTCATCCACCTCTCTGGCTGTGCTTTTGGATGACCACCAGCCCCACGTCCACTGCACTTCCAGCCGAGAACAAGACAGGAACAGTGGTGGTGTCACTGAGTGGTTTCAGTAGGGAGGGACACCTGAAGGTCCCTGAGTCAGCTCTGCACAAGCTGGGCTGACAGGATGCTCAGGGCTTGCTCCTCGAGGAGCAAGAACTGTCTAGGAATGGAACACCCAGTGCTTCCCTACCCTCAGCCAGACGGATTTTGCCCTTTTCCAAATGGGATATCCCCTGCTGCAGCTTGTGCCCTTGCCCTGGGGCCATGCTGGGGAAGGATCTGGCTCCCACCTCTCCCCAGATGCTTCTTTGGACACATGGCTTGGACTCCCATCCATCGAGAGACTTGGGAATGAGTCACCTGCCCCCCTCTGGGGGTCTGTCACGGGCACTGGGAAGGGGGAGCTGTGGCGACTGCGGGGATGAGGAGCAGCAAGGGCAGGGCTGGAGCAGAGCCCTGAGGGGCACATGTCAGGAGTGTCCTTAGCCGGTTTGGGTTGCTCTTGCTAAAAGAGTGAAGAAAACATCAGTTAAATCTCCAAGGAGAAAATTAATAATGTATTGTCCCTTGGAATGGCACAGCCGGGTCCGGGTGATGGGAGCGTGTGAGCCCTGGCTGAACTCATGCATGAAGAGACACTGGAACACTGAGCAGGAGTCCGGGAGGCTGACCAGGAGAGGAAATACCTTTCCAAGGAGCACACAGTTGGCCTGTGGAACCCATCCCCTTCACACTGCCATCAAAGCCAAGAGCTCAGCAAGAGCCGGACGTTTTTATGGATGACGAATGCTGCAATAAAAAGGACTTTTTTATGCTTTGGCGAGGGTAGGAGCCCTCAGTCTTCAAGGCCAAGCTCTTTGTGGTTGTTTTGGGAAATAAGCCTGCTTGGGAGGCCGAATCCTTCCCGCTGTCGTCTCTCAGCAACTTTGTTCTTCCTTATGGAGGATCCCCAGCTGGTCCTTCCTTCAGGGAGGTGACAACGACCAGTGCCAGGCTGGAAGCTGTGTACTCTGATGGGAGCAGCTCTGTGTGTAGGCTGCAATCAGGATCACATCTGTTTTATTTTCTACTTCACATCACATTGCTCTGTGCCCCTCGGCCATTCCCACGTGTGTTCTAAACCAAATCCAGGCTGACAGGGACTGCAACCTGCCCTTGTCCTGCGGCTGAGCCAGCCACTGGAGATAAATGAACACCCCACGGAAGTCATTGCAGAGGAGGTGTGGAGCGTTCCCAGCTCCTGCCTCCCAGCCCTGCACATGCTGAAACCCCCCCTCCAGTCACCCTGAATTCACAACCCGCTCCTCACCTCTCACCAGTTCCAGTAAGCCTCCAGCTACTGCTTCCAAGCCTGCTCCTTATTCCTCTTTTCGTTCAAAGCCCTGGCCCTGTGCTGCAATAGCTGCCCCAGAGCCGTGTCCAGGAAGCTCAGCACTGCTGCCAGGGTGGGTCCTGGGCTCTCACTGCCCCAGCTCTCCAGTTCCCCCCAGCCCCTGCAGGATCCCTGTCCCCCTGCACTGGCTGCTCAGGTGCTCATGGTGGCTGCAGGTGATCCTTATGCCGGCCGTGCTGGTGGCAGGAACAGCCTCAGTGGCACAGTGTAGGGCTTTTCCCCTTTCCTGGAGCACTGTGTCACCCCACCTGAGGTACAACACTACATTTCCATGCATGCCAGGCCCTGAAGCTCCAACACCGCAAACCACTGCAGCAGTCGGGCTTGGTGCCTCCACAGTCTTGAATTTTTCATTCCCTCCCATTTCCAGAAAGAGTTCAGGCTCCTGAATGATTTCCAGGCATCTGGATCCCTTCACTGAGAGCTCATTTTCTTTGAACTGCTCTGCAGATTAGTCTGCCCAGGGAGCTGAAGCATCAGCATCCCTTGGCCACGGATTATTACTTCCCTTCCTGGAGCACTGAGCACCAGGCACGAGCAGGATTCAGGTGCAAACACGTTGATTCGAGTGCAAATACATCCCTTTCTGCTTCTGGAATTGCATATTGTGGACCAGGAGCATGAGAGAGGCTGTCCTGTGGGAGCAGAGACATGAGAGAAGATGACAGTGGGGTGAGGATAGGATGATGGTGAGATCATGGTGAGCATCACCCCCTCCTTGGCACCAACAGCTGCCTCTGCCATCTGCCCTGGCTGGAAGGTGCCACTGGTTGAATTCTCCTTTCTCTGCACCTTTTCCCCATCACTTCCCGCAGCAGCATCCCAAGATGCCAGCACAACAGCCCTGGCTTGTCCTCACCAACACTGCCTTTATGTGATAACAAAAGAGATTCTGAGTTGCTGGGATTTATCATCTCTGGAAATTTCCCTGCAGGCACTCTGAACTCCCAGGCAGGTGGTAAATCCTCCCGAGGGCCACGCGGTCGTGAGCTCTGCCTCAGCAGCGTGGGGGCTTCGCATTCTGCCCTTCCCTGGCAATAAACCTCTCCCCGCCTCTCCCGCACTGCAGGTCTCTACAACTCCATGGACAGCTGGATGATCGTCCCGAACATCAAGCAGAACCACTACACGGTGCACGGGCTCCAAAGCGGCACCCGCTACATCTTCCTGGTGAAGGCCATCAACCAGGCGGGCAGCCGGAACAGCGAGCCCGCCCGCCTCAAGACCAACAGTAGGTGCCCGGGCACTCACCTGGCCACGGCAGGTGGGGGTGGGGGGAAGAGTTTCGTGGGTGTTGGTGTTCCAGGGGTATGGCTGAGTGCTCCCGGTGAGCCTGCAGCGGTTGGCGCAGGATGGAGACCGTGGGGCGTTTAAATTATTGAAGTGCCCATCTCGGTGCCTCTGCTCCTTCCCTGCCTCGTGGATGGTCTCCTGCTACCCCGTGCAGTGCCCTGTGCTCCTGTCAGCACCCATCCCTGGGGTCTTAAGAGGTCATAAAGGTCCAGAATTCTGGTGGCTTTATAATCCCTGGTAAAGCTTTTTGTGGCTAATGCAGAGAGTCCCAGAGCAATTGTGTTCTTGTGTGTGGCTGAGCTTGCAGAGGGTTGTGATTTTAGGGAGCCACTGCCTGATTTGTGCCCACATCTCTCTGGTGCTCCCATGTCTCTGCACAGCCCTGGTGAGCACAGCCCTTTCCTTTTCCCATTTGTCCCTTTTCCCAACAATGGCTTCTACCCGGACCAGGCTTTTGTGATGATTTGTCACCTACACCTCCTCGTTTTCCTTGCACGACGTTAAACTGAATAAAATGACATTGAGGCAGTGGGGCTGAGGGAGCTGCTGAGGAGCAAACTCCAATCCGCCTGTTTATTAAAAATTTATCCCTCCCGTGGCTGCTGTTTTTCAGCGCTTCCCCTGCTTTGAAAGGCGCTCACTGTGGGAATGAGGAATAGACAGCTTGGGAAGCCAGGAGCAAGGGTGGTTGGCCGTGGCAGCAGCTCCCGGTGGACTGGGGTTGCTCTCTGGAATTTTAGCTGAGTGTCAGTCACCAGAGCTGCCAGCATGGCATGAAGGGCTTCTGCTCAGAGACAGGCTCAGTTTGATAAGAGCCTTATCTGGTTTTGAGCTCCCCTTGCTGCAGGGATGTGTCTGCAGCGGCTTCCCGCGTGTTCAAAACGTTGAGCAGCCTCACCTGAGGCACTGCACAGGTTATGTGTGACTGTGGTTTTGTGTGTGACAAAGCCTCTTCCACAAGGACTGATCCTTCTCTTCCCACTCAGGGCAGGAGAGGAATGTGTTGGGCACACATCCCTCCTCCCCACCAGTTTGGCATTCCTTTGCCATCTGCATTTGTGGAAACTTCTGAATTCTTGAAGGTTTGATTTAGCAACATATATAGGTACAATATAAATTGGTGTAGTTTCTCCTGTGGCCAGCTTTGGGGGACAAGGGCTCCTCTGGGGTGTCCGATGGTGCCGCCACCTCGTGCTGCATCCCCAGCGTGCCCCCACTGGCCGTTCCCCCTGCCTGTGTCTGGGACCAGGGTTTCTCCTTTTCCTGTGTACAACATCCAGACGACATCACACCCACGCCTTCCCACTGCTGTAACCTTGGTGGAAAAGTCAGCAGCTCAACACAGAGACGGCCCATTAGCATATTTCACAGCCTGTTCTGTTCCAAAAGTGATGTCTGGAGAGATCCCTCCATTGCCAGAAGGTCAGTGTCAGGACACATTGATTTCCGCAGCGTCGGCCCTGTCAGTGCCGGCGCTAAATCTGTGTTCCCAAACAGAAGAGCTTGGGAGAACAGGTTTGGTTTAAGGACAGGGGGACCTTCCCCTGCAGAGGCTGGACAGATTTAGGAGCAAGTGTCCAAAAGTAGATAAAAGCACCAGAATGCAGGGACAGGCCCGGCTCTGGCAATAAATAAAGTGCAGGGAAGGTGGGTTTTACAGTCTTTGCCTTGACCAGTGCAGCCTGATCTTATTCTCCCTTGCAATTCTCTCTTTTCCTGATTTCTACATCTCTTGGCAAGACCTCAGTGTGAAACAGGATGGCTGCATCCACATCGCATCCAAGATGTCAGGAGCGGGTCTGATGCCTGAGCACTGGGCTCTGGAGCCCCCGTTAGAGACTGGATCATGATAGTGAAGATGTTTTTAAGGAGCAGGATGATCCCTACAGAAGCTGCCCACAGGGAATCTGTGGGAAGATTCATAGATTTGGATAGATTTGTGGCTTTCCTCTGACTTGATGACTCAGCATTACAGTGCTGCAGCTTTGTTTCCTGGAGCTGATGTCTGCAGGCAGGATGGGATGGTGCTCTCAGGCTCGCTCCGTGGGGTATCCTGTGCCCCACAGGTGGCATCCTGAATGGCCAGTGGGAGCAGGGACGCTGCCACTGCAGGCAGAGAGGAGGGACAGAATACAGGAAGGGCTGGCTGTGTGTCCCTGTGTCCCTGCAGCTTGGTTTGCTTTCTGGGCAGAATGTGGTGGACACCTGCAGCCAGGACGGGGATTGTGCCTTGGGAGTGAAGTGCATATCCATCCCTCCCTTCTCTCCACATGTGTTTTCAGCCAAATGCAGTCACCAGCTGTGCACCCTCCCTGCTCTGCCCCATCCCTGTCCCCTCACAGCCGGAGGAGTGGGATGCACAGGAACTGCTGTTCTGCGGGGCAGAGGCTGGTGTGGCAGTGGTGTCACCCCTGCACTGACTCCCCAGCGGGGTGGGCACCTGCTCCCTGGATTTGGCTGGGTGTGGGAGGTTGTCTCCTGCTCCCAGGGATCTCATCCCAGTTATTTCTGTAGCTGTTATGTAAAGCAGCAGGCAGCCTGTCCTGGCTGTCCCTCTAGGCAGGTGACAGGAGCATCCCGAGCCGGTGAGCCCCTGCTCACAGCGATGGGTGTGGGAGCCCTGTGGGGTCCAGGGCAGTGGGGTGGGTGCTGGGGGTCCTGCAGGTTGGGGCTGCAGTGCCAGCACACACCTCCCTCTGCCTGGCACTGATGACCTTGACCATGTTCCTGGTTGCCCCCTCGTTGCTCCCACACGCCTGGTGCCAGACAGGATTTCCTCTGCTCCACTCAGACACTGCCACGCTCCGACTGCAGGGAAGAGAGCTGATAAATGCCCCAGGGGGTTACCCAGCTGTGTCCAGCCCTGAAGCCGGCTGGCTCCAAAGCCCCGTGCAGGGATGACCGGAGTAAGGCTATCAGGAATATCCCAGCAAGCTGAATGTATGGGATAAAGGCTATCTGAGTGACCAGCCCAGGACAAACACGTCAATCCCGAGACGAATCATCTCAACCCTCAGCTCTCTGCCAGGCAGCGTTGGGAGGCTGGAGGGGTGCAGTGACCTGGGGCACAGGGGACAGTGAGGGTGGCATTGGGCAGGGAACGGGTAGTGAGGGCAGCTCTGCCCTCTCATGTAGTGGGAGTTCCCCTCCCTTTGGCAGCTCCCATGCTGGGGAGCATCACAACAGGTTGGGATCATCACAGCTCTGTGAAGCCTATGGTTTCCCAGTGCCAGGGAGATATTTTGGGAGGGGGGTTGATGGGAGCAGGTGCCTGGCCGTGTCCTCTGAAACACCCTCTGACCTCTCCCAGCCCACGTGCTGTTGCCTCCCTCCCAGCCCATCGCAGACACTGCCCGTGGATGTGGCTCGAGCGCCCAGTCTAGGACATGGCAGCACAAACCAGTGACAAGGGCTGGACTCCAGTTGTTCACACTGACCTTAACGAGGGGTCGCCTTCGGAAACAGGGCTGTGAGTGTCTCCTGACAGAGCCAAGTATTTTTATACCTCACTTCCTCAGAGCTTGTCTCTTTGCATTACTGCCAGGAAAAGATACGGCAGAAAGATCAGAGCAGCCAGAGGAAGGAGGGGGCAGGTCAATCTCAATTTGCAGCTTTACTTTCAGGCCTCTCAACTCAATTATCCAGCAAATTGGGCTCCAAGGAAAACCAACAGGAGCTACCATCAGGTGTCGGAGCACGGCACCGAGGAGCTTCGTTCTGCAGTTGCACTCGAAAGCTCTCCAGCTTCGTTGTTATTGATGTTGCAGCTGTTTGCAGGGGTTCACAGCTGTCCTGGGGTTCTCCTTGCCCATCTGTTTGCAGGGGTTCCTGGCTGTTCCGGGGGTCCCCAGGCTTGCCCAGCTGTTTGCAGAGGTTCCCAGACCTGGCTCAGGGCCCCCGTTGTGAGTGGTGTGGGTGTTTCTCCTCGCTGGGACTTGATGTCCATTGCGAAAAATGGGAGCATGCAGGAGGAGACAGCTCTTCATTCCCAGAGCCAGGTCAGGGACCCCTCAGGCACCAAAACATGCAGGATTTGGGGTGTTTTCTGCAGCTGCCATTTGCTTTGTCCTGAAGAAGGTGAACCCCTATGGAAGTAGTCTCTGCAGCCTGCGTGCTCTTTACTGCATCTCACGGGAAAACACGTCAGAAAAACCCACCAGAACTCAACTTGCTGCTTTGCAACGTGTTGGGATTTTGTTTGCGAATCCAGGGATAGTCTGAGCGAGGTGGTTACGTGAAGCTCTGGAAGCAGATTTAGTCTGGCTTTGGGGAAAAACACCGAGCAAGCCTCCACTGAGCGTGCAAACCTGAGAGCATGGGATGTAAAAAGCACCGGAATTCGGTTTCATGTGGAATTTAATGTCCCGCCTGCAGCTCCTGCATTTTGCAGCAGTGCGGGTCACACCCCAGCTCCCTGCAGGTGCCAGCAGCAAGGGGCTGTGGTGGCACCCTCTCCCCACGGTCCCCCCTGGGCGCGGTGGCTCCTACCACAGCCGCCCGCAGTCACACACTGTCACCAGCGTCACTGACACAGACTGACACAGAAAGGCTAGCGTGGTGTTTCCAGCCCTGCCGAGACGCCCCGTAGGCAATCCCCCAGCTCTCGTGGGACCCCACACTCAGCCCCTTTCCCGCCCATCCCTGTGTGTCTGTAGGCTCCAGCCAGCGCTCCCTGGGGGTGTGTGCCGTGCATGGAGCAGCTGTTTCCCAGAGTAGCTTTGCTTTTACTGCAGCAGCCAGGAAGGGTCAGCCACCAGCTCTCAGCACCCAGAGGTGCTCCTGTGTTTTGCAGAGGGGTAAACTGAGGCACAAGCTCTGCCTGTGACCATGCGGGGGTGGACCAGATCTTCAGGGCTGGGCACAGTCCTTTAGCCATGCCAAAATCATGGTGCTGTACAGGGAACCCAAAGTCTGTCCTGATCCAAGAACAAAGAGAGAGATGGGAAAATGCTGGAGTAAGGAGCAGTGAGGCTCCCCAGGTACCCTCCACTCACCACCCCAGCACTGGAGGGCTTTGGTTTGGGCTTCTCAAAGCGCAACATTCTGGTTTCTCCTCTCCACATCTGATCTTAAAATGACCCGAAGTTATGAAAGGAGAGGGGGGGAAAAAAGCATTGAAGCAAAAGAGATTATGAAGTTCCCTTTACCTCCCCAAAGAAAGCTCAGCCTGGCTGAGCAGAGCCTCTCTGGCAGGGAAGGGGGGTGTCAGGAGCTGGGCAGTGCAGGCAGGACTGCCCATGGGCAGTGATGCACCAACCCCCCGACCCTCCATGCTGAGGATGTCTGTGTGCACAAGTGTTTTCCTGACCCCCAGCCAGGCTCCATGGCACCAAAACCTGGAGCCTGTGGAGAACCCCTGATGGTGGAATGTGTGAGGGAGCTGGTGCCCAGAGCGATGGCACTTATCGGCATGAGGGAGGACTGCATGGGGTTATCCATGCAAGAAGCACAGCCAGCACGTGTCCTTTGGGAAGCAGTTTGGTTTTGTGTGCTGGTAGTGTTAACAGAGGAGATGCAGTTGGGTTTCAAAGCCAGCATCAGGGATCTGCAGAATCCATCAGCCTCAGTTCTGTTAATTGTGGAGGAAGTCCGGGCTGTGCACTCGTTGCCGGACCAGTGCTCTCACCTCCCATCCGGCTCCGCTGGACACGGGCTGGACCCAATGCCTTGGACGTGCTTCCACACCCTGGACTGTCCTTTCCGAGCGGTGACATTGTGTTTGGCAGCAGAGAAGTATGGATACATAGCAGAGAAGACCCCGGCTGTGTGCCCTGTAACACGTAACCGCAGCCTGAGCACTGTGAGGAGCAGTCTGTGCCAACAGCTGATGGGATTCAGGGGTGGGCTCAGTGCCACGGGGCTGCACTTAGCCCAGCACTTACTGAGCTGACCCTTTCCTGTGCTTATGTCACTCTTACTGCTGGTAATGGTGTGCAAATCCATTCAGGAATTCAGGCTGCACACCCTGCTCAGGTTTGGCTCACAGTGCATCCATTCTGATGGCATCTTCAGTGCCATTCCCATTACCAGGGGACACCCTTGTTTCTGCCACGTTTTACATCATTAGCGGAGGAAAAAAGAAAACTACTTGAAGGGGGAATAAACATTGGAAGGGGGTAATGCCCAATAAGGAGATCCTGGACATCCCCAGCCCGTCATTTGGGGATCCCTGCCAGGACAATGCAGCCTTTCCTAACAGTGCTGCCCATCCTGGTTGCTCTCTGGTCCGGATCCTCTCCCAGGAGCAGAAAGCTCACTCTGTGCAGCTCATTTCTGTTTGCATTTTCAAGTTTCACCTCCTTTCCCTCTGTTTGGCCTGGGAAGGTGAGTGATGGTGCTGCTTTTGTCCCTGCTGGATATCTGTAATCCAGAGTTCTCAGCTGGTGGGAGAACCTGTGGCTCATGGAGGATGGCCAGAGAACCCGTGACAGACCTTTCCTGCCACGTTCTCCCTGCACAGTGATGCTAACAACACAAATCGTGATCCATGTGTCCCCTCCCCGCAGGTCAGCCGTTCAAGCTGGACCCCAAGATGGCTCACAAGAAGCTGAAGATCTCCAACGATGGGCTGCAGATGGAGAAGGATGAGAGCTCCTTGAAGAAGAGCCACACGCCGGAGAGGTTCAGTGGGACGGGCTGCTATGGGGCGGCCGGCAACGTCTTCATCGACAGCGGCTGCCACTACTGGGAGGTTGTGGTGGGATCCTCCACCTGGTAGGCACCACCTCTGGGAGGGGGGACTTTCCCAGTCCAGCCTCTGCCAGATGCTTTTTGGGCATGTGAAGCTGTTGCTGTGCCACTTCCACAGATAGGTGGGCTCTGGAAGCACAGGGTGCCTCTTGCACAGACGGGTGGGCTCTGAAAGCACAGGGTGCCACAGCTGTCAGAGCTGGGCTGGTTCCTGGGCTGGAGGGTGCTGAGCGAAGCTTCTCCTCTCCCGCAGGTACGCCATCGGCGTGGCTTACAAGTCGGCCCCCAAAAATGAGTGGATCGGGAAGAACTCCTCTTCCTGGGTTTTCTCCCGCTGCAACAACAACTTTGTGGTGCGGCACAACAACAAGGAGATGCTGGTGGAGGTGCACCCGCAGATGAAGCGCCTCGGCGTCCTCCTGGACTACGACAACAACGCGCTCTCCTTCTATGACCCGGCCAACTCCCTCCACCTCCACACCTTCGAAGTCTCCTTCATCCTGCCGGTGTGTCCCACCTTCACCATCTGGAACAAATCCCTGATGATCCTCTCGGGGCTGCCTGCTCCGGATTTCATTGATTACCCCGAGCAGCAGGAGTGTAACTGCCGGCCCCAGGAGTCCCCGTACGTGTCAGGAATGAAAGCCTGTCACTAGGCTGCCCGGGCCTGGCCGTGCCCCGCCGCGGCGCTGGCTGTGCCGGTGGGTGCCGGTGGTCGGAGCTGCCTGCTGGGAGCCCGCTGGCAGCCGTGCCAGAGAGCCACCGTGCCGCCCCAGCAATCGAGCGCCATCCACAACCAGCTCCGTCTTGTTTTAAGGGAAAAGTGGAAGAACCTCGAAGCGCAGCTGGAAATAAACTGCGGGTGGTGAGCTCCGGCGAGCGTGGGAGCAGCTGGAGCAGCACCTTGGCGGTGGCTCCCGTCCCTCCCCAAGCGGATTGTCACCTGTCTTCCTTCGGGGGCTGGAAAGGCTGGGGTGGGGTTTGGGGTGACCTGAGGCGCCGTGGTGGTCAGGGGACAGCTCGTGCGTCCCATGAGGCACAGGTTGGGACAGGAGGGATGGGTTCTGGAGCCCACTGGCAGCTGGTCTGGGGAACTGGAGCCACTGAGCCACGCTTTCCAGGGAGATCTTTCCATGTGGCTGAGGCTCAGTAGCTTCCCTCGTGGGGTGAATAATGCATGGAGCCCTTGGGCTTGGTGAGCGCTGGCGTGGTGGATGAATGGTGGTTATGTGGGGGACGGTGGTTATGTGGCAAATGGTCCCCGAGAGCAGAGGCAGCACCAAGGACGGTCCCACTGCCTGTCTGTGCTGCAGCTGGCGTGTTCCTGAAGCATTTTCTGGGTTTGCAGTCCCACAGTGGAGAGCCACAGATCCCCACCCTACCACACCTCCTCCTTTGAGAGCTCCCCAGTAGCCAGGGAGGCCTGCATCCCTGAGGAGCTTTGGCCCCTGGCACAGAGGTTTGGCAGCGGCTCCTTCCCAATGTGGGGTGCAGACAGTGGTGCCCTGCTCCATTAGTGCCCTGTCTTGTGTCCCAGCACAAAAAAACCTCATCTTCCTGCTCTTAGCCCACAGTAGAGTCCTGCCTGAAGATCTTCTCCATGCTTTATGACCCAAATCTCAATTTACGACCCCAGATCTTGGCTCCTGGTTTGTTCTCCACCATGCCAGGGGATTGGACTGGGTGAATTTTAAAGGTCCCTTCCAGCCCAAACTGTTCCATGATTCTGTGGTGGTGGGAGCACAGAGACATCCTGTTTACTCTGTGGCAATGGACTGGAGACCCAAGGGCTCCAGGCTCTGGTTATTGGGAGCTCTTCAGCTGCCGCCAGTGCACCCAGTAACCCCAAACATTGAGGCCCCTGGCCAAGCTCCACTTTCCAGATTTATTTAAGAGGCCAGGAGAACTGGGCTGGTACACGGTCCCTGTGTCACACCAGGGGTCTGTGGCACACTCTGGGGCCAGTGAGTGAAGTTTAACAGGGGCAAGTGCTGGATTCTGCACATGGGGCAGAGCAACACCGGTTGTGTGTATAAACTGGGGAGCGAGAGGTTAGAGAGCAGTGTGGCATCCCTCTGTGTCTCCAGGCTGCAGTTTTTGGGAAAGGGAGGCAGGTAGCACCTCCGGAAAAGATCTGCCGCTGCCCTGCTGATCCAACAGGGGTTTCTCTCTGATCCAGGCTGCTTTCCAGTGGTGCCTGGCAGGGCCAGCATGGGGGATACATCCCTCCCTGCTGAGCAGATGAGAAGGTCCATTTGCTTCTCCCAGCTCCAGGGCACAAGTGGGGTTGCAACAGGGGTGCATCTGCTGTCCCCACAGCCCAACACACAACACTGGTTCATTCTGGGAGGTTGTCACTCTTTTCAGTTGGATGTTTTTCATGGGAAACTCTCATGGAAGTCCCTTCTCCATGTTCTGGTGTCATCTGGGGCTGCTCCTACTGCGTCGCTCTCAGACGGATGCCAAGCACTGGAGATGGATGCTGGCATTGCAATTGAGCTCCCTGCTGGCACTGGCACCACTGGGACGGGCTGATGGAGGACTCGGCACATCTTCAACTCGGAGGCCACGAGCCCTTATCATGACGTTTGCACGTGATGAAATTGCACTAATTACAGGGACCCCCCACAGGCGTCTCAGACCCAGCCAGGCAGGGGGGAGCTGGAGGAGCCCTGCACTCCGAGCAGGCAGCTCCAGGGCTGGGGGCCTTTTCCAGGCACCCACACTGTCCTCTCCTGGTGCTGGAAGCAGAGTCTATCCAAGTGTCACCGGGAGTTGGGGAGCAGCAGCCCCATCCCTGGGCCCTGCTCGGGATGTGATTCAGGGGCAGGACGTGGGGGTGGTCCAGGGTGCTGCTGCCGGCTCCTCTGCTCCTGGTGGCACAACTGTACAGATTTGGGATGTGTGAGCTCCTGGCTCCCCTCAGCCTCCCCCTTCCACATGTAACATTCCTGCTTTGGTTTTAATTGAGGGGAGGGTTGTTATTTCTGTTGGGTTTTTTCCCCTTTTTGTTGGGTTGGTTTGTTTTGGGGTTTTTTTTTGCAACTTCTTTGTTAATGTGTATATATATATATGTATATATAAAAAATATAATATAATATATATATGTTACTGGGTATGTCTGTGTGTGGCGAGGTCATGAGATGGGGACAGCCCTGGGATCTTCTCTTTGGCCTCCACGGTGTTCTCCAAACTTGCCAAAACATACATGTGGCCATGCATCCACAGGAGCAGAGGGGATATATGGTACCATCCCACAGCAGCTTTCCTTTCTCTGGGCTCAGCCTAGCCTGGAGAACCTGCGGGGTGGCTGAGAACACAGGCTGATAAAGCTCCATCCAAAAACATCTGTACACAGAAATATTGTTCACCCTGCTGCCAGCCCTCGGAGGATGTCACACTGTCCAATTTATCAGGACACCAAGTGCCTCAGCCCGCCTTTCCCCAGTCCTGGATGGCCTGGACATCTTAAAGTGCTGGTCAGGTCCTGCTGGAGCCCAGGTGTCACTCACCCTCACAGTGCCCCAGAGCTGTGGCAGGGCAGGGATGGAGCCTGGCCTGTCCTTCCCAGCAGTTTGGGGCTGAGCTGGTGGTGGGGCCGAGCACCAGCCGTGACATCCCCGCCCTCTGCAGAGCCCTTGCCCTGCACAGAGACTGGCAGCCGGCAAGGAGGAACACAGGGATTGCCCTCTCTCAGCCCCAGCCTTGGGCTCCCAAATCCCCCACCCCCTTTTGCCCACCCCAGCTCTCACAACAGGGCCCTGTGGTGGCAGCAGGACAGGGACCCTCCGTGCATGGATGTGCCTGACTGCTCCCGTCATGCTGCTGGCAGGATTCTGGCCTCAGTGGCTCAGGCTGCGAGTGGGTGTTGCTGTGAATCACCACGATGGATGTTAGCCCAGTGCCTGCAGAGCTGGCGGGGCTGGGAGTTGCTGGGAAAGGCACACCTTGGCAAAGCAGGGTCCCAGGGGTGGCGGGAATCACGCCCTCCCATCCCTCATCCCTCCACCTCAGTGGAATGAGGGGAAGCTCCACAGTGTCGCTTCGGAAATTGCTTCATTGTCCATGTTAAATGGGGAAATGAGTCGTGGGAGGGAGGGATGCGTTTCCTCGAGTCTTTCCATAGCTGTGTTTTGTTATCCCGACCCTGAAACCCATCTCCAGAAGAAACCACAGCCCGAAGCATCCAATGGGATGAGGAGCACCGGGCACTGGGACAGCACTCGGTGCCAGATGAGGGTACAGGCGTGACTGGGGGTACTGGGCAAGTGGAGAGCAGATGGCAAAGGCTCAGCCTGTACCAGTTGGTGCAGGGGTAGAAACGTGGCAGTGTCACCTCCATGTCCTCTGGCCATGCCCAAAACCCCCTGGGAGCCATCACCACCACTGGACTCCCCCTTCTCCCACTTTCCCTCCAGCCAGTGCCAGGCACAACCAGCTACTCCAGCCCTCACAAACGCTGGGATTTGCCCAAGTCTCTGTCACAGTCCCTGGAAACCAGGGGAAGCTTTACCCTGTTAAAAGGATGTAATCCCTGGTCACCTATTTTCCTGAAGCAGCTGGTGCGGGCAGGAGCCTGGGAAGGAGCTTTTCCCTCTCTCTTACTGCTTTATCTGGTGCCTTTCACTATCAGCCTCAGGTTTCTAGGAAACAGCCTCTCTTGTTGTGAAAGCCAATTTTAAACCATCACTGATGTGGCAGGTTGCTTCATGGAAAGGGAAAGGCTTTACTGAGATGATGGAATGAGCTTTGCCGCTGCTTTCCAGGAATGTGCTTTAAACAGGAGAGGTTTCAGTGTCACAAATGCCACAAATCAAACCAGAAATGGATTCCTCAAGCCAGCCAGGAGGGGGGGAAAAAGCAGCGTGGCTTGGGGAGGGCTAATGGCAGGTTTTGGGGGGCTGAGGGTTTGGTGTTGGCTTTTTATTTTTCATTTCCTTTGAATTTTAGGAAATAGAAAATTAAAAAAAAAATTGTCAAAGCTTAAAAACCCACTGCCTGGGAGTTCTGGGGCTTCACCCCTTCTCTGAGGAGCTGCAAGGTGAATAGACAGGAGAAATTACTGGGTTTATATAGCAAGTGACATGAAAAATGCCTCACCTGTCCATCTGCAGCAGCAATGGCTTGCACTGGGATGGGATAACCCTTGCTGGGAATACACACTGCAGCTCCTCCAACCAGGAATGAAAATTCCTTTAACTGGTGATTTCACTCCAAGTAAAAAAAACCCCAACAGTTTAATAAAATGACAGAACAGAAAATTACACCCTGAGCTGCTCACAGACCATGCAGGGCAAATGAGTTATAGAGTGAGCTGGCCTGAATTAATCCTTAATAGAACTTTAATTGAGATTTTAAATACTCATCTGAAGCACCAGCCCTTAAAACTGACTGTTCCTGATCATTAGACACATCAAAGCATCATTAAATATCTTGTAGGAATATTCTTGGTCTGATGTCATGGACAACACTTGGAATGAGAACAGAAGCCTTTACTGAAGAATTTGGATTTTAAGGCATGCAGGCAGCAAGGTGGTGAGGACATCAGTGTTTGTGTCTCAGACTAAAAATGGCTGCTTGGGGAACCTCATGAACCCATCCTGAGATGCAGAAACCATCCGGAGCTTCAGGAGCCCATCCTGAGTGTCAGGAATGTGTCCTGAGCTGCAGGAACCATCCTGACACACCTGAAGCAGCCAGCCAAGAACTCTGACCCTTCACTGAGACTTGCAAATCCCACCTGGCCCCTCTCCTGGGAGCACCTCATCCAGCCTCACCACAGCATCCTCCCTGCCCCAGAGCTGGTCAGGAGCAACACAGGGACTGTTAATGGAATCAGGTCCAGTTCTCCATGGCAACGAGCGAGAACTGGGTCAGTGCAGGATACGAGGAGCCGAGCACTCCCAGGAGTCTTAAAAGTAAACACCAGCCAGAAAGAAAGGAGGTGGGTGTTGAGGGGACCCTGGGACCCCCAGAGCTGCATCAGGACTCCCATCACCCCTTGCCACAGGGCACAGTGGGGTCCCAGCCCTGCGCAGGGAGAAGGGGGCATGAGAAGGTTCCTGTGGGTAATTCTGCGTGTGACAGCAGACCCAGGGCTGCACAGGGCGGTGGCCTGCGTGGTTCCCAAGGCACACATGGCCCTCCAGTCAGCAAGTGTGCCTAGAAATGTGCCCTTCCCTCTATTTCCCACTGCTCTGAGCCAAAAGTCTTTTCTCCACATGGCTCTTGCTCTCCTGCCTCCCTAGCTCTAATTTCCCCCTGTTTATTTCCACAGGTGAGCAGGCTGACATCCATCACCAGGATTCTCTGTGCAGAGGCTGTCCATGTGAAAATCCTGATTACAGCTCCTTGCTGACAGGAGCTGTGCTGGGCTCCCTGCCTTTGATCAGCTGGATGCTGGGATCGAGCTTGGATCCGAGCAACGCGGCCACCGCCTTTGCTCTGCACTCAGAAGCCTCGTGGTGGAGGCTCCATCATTATCCTGCTGCCAACATGGAGGTGGTTCTGCCATGACAGCCCTTCCCTAATTACCAGAGTGACAGGAACAGTGCTGAGCTGTCGGGGCAGCAGTGATGGGTGAGGTGGTTTGAGGGGGCTGCAGAGCGCAGCAGGAGGAACTGGGTAGAACTGGAGGCTGGAACTGGATGATCCTGGAGGTCCCTTCCAACCAAAACGATTCCACGATTCTATGCTTCTGTGGAGTTACACAGCAGCGGCAGGTTTTGAGAACAATGAGGAAATGACCTGCAGATTTTCCCCAAGGCCCATCAGAGCCATGAATTTGGCCACCATGGTTACTGATGGTCACCAGGAACCATCACCACCTTCAGCTGGTTTGATGTTTTAATTGATACCTGAGCTCTGAGCTTTCATGTGCCAAAATGGGGCTGTCATTTGGCAGACCTTTGGCCTTCATTTGTCATTAAAATCCCTCTGTTCTGTTCCCAGTGTGTCACCCTGATGTGAATAACTTCTCTCAAGTGGTGCCTTCATTTATTAAATGAGCTTTTTAATCCTGCTCCACCTGATAATGATTTAAACACGCTCTTAACATTCACACAGCACTTGGAAGACAAAGGGAAGTGCTGTTGATGACAAAATTACAGTGTTACTTTATTATACTGACTGCACAAATAGCAGCACCCTCTGAGCACCTTCATCCTCAGTGGAGCCTTGAGCTCCTTCCCCCTGCCCACTGACCCATCTCACAGCCACAGCTCTTCCCAATCTGTGGCTGTCCCACTGCTGTGTTTAGCCTGAGTTTCCCCTTAATCCCCTTGGAATCATAGAATCATGAATATCTTGAGCTGGAAGTAGCCTGTCAGGATTACCCAGTCCAACTCCTGGCCCTGCACAGCACACCCCAAGAATCCCACCATGTGCCTGGAAATATTGTCCAAACACCTCTCGAGCTCTGTCAGGTTTGAGGCCGTGACCACTGCTCAACAACCCTCTGGGGGAAGAACCTTTTCCTAATATACAACCTAAACCTCATCTGACACAGCTGCAGCCATTCCCTCAGATGGAGATAAAAAGGAGGGATCTTAAAATGAGCCACTTCTGTCCTCACTGACCCGGTGTTCTCTTCCACTGGCTGCCAGTTAAACTGCTGCTCCCAGAAAGGCTTTGAGGGAAAAAAGGTGCTGGTTTTTCTGAAGAAGGTGCCAAGGTACTAATGGGGCTGGGTCAGCTGGTCACAGTTTATCTCTGTGGTCCAGGGGCTGAGCCCAGCTCAGGGTTGTCACATCCAGTGGGATGGAGAGCTCTGGGAATTGTGTGCTGGCCTGGGAGCTCTGTGACTTCCCAACAGCAGCTCAGCTGAGCCAGGGTTGGTCTGGGAAGAAAAGGGCTGTTCTGTGAGAGTGCCAGCTCACAGCAAGCAGGTTGGGACTTCAGAGCAAAACCCAGGAGAGTAAAGGGTGTTTGGGATCTAAAAATGGGGTCACAGGAAAAATTGAGTCCCTAGGGGCTTGGGGAAGGGAGGAGGGGGGGGTCTGGCCAGCCCTCATTTGTGACCATGGCACAGCATGAGAGGTTCAGGGGTTCAGGGTCAAGTCTCAATATGGCACAAAAACATCAGAAAACTCTCTGAAATGAAGCAGAAATTAGGAGCCTTCACCACTAGGAACGTTTTTGAGCCAGATCTCCTGATGTGCCTACAAGCAAGTTCATTAAATGGTACCTCTGAAAGTTCCCAGTGGGATGTTCCTCAGCATCACGTTTTCAGCTGCATCATCTCAGGTGTCGGGGGGTCACCCCGTGTTCCAGCCCTGCCCTCACTTTCCTCACACCCCCACCAGCTGTGTCCTCCTCCAAAGGCAGCTCCCGTGGGATTTTTGGAGTTCAGCCCCTTGAGAAGCATCAGTGTGACAAGTTCCTGCCCCTCTGGGCAGGCTCTTACCTGGCTCAGCAGCAGCCACGTGGGAGGAAACAACTTCCTGGACCTCCTTTTCTGAAATCCATCTTCTCCATGCCCAGCTCCAGCCCAGTGCTCCTGGGTGGCTCCACAGTGGAACACAAGAACTGCCCACCAAGCCATGGCCGAGCAACCAGAAACAAGGGTAGTGGAGGAATTTGTAATTAAATTGCCATTAGATGGGTAACAGATTGTCTGGCAGCTGACAGTGAGTGAAAACGCTCCATTCTGTCATGTTTTATCAGCATGAAAACCATTTGCAAGTGCTCTAATTACATTCCTAATTGCCAATGTGATTAGGGACCTGCAGCTGTTCATTAAGCGTGTGTCACCCTCAGCCAGCAATCTAGAGGAGAGAATATTTAATTAATTGAATAGCACACTGGATGAGGAGATGGCCAGACCTGGAAGCTGGGAGTCTTGTGCTGAATGGAGCTGGTGGGCAGCAGTCATCTTCTTACAGCCATGGTGTCACACAGATTCTGTCAGGACGCTAATAATCAAAAAAAAACACCCCAGGTTTCTGTCCCCGTTACTCCCAAAGGAGCTCTCCTGCTCTGATGGGCAAGAACCAACTGCTAAAGTCCAGCCAAGTTTTTATCTTCTAGCAGGTCACTCTCCTGGCCAGCGGGATGGTTCCCTCTGTCTCGCTGTTGCTTCACAGGCGGCCCTTGCTGCCTCCAGTGACCAGGGCTCATCCCCAAAGAGGGATGGGGGCTTCAAGGCGTGCCATTCAACTCCTTTCCCTGACACTCCACGCCTACTTGCCAGCCCTGTCTTCTTCCCAGCCTTCTCTCCACCGGTCCTCCCTTCTCCTTCTTCAAACACACTGACAGCTCAGATGGGGTTTCCCACTGGAACAGGTTGCCCAGAGAAGCTGTGGCTGCCCCAGCCCTGGGAGCATTCAACACCAGCTTGGATGGGGGTCTGAGAAACCTGGGCTAGTGGAAGGTGTCCCTGCCCATGGCAGGGGCTTGGAACAGGATCATTTTTTAAGGTCCATTCCAACCCAAACCATCTAACAATTCCCTGATTATGTGGTTCTACTTCCAGCTCCCCCTTCTTGCCTGAGCAGCCACACAGAGGACTGGAGTGCATCCAGATCAGCTCATTTCTTCAAATTTAACATATTCTGGTGCCTTAAAATATTCCTGGTCACAACAGGAATAGTCTTAGAAGGCTTCACCTCAATCCCTGTTTAATTTCCACTTAAGGAAATGTCACTGTGGATGTTTAATAAGAATTAATTCTGGGTTCTGCACAGTTATTTTCAATTAAATAACCCCAAGTGTTTCCTGACTCTTCAAACAGACACCAAAGCACATCGAATCCCACTCCCCATCCATTAACTCCAGTGCTCGTGTCCCTGCAGCCCAGAGCTCCCAGCCCTGCAGTCACTCCACTGCTGAGGGATGATGAGGTGCTGCAGCTCCAGGCTGGCTCTGCCTTACCAGGGATCCATTTGACACGATGCCAGGATCCCTCTCAGCCTGGAGATGGTTTTATCCCCAACAGTCGAGCTGGCACTGGAGGGTGAGGGCTGCCTGTAGTCGCAGTCAGGCTGTGGAATTGTTCATTTCGCAGGTTCTGGGTCAGGGGGTTGTGGCAGAAGGAGGAGGGGACACCCAGGGGATGTTTCAGCCCCTCTACTTCCCCCCTGGGCTCCCCATGTATCCAAACCTGCCTCTGGCCCTGCTACCTGCTTCCCTGAGAAGCTGCTTTAATAAAAAACTGGCAGTAAATAAATTAATAAATAGGGAATCCGCTGCAGAGCCAATTATTCCTCCTTTCATCTCCTTGCACCATTTTTTTTTCCCCTTGCTGAAGTGCAGTGCTTTGCACTTGTTATTATTGAATTTTCTGTCATTGATTTTGGGCTATTTCTTCAGCATGTGGAGATTACCCTGAATTCTGAGCCTGCTTCTCCCCCTGCAAGCCTGCAGCACATAGAAACAGAGATGTTGAGGTTGGAAAAGCCCCCTGGGACCACTGAGCCCAACCTTTCCCCCAACAGTGCCAAGCCCAGCACTAATCCATGTCCCCAAGTGCCACATCCACAGAACCCACGCCCAGGCAGCGTCCTCTCCCCTCCACTAGCAAATGACCCTGTTTCACTCTCAGCCGCCTTCTGGGGTGCTGATGGTGACGGTGGTCTCTGCCCAAACTGTTCCCTTTGGCAGCTGCAGCCCCAAACCCCAGAAAACTGCCCCCATCAGCCCCCATTTGTCTCTACCATGGAAACTTGGGTTCTCCAAGGAGCCACTTCTCCAAGCAGCAGGTGCCTCACTGGACAAGTGGCAGCAGGAACATGTGGCAGGAGAGGAAGGCAACAGCAGCCTGATCAGGATGAAAGGCATTTTTATATCTGCTGGTGAAAATGGATTCAACAAGTATCTGCCCCACCACAGCTGCCAAAGCCATTTCCCCCCTCCTCTCCCACTGCCCCCTCCCTGTGCAGGGAGGATGTGGGTACCGAGAGCCACAGCTCTGAAACCGTGCCTGAGGAACAAAAAAACTTAAAGTTTCCTTTTATGGTTGTCTTTTAGAGCTCTGTCCCCCTTAAACCCCCACTCCAAGCAAATCCTGCCAGCTCAACAGAGCTAACTGCAGCATGGAGCAAGAGGCACTGGAATCACAGACAAAAACACCAGCAGGGACAGAGGTGAGAATGTATGGGATGGGTTTGGCTGCCTCATCTCCTTTTGGAGAAGGGTAACTGGGCTTGGACCCCAAGCTCTGGACCCAGGGAACCCTTGCTCTGACAAATCACTGGCAGGACACAGGGTGAGAAAAGGCAAGTGGTGTCTCTGGTGTTCAGAGCGTCCTTGATCCTGTTGCTTCATCGGGTAGATTCTTCTCCACTGCCTCTTGTACCCTCACCCACTCCCTGATCGAAATTCCTCTCTCTCCTTCCTGCTAGCAGTCCCTCTCCCTGCTCCCTTTTCTTCTCCCTGCTCCCATTCCCTCTCCCCGATGTCCATGGCTAAGGCATCCTTTTCCTGGGAGTTGCCCTGTGCTCCCTCTGCTCCATCTCCCTTTCCATCTCCCTTCCCTCTCCAGCTCCTACACGGAGCCAGGCAGCCCCTGGTCACAATCCAAGCACAGGATGAAGTGCAGAGATGTGGTACGTGTCAGACACTTCCCTGGCACCGACGTGCCCATTTCCCACCTCCCTGTAAGCACAAGAGGCTCTCCAGGGCCAATTCCCAGAGCGGCAGAGGCAGCACATCACCCTCCAACCCACTCCTCTTCCTTCCCAGCAGCGCTAATTGACGCCAGGCAAACCCCAGCCCTCATTAGTGCGGATTGCATCACCCCGGCCCGCGGGTCAGGCGGTGAATCCATCAATTCAGCACAACCGGAGGGG
Source organism: Pseudotriccus pelzelni (assembly GCA_035584735.1). NCBI lineage: Eukaryota > Metazoa > Chordata > Aves > Passeriformes > Tyrannidae > Pseudotriccus > Pseudotriccus pelzelni. The sequence continues at coordinate 20,213,722 of JAWMRA010000146.1, read as the reverse complement.
TGAGCGAGGCAGCCTGAACGCTCCGGCTCCGCTCAGTCCCGTCCTCTCTCCAGGGCTGGGACCCAATTAGAGCCAAGTGCCGCGGGCGTCTGTCCACCAGCGCCACCCTGAACGACTGCTCCTGTTCACATTAGAGCGGCTGGAGAGACACGGAGCGACAATTACTCCCTCTAATTAATGGCCAGATTAAAACGGGGCTCGGTTCTACCCAGTAATTTGAAAATGAGAGACTCCATAACCATCCCCAGCACATGAGAGCGTCGTCCTCCCAAAGAGCTTTCAATGAAGATCTTTGAGCTACTGTTACACAGAGGCCATGAATCACTGGCTGTGTTTAAGACAGACACATTATTTATTGAACTCATGGAATTAAGCCTTTCTAGTCTGTTGCAGACGACCTCGAGCAGACGTGATTCACAGCCCGGCGCTCTGGCAGCCCTGGCCGTGGCACGCGGCACGCCGGGGCCAGGCACAGCCAGGCTAATTCACAGCTCCCTGTTGCTGCAGCGTGATACATTATTAATCAGTCCAGCTTTGGGAAGTCCAGATTTATGCTGGGTTTAATTAGACTGTTCTCTTTTTAATCTCCACGTACGCGCAGGACTAATGGCACGTGGTGACAGGCACCGAGGGGTGTGTTCAGGAGCCCCATCACCTCCTCCTTGCTCAGACCCACCTCACAGGCTGCAATTAAGATTCACATCCGCGATAACACCGTCAGGCACATCCCTCGTTCTTCCCAAGTCATCAGCGGGACCTTTGGAATGGTTTTGAGAAGGTAAACCCGAGGCTGCCAGAGAAATGACCTTGAACTGAACACTCTGGAAGCACCACAGCATGTTTGGTATGCAGCATCCATTCCGGAGAGGGAACATTCCCGTGCTAGAAAATGAGTCCTGAAGAGTAACGAGGTGCTTGGAATATGTGAACATTGTCTCCCTTGAAACAGGGAGAAGAAGCACAGGCTGGCCCTGTCCCATGGAGTGAGGGAGAGGAGAGGAGGGCTCTCAGAGGCAGTGAGAGCAGAAAGGATGTCCAGTACACCCACAGCACCCAGGAGCAGGGAATTCAAATGAAATTCTGCAGGAGAAACCACACAACAGTAAAATACCTCAGCACAGCATTGGGCTACTAAATAGAGCAGGACTGCAAATGGAGGAGCCAGGGAAATGTCCCCATTATATTTTTATCCTCCCCATTTCCAAACCCAATATGAGGTTTCAGCAGCACGCCACGCTGGCTGCTGGGGAAGAAATGAGATTAAAACAGACACAAACCACCACCGTAGTTTTTTTCGGGGGGGGGGGGGGGCACAAAAAGGGGGG
>JAWMRA010000146.1:20191897-20212297 GCA_035584735.1 Pseudotriccus pelzelni | reverse complement strand
CCCCCCCATTCCCACCTTTAGCTCACCATAAAATGTGGGACTTAAATCCCCTCGATCACCAAAGGTGCTCAACCTAAGCGAGAAACTGTGTGACATGAAAGTGATAGTGACAGGGTGGGGAGGCATCCCCACAACATCCTTGTGGCATTCCCACAACATCCACCAGCACAGGAAGGCATGAGCCACATGGTACACAGCACAGGGAAAGAAACCAGAGTGTTGGTAACATGGAGGAGCTGTGGAAAGGATGAGCAGGAGCAGCTGCTTTTTTCCCTATGTAACATCCCCCAAGCTTAGTGGGATCTTAGTTCCAGATCTGCCCGTGCTGCAGGACACTGTAGTGGTACTTCCAAAGATGCTCATGTAGGCCAAAGTCTTGAAAATTTAGCAGAAACTGCTAATTTTCTGCCCAAATAATAAAGTTCCCCTCCAGTCCCCAAACACAGGGTGGTGGTTCCCTGCCCTGAGACAGGGAACATCACCTGAAAGAGCCCAACCCAGGCCCAGTGGTCACAGCCAGCATGGAGAGCTCAGCTCAGCCCAGGAGCCAACACCGTGCCGTAAATAATAACACAACAACCTGGAGTCACCCATGGATCATTTATCATCCTGCATGCACAGGAGGGCAGCAAGGGGATGATAAAAGTCTGTTCAGATTAACGGCTCGAGGAATTTGGGAGGAAGGAAATCGCATCGGAGCTGGAATTCTTCAGCCCTGTGCTGGAAAACACCTCCCTGCCAGTGGAAATTGCATGAGCCACACACACACATCTCAGCCATGTAACCCTGCAGTTTGGATGCTGTGTAACACTTTAGTGTGGATACACTCAGGTTGCACAAAGGTTTTCCTTTCTTCCCTAACACCTAGCACTGGTACTTTCCGTCGTCGCCAGCTTTAGGGCACTTCAAGGATTCGTGCCGGTCTCCTTCCCTGCTCCCCAGGCTGCTGATGAGCAGAGAAACCTGTATCCTGATGCCAGAAACATCTTCAAGAAAGTTAAAAATAAAAAGTAAGAGCATTATTACAAAACCAGATGAAAAGCTGAAATAAAATGGATATACCTAAGGCAAAAAGAAAACAGTTGAAACCAGATTTCCCCCTTTCTTCCTTTTTTCCCTTGTGTGTGTATCCATATACACATATTTAGAGAACTTCAAACAATTTCGCTTCCATTTCAGCTGATCTTTTAACTCATTTCCAAGCACTTTGTAAAATGAAAAGACATGGGAACTCCTCCTTCTGGAAATGCCAAGACCCAGTTTCTGCATCAACCATTTCAAACCACTTATCCACTCAGCAGCTTTTCAGACCGAGGAGCCACCGAGGCTGCACATGTATCTGCAGGCAGCTGGATTTTTAAATTAAAAAAAAAAAAAAGAGGGAAAAGCTTAATGCAGGGCTCCCTGAGGGTCTGCCAGTGACAGAGCCAGCTGAGATGTGGCCGTGGCATTGGGAAGGGCCAGGCTAGGGTGATGAGTTTCACTGGGGTGATGTGCTTCCTACTCCTGTATCATTCTCAGCCCCAGTGAATCAGCCCTGAGGTCTCCAGCACATCTGGTCTGTGGCTCTGACACACCTCTCACTTAATCCCTTTGGATGGAGAGGGAATTCGTCCCTTCAGACCCAGAGGAATTCTTGGGAAAGAAAAAGCCTTTTCCTGACCAAGAAGTCGGGTTCAAAAAAATGCTGTGTGTGACCCAGAGGGGACACCCCCCAATGAAAAGGGTCTCTGAGGAAAAAACAATGCAGATAAATTTCAGAAACATTCTGCTGTGGAGCATCTGAAAGGGTTGGTTGTTTCTTTCCAGGGGGAGACAGATGAGGAAGGTCTGGAGGGGAGCCTACAAGCTCCTGCACTGCCTGGGAAACAGATCAGGACTTGATACATGCGGCACAAGTTTAAAAAGATGCTTCCTATGAGAAATCCCCAAGTATTAAGGAACACTCACCTCCTGTCCAGCTCTGGAATGTGTGGTGGCAGTGCTGAGTGGGATGGGATGGTGGTGACCTGTGTCCCACCCCGCTGTCACCAACAGGAGCCCTGGCAGAGCACTGCAGTGGGCAGGGCTGGCTCCCAGCACGGAGTCTGTCTGAGTCCTGGGATCGGCTGGGAGCTGTGTCAGGAGTGCCCCCACATCATGGCAGCACCAGCTGTCACCACCACAGCTCATGGGAGGGTGTTCCCCCTCCCCTCCTTTGCCAAAATCCACCGTGAAACAAAGTGAACAGTAATGCAGGGGGAGGGACGTGTCACTACGTGGCACCGAGGCTGATGAGGTAATTCCTCAGGGGCAGCCAGACTGCCAGCCCCAAACAACTCTGTGACTGCCAACGGGGAGGCTTCAGCTCCCTGGTAACTCCATCCCAGCCCTGGGTTGGGATCGTTTCACGGATGTGCAGGTGCCTCTGGCGTGCAAACGGACAGTTCTCTCCCAGACCTGCAAATTTTAACTGGGTTTTGGTTATTTTTTGAAACACCTGGGCACAGTTGTGTGATTCAGCAATGGCCCTTGTAGTGATGCCTGTTCACTGCAGACAGGATCATCACTTTCCCAAAATCCATGACCCCTTCCCATGCATGTGCCACCAGCTCCTCATTCAGCACAGTAATGCCCTGGTCGTGTCCTGGATTTGCCAGCAGTTTATGGCATTACCCTCATCTCTGAGGCCAACAACCATGTCTTATCACACATTTCCCAGCACAAACACAGTATCTTTGGGGCTTGGATGAGGTGACCTTTAAAGGTCCCTTCCAACCCGAACTATTCTGTGATTCTTTGATCTTTTTCAATCCTGCGGATCTTGAAGGATTGCACCGTGACCGACAGCGCTCCACGTCCGTGGTGCTCAGCGAGACAGCAGCTTATCAAATCACCTGAAACACTCACTGTGTTCAGCAGCTTGTGCCATGATGGAGAGCCTGACAGAGCAACGGAAACGATGCTGTTAGGCCAAGACTGGTGCTGGGATTATTGCCAAGTGGAAAAGCTGTGCTGGTGGATATCCCCTGAAGGGCAGAATGTTCATGCTTGAACTGCTTCCCCTCATGAAATACGGAGCAAATGCAGGTATTAAACCTGCCTCACAGAGCAAAGCCTAAGCTGACCCTGAGCATGTCTGGCATCTGGAAGATGAAAACCAGAGAGACTGCAAAATACTGTTCAGCAGCAGATGTTGAATCCACTCCCAAAACACATCCGCTCGACACCAGTACCGGGTTGTGTGGTAAGTGTTAAATGAGCTGACACCCCTAAATAAATCCTGTGGGGCCCTAGAGGCCACCTTACCTCCAAGAAAACATTGGGTGCAGGTGTCCCATGCCATGGTGGAAGCATGAGGACACTCCAGATCATGTTAAACAACATAAAATCTGTATATTCTGATACCCAGCTCTCACCCTGGATGGCTGTGGCCAGCGATGAGTTCTGGAAAGGTCCCCTAAGACCCTCACTAACACACCCCTTGCAGGCACCATTGCATGGCCAGGGCAAACTCCAACACTTTGGGCCGTGCCCAAGAGGCACGTGACATTTCCTGCGAAGGTCTGAACGTTCTCTGACTCCTAATTAATGATTTAAGCTGTGTGTTTTGCCAATTTTTAAAGAAGATATTGTCACATAGGCACACAAACCTTCACGTGCTCCAGCAATGATTGAAGTGCCACATCCAAGACATCCATGAGGTGTGGTTGGGTGCACAAGGAGCAAAATAGGACCACAGACAGACACTTCATTGCTCTTTCCATCCTGGACAGTTGATGTCCCTGTGCAGCCCCGTCCATGAGATGATTTGGCTCAAAAGAGTCAGGAGTGATGAATTCTGACTGTACACCCAGGCCAAGCATGGTGGTCCCAGCGTAGCTCTCCAGGGAAAACTTGGCAGAAATAACCACGTTTTAACATTTTTGTTGGCCTTACATGAGTTTTCCCTTTTTCCCAAATCTTCCAAGGTTTTAGATCAAGATGACTTGAATGACCAGTTCATCCCCGTGGATCTGCAGGAGACACGATTATTATTGATTTTCCAATGAAAACCCAATGATCTGGCCAGTGCCCGCAGCAGCCAGAGAGAAATAACTCTGTCATGTTCTTGACACGTGTGTTTTCAACAATTCAGCAATATTTTCTCCCCTCAGTACAAAAAGGGCACTCTCGGACTCTGCAGCAGCCCCGGCTGACCCCTCCACCCCCACATACACACAGCAGAGCAGGGCAAAGCATTTGTTGTTTGGCCCAACATTAAAACAAGGAAATAAGTAGAGCTGCTCTGGATTGTTCCAAAATGAAGATGTTACCACTTTCTTACTGAACTATTTCATTTTGAGGGGGTTTGTTTCATTTTAATGTAAAAAAAACCACAAAAAACCCAAACCCACATCGCACTTCAGATCATTAATATGGAAAGAGAAATAAGCTTGTTTACTTAAAAAAAAATATCTTCTAATTAAACATATCAACTTTCCCCTAAACAGCTACACTTTTCCATTTACCTTGGATCTATGAATCACTTCACTCAAAATGCTTTTTTTCAAGGAATAAGTTGTTTTCCAGCTGCATGCCACCCAGCTCCTCTTACAAGCAGGAGAATTCTGTCTCTGCCAGGCCCTGCTCCAGCAGCTCTTGCCTTGTTGAAATTACAGTCAGAACCAATTACCACTGTCACCAGCCCGGCCTTACCCTCAGCTGCATTTTCTGTCTGACAGGGTAAGATCTTATTCATGCAGTATTTTGCAATAATTTTCTCACTGAAAACAATTTCCCTCTTACTACGAGAGACTCGATTTCCAGGTCCATTTTCCTCCCACCAGCTTTTTTCTCCTTTCATTTCTTTCTTCTTTCTTTCTTTTTTCTTTTTTTTTTTTTTACCATGTAATTTTAACTGCTGGGAAAAAAAAAATAAAAATTCTATTTACCTTCCTTGCCTTTTCCCAAACAATATCCAGTTTCTCAGCACTGACAACTCCAACCTTTCTCTTCCTGCCCCAGGGCTGCAGCCACAGAGGAGGCAGAGGAGGGAATGCAAAGGGGGTTATTTAAGGTGAGGGGACACTTTCCCATACCATGAAAGGGCTCTGTCACCCCTGGTTATCGGAATGCAGGACAGCAGCATCACAGCTGCCCCATCTCCTCTCACAAACTCTGGAAGCAGAGTAGAAAAAAAGGGATTTACAGCCACTCCTGACATCTCTGGTGGCTTTGCCTGTGAGCACCTCTGCCAGAGGTTCCTTATTCTCCTGCCCCCTCCTCCGGCTCCGAGAGGCTTTTTAGGCAGCACCATCGTGCTTCAAGAGAACAAATAATAAATCACAGCACCAGCTCTTCAGTTACCTCTCCGCTCCCACATCTCCAGTCTCAAATCTCACAGCACTCCTCGGATCATCATCACCTGCCCCTCTGAGACCTGTGGCTCCCACGGACACACCCAGTGCTGGGCCGTGCTCCCACCAGCACCAGGACACTGGGATCTTACCGGAGCACCCAACCCAGAGCACCCGGACACCAAGATTTCCATTCACCCTGCAGTTTAACACAGTTTTTACTCCTCCATCAGGCTCCAGCTCCTTCCCTTCACTCTACTTCAGTGCTTTCTCTCTGGGTCAGTTCAGTAGCCTGCTCATAGTTGGGTTTCACTTCCATCAATAAAGGATGCTGTTGTGTCTCCACGCAGGTGTAACCTTGGAAATAACAGTTATTTACCTTCCTGCATTCATGTTGTTTTCACAGTTACTGACCACAGTTTCAGAGACCCTTTACCAAACCTCTGCTTAAACGGAGCAGAGGAGCAGCCAAGTCCATCCATCCATCCCAGCCAGGGGGGCCAGGAGATTCCATTTGCTGCAGCAGCAGACCCCAGTTATCCATCTGAGATCACCCATCAGCCAGATGCACCCACCACCCACCTCCCCTGCAGGGACCAGGAGTGCCCAGAGCAGTGAGCCATGGCTGAGGCAGGCTGTGAAAAATGGAAAATAAGTGAAGTGGAAATTAAAAGTGGAAGGCTGTGGAAGCTTTCCCACCTGTAGTGGGACAAGGCCGTGTATGTTCAGGGTTATTCCTGACTGCTGGCTCAGGCACTGCACTTCTCCAGGGGGAGTTCAAGTGCTCCCACACCAAATAGTTTTTGGGTCACCTCAGCAAAGCTAATGGCAACACTCTTATTTTAAAGCCTTTCTGCTATGCCAAGGCACTTTCCCTCTCCTCTTGAGCCATTTTTAAGGCAGTTAATGAGGAGCAGAAGCCCTTACTTGTTGGGTTTTTTTTCCACTATCATGTATAATAAATGTGGGTTTGATTAAATTTTTACACGTTGCTTATTGCATCAAACAGGAATTCGCTATTCCCCTGGCAGCACAACACAAATCCCTCCTTGGCACAACACTCGTTCCCCAGACTGATCTGCACTGTCACTTCCACAGGAAGAAAAGCTGGCAGTGACAGTTTCCTGGGAGATGCCGAGACAACAGCTGCTCCAAGGTTTTCAATAAACATGCCTTCATTTCACAACTCCAGTGCAAACACGGTAATGGTAAATAACCCGTTGCAGATGGAGGGAGCCAGGTAACCTTCCCATCTGTGCAAACATACACTTATTCCTGGCAGAAACTTGGAATCTTGTTCGTTCCGAGCCCCGTATAACTCAGCAAAAACAAGGATCTGCTTAAAGCAGCCTTATCCAAGCCGGAGGCTAATTAAAGAATGTTTCGGCTTTGGCTGGGAAACTCTGTTTTAGGGAACGTGGGTGTTTTTCCAAAGGCCGCGTATGTTCAGTAATATCCCCAGGGTACTTAGGACAGGCTACTGGATATCCCAGGAAAAGCCAGTAGGCATCTCAGCATGCCTGCCCATGGCAGGGGGATTGGAACTAAATGACCTTTAAAGTCCCTTCGAAACCTTACCAGGCCACTTACAACTACTTCCTAATTCCCACCAAACAAGCTGCAGGGGCACCTGAGGAAGCAAGTAAAGCCTACAGCAGGCAGATGTTTCCAGAGGCTGCATTCCATGGATCCAGCCTTCTGCTCTACCACCCTCGGAAGGACAGAAGTGTAGCTCTCACCCCGCATATCAAAGCTTCTGGGTCCATCGTGCTGCCATTTCCCTTCCTGTGCCAGCCCTGGGTGGAGCTGCAGGAGGGGATCCTGCTTTCAGCACCGTGGGTCTGGGGGCTGAGAAAGGGGACAAACCCACACAGGGAAGAATTTCTTCCTAATATAGCATCTAACCCTGCCCTCTGTCAGTGGGAAACCATTCCCCTTTGTCCTGTGACTCCAGGCCCTTGTCCAAAGCCCCTCTTCATCTCTCTTGAAGTCCTTTTAGGCACTGGAAGGGGCTCTCAGGTCTCCCCAGAGCCTTCTCTTCTCCGGACTAAACACCCCCAGCTCTCCCTGCCTGTCTCCAGAACACGGGAGCTCCAGCTCCCCATTTCTCTGGCAGGAATTATCCCTTTCCCAACTCTCCCAACCTGCAAGATATCTCCTTACCTTAACAACTTTTTTTGGATTAGAGGCTGGAAACTGAAGGCAACAACGCGACAGAGATTACTGCACGCAGTTTCACTGGGAGCAGGGGAGGGATTTCCATCAATGAATCACTTGACTGACTTTTATTTCATTTAGGCTTTTATTATGCAACTTTGTTGTAGTGGTTGTGATTAATCTGGATAATTTCCCTGGGCAATAAACACCATGGCAGTAAATCACCTGTAAGGAAGGAGCCAGCACTGGCCAGAGCCAACAGCCACCATGGCCTGGGTACCAGCACAGGCAGATATCTGGGGTGGAGGCAGTTATGCAGGATTTCCCCATCCCTGGAAGTGGTCAAGGCCAGGTTGGATGGGACTGGGAGCAACCTGATCTGTGGAAGGTGTCCCTGTCCATGGCAGGGGGGATGGAACTAGATGATTCCTTCCAACCTAAACCATGTGATTCCATGATTTCTAGAAGCCCTTGGAAGGTTCTGCCCTGGGAAGACACAATGTGATGGACCAGGTTAGCTTGGTTTGTTGCGCAGTGGGAAAGGAGACGCATGGTGGGAAAGGGGACACACAACATTCAAAAGAAATGAGGTTTTTGCTGGGACACCGGGTGCTACTTGGAAAAGGATCAAAGCCCCTCAGAGAAATCACCCAGCCCTGTAAATGCCTTGAGATTTGCTGTTGTTGTCCCCAATGTTGACTCAATGGATGGACCCCATGCTGGGGGTCTGGGTGGTCTGAGAACCAGGCTGAGCTGGTCCTGGTGACTTTATCACCATCTCACACACTGGAGAGCATGATTTCACTGAGGCTGGAGCAGCCACGAGCACCTCTCATGTCTCATTAACTTAACTGGAATATATCCATGGAACCTGCATGTGAGTACAAGCCCTGTGGAGAGGGCAGCTTGGGAAAAGAGTGGGAAGGAGGAAAGAGCCCACAGAGTGACTTTGGTATGTGTAGCCAGAGGCTCCATCGTACCCAGCCCAACCTCACTGCTGGAGTCATCCCATGCATTCAGCTTTTCCCAGGTTTTACCCCTACATTCCTGCAGGCACCATTCAGGACTTCTCACCCCATCCCACAGCAGCCATGGGATCGCAGGAAGGATCCTGCAGCTTTTCCCCATCACTGGGGCACAGTGGTGCTTAGGAAATACGGATCCCACAGTCCTTGGGCTTGGCCAGGTAGGCTGGGTCCCTACAGGAGGGGCGGGAGCTGCACCAGCCGTGGTCCAGACGCTTTCAGAGTGAGGAGGAATGTTCCTCACCGCTCCATGTGCCATGGTGCACCATCCAGCTGCCTTTGAAGCTTTCTAATCTGGAGGAAATAACTGATCCAAAGGCAGTGAGGCAGCTCTGGTCACCTCTTTTCCCTTGGGGCAGGAGTGCCCAGCGGGAGGGTCAGGTACCCTGGGGTTCTGGGAGCCCCATGTCGCTCCTGCTGCCGGCAGCACAGGCAGGATTCCTGTATGAGGAGTCTGAGCTGTGGGCAGTGCAGTGGGCAGGGATGGAGGTTCCAGCACAGGTCAAATCCATACAAAGTTCCACAGGGGCGGAAGAATCTCTGGAGTTCTCACTCCAGCATCTGAGCAGCTTTCCCAGATCCCTGCAGCAGCAGTGGGAGAGTTGGGCTGTGAGAGATACTGAAGGGATACCACTCCCAGCTGCTGACTCTGCATGAGGAACATCGCAGGCCTGCAGGGAGCCAACAACAGTCACGGCACCACCGTGAGATGCAGGAGCAGGGCTGGGGAGCAGGGGAGCAGAGTGCAAGCTGCCATGGCAGGTTGGACACTCTAGCCCCTTCCTAGCCCATTTTCATCCTCACGCCTCCCCAAAGCCCTGCTCTTCACCAGGAGCTTTCTCCCAGAGTCCTCTCTGGAAAGCCCGGAGTTCCGCAGCACTGGAGGGGAAGTGATCTGATCCCAGTCATATTTTGAAATGGTTTTGATTTCCCCGGAGAGGCTGCAGCCACAGCTCTGAAGGGAGAACAGTTAATGCTCAATTTAGCTCCACATGACCTAATTTGCCACCGCTTATTCAACAAAGGGGAAGCAAGGGGAGAGAAATCCTTGCACATGGACCTTGAGAGCCTCCACGTTCCCGGGGCGCAGAGGGAAGGGACGTGCCTGCAGTGGCGTTGGCGCAGGCAGAGGATGCTCAGTGGCGATGAGCTGGGAACAAAAGCTGGTGGTCCCTCCGGGATTTCTGGCCACACTCCAGTGCTAGAGCCTTCCACCAGGGCTGTGGCTAACGTGCATCTTCCTTGGGCCCTCTGCTGTGTAGGTTTCTGTGGGGAGCATGGGGGGCTCGCCTGCTCCATCCACATAAGGGTTACAGTGTGTGGTCCCATGCTGGCACACCTGATGGGAATAACTGCTTTTTTCTGACCCACAACAAGACATTTTAAAGCAGATTATATAATTTGGGAAGGGTTCAAAAGAAGGTTTTCTGTGTTGCTCTTCAAGTGGGGTGGGTGACCTCAGGGTGTCCATTCTGGGGTAGTGTATGCTGCTGTTCCCACAGGCCCTGCAGCCCAAAGCAGCAGCCTCTTACATATTTCAGGAGTCAACATTTATTGTGGCGATATTCTGTTTGCTAACTCTCAGTGCCCAGATGGCATCACTACCCATTGTGTTCTGTCCTTTGGTTTTGTGCATCTTCATGCACCATTTGCCCTCTGAAAGAGAAATGCCTGTGTGTGATGAATTGTCCCTTGGTGCCACCTTCCCATTATTGGAGTGAAGGCTCCTTCTGACCAGCAGTGTGTCTGACCATAGCTGTGATCTCGGTACAATTTGCAGTGCCTCTGGGTTCAGCCCAAGCTTGGCATCAGATGTAACACCACTTGCTTCCCCATCCCTTTCCTAGTGCTGCTCCTGATGCCACTATGCACCTGCATCTCCATTTCCACTTCCCAGCGCTCCTAATGGCTCTGCTACCAACTTCCTCCATCCTCCCTCTCCTCTTCCAAGCTCGACTCTCCCCCAAACAACGTGCATATTTGTGTTTAAACGTAGAGAAGTGCATCTCTGCTGCCAGAGATTCCACTGCCCCTTCCCGTCCAAAGGGCCCATTTCCAGCAGGCTGTTACTCCAACAACGCAATATGCAATATTTTTATTTAAGAAAACAAGGACAAATGTTTGCTGGTAAACATTTCGGGGCAGTGTGCCAACGAGCAGATCCTTCCATTCCTTCCAGAACTGCAAAACACCAGCCTGCTGCCAGCCACGGGGATTGTAATGTTTTTCTTTTCATACATAAAAATGTCTTACTAATGAATCCCCTCCTCGCAGTGGCCAACGCCGAGGCAGCCCTGCCATATGCTGATGCACACCAGGACCTCGTGGGCTGGGAAGTATTTAATACTAATCAGACACAGGGAATCATGTTCCCTCTCTGCACAAGTGTTGGATCAAAATGCAGGGTAGTACACGACCCCCACAGTGCGTCCCCTGCTCTCTGTCCGTCTGCTCTGATGGCACGTTGTCCCTGGCAGGGTGAAGGGCACCCAGTTCCCTCACTGCCCTGGCCCTGCCTGCAATGCCCAGGCATCACTTGCTATAAATTTGGCACAGTTGCAGTAACAAATAGCAAAAATCTGAGATGAACTGACAGGAGTGGCAAACCAGCACTGTGGAGGCTGTGTGACAAGTGCTGCTGCGTCCAGGTTTTCCCAGCACAGAGAGATTGTGAGGGGACAAGCTACATCTTCTATTGGAATTAGAGATGAATGAGACTTTCAGTGTGTTCTAACTCACAAATGTAAGCTTGTGCCTAGAATAATTCGCAGATCCCTGCTGGTCTCGATGCCAGAGCTCCTCCCAAAATAATGCCCCAAATAAACTTCACCTCCACATCTTGGCTGTGAAAACACCAGTTTAAAAACAGTCTCCTTTGACAGAAGAAACCAAGAGATTCCAACCCCTCCAGATTTATCAAAGGTAATGTGGGCTCTGTGCAAGGGGAGTGAAAATGTGAGGGGGGGTTGGAGACAGCTCTGAGGCTGCAGTTTTTAAACCTAAGAGGTCAAGACGTCTTGAAGCAGCGGGATCTAAAAGGATGTGCATATCAGTGCATGCAGGAACTAGCTGGGGGTCGAGGTCCTTGTCTCCTCTAACAGGGCCACCCTGAACATGCTGAGATAGTTTAGTGGTGGGCCTGGCAGTTCTGGGTTAATGGTTGGAATCGATGATCCTGGAGGTGTTTTCCAACCTGAACGGTTTTGTGATTCTGTGATATTCTGACGGCATCCAAAAGACAAACAAGCTCCATGTCTGGTGTCAGGAGGGGGTTACCCTGGGGTATCAGCAGCAGACCTGCCAGTGTCAGAACCTGGGCCCCAGCACACAGGCCCATCACTCTGCCCACAGAGCCTGTGCCACCCCAAAATCCCAACCCCGCTGTGGCTTCCTCTCCCACAGGAAGAGCAGCGAGCCTCCATGGTGGATGCTCGAAGGACCTGGCACACCCGTGTGCAGGACCTGGACAAAGGCCATCACATCCAGGAGCTTCAGGAACCCTCACTGGCCGAGGTGCTGGGAACTGTGGGGAGGACACAACGCTCCCTGCCCACGGCATTCCTCACCCTCGGCTGAATCATCGTGTGTCTACTGTGGCAACTACCACTTGTTGCTTCCCCAGCAATGTGCCTGGAGATCACACCCCACTCCAGCAACCTGATGGAAATCAGGCAGGAGCCTGTAACTGGGACTGTGGCATTTAATGAATGGTGTGGATCACACACCTCACCCGAGGTTTGGATCCCGGGTGTTATTTCTGCATAAATGCCTTAATTGCTGCCTTTTTAATTATACTCATAAAGAAGGGAGGTCCATCACTCACTGATCCCCCATTACAGCGACGACAAGCATCACAAACAAATCATTAGCAGACATAAAAATGGCAGGTAATTAATTTTAGGAAGAGCAGAAACTCTATCAAGTGATTTTATTACCAGCCCAGCATTCAGGAGGCAACATCAATAGTCTTAATTCAGCGACATCAATTTGTCATTGCCAGGAGGCAGGAGGTGGGTTTGAAGAGCTCAAGGCCAGAATGGGAGATCAACATGGGGCTGTCAGAACAGCATCCCATCGCACTCAGGGACATCCCGTACTACACAGGGCATCCTGTCCCACTCAGGGACATCCCATGCTACACAGGGCATCCCATGCCACTCAGGGACATCCCAATACCACGCAGGCCAGGGCTGCATGGCTGTTCGCACACTGTCCAAGAGCTGGACACACAGTTTACCTCCTGAACTAAAACTTGGCACAGCCAGAGCAGTTCCTTCCTCAGCCACCATGAGATGCTGCCCCAGGAAATCACCTCCCACTCTTTGGGCCACAGAAATTCAGACTCCCCTGGGTAGTTGCTGGTGGGAGAGAACAGAGATTTCACTTTCATAACCTTGAATCTTCTTTTTCTGGAGCTGGGGGTCATGAGTTCCCACAGGTTCATCCTGATCAACGCTGATGAGTAGCCCTGCACGGGAGCACAGGCACAGCCTGGAGAGCCAGAGCTGCTGTTCCCACTTGGGGGATTAATCCCTCCCTAAAGGCAAAATTGCCCCTATTTGGTTAATTAAGTGGGCACCAGGGGAAAAAAAGAAGAAAAACAAAGGCAGAAAAAGACCAAACACATGGAACACAAGGAACACAGAGCCCTTTCAGGGAACAGGGAGAGAGAAGCATCTATTGTGAGAGTCAATTGACTCTGCAGACAAGGTGTTTGGGCACGAACTGACGGGAAGAGGAGACTTCACAACAGCATGAAGAAATGGATAATTACTTCCCCTGCATGGAGAGACACACACGCTAATGAGGAGGAGGACAAAAGGCCTTTTATTTGGGTTTTGGCTGTGTGCTAACACTGGTGAGTGCTTTCCTGTGTCTCTATGCTGCTCTCTGAGCCGTTCTGGGCTCCTCGGGGCAGCATCTGCCTCTGCGCGTCCCGGCTAGAGCTGGGACACACTGTGGCCGCGGGTGCCCAGCCTCAGGCAGCGAGGTGATTCCAGCACAGGGCTGGGGTTGGGGTGTGAGCCTGCCCCGTGGGGAACAGCTGCTCCTGCACCCCATCCCTCGGGGCAGCACTGCGCACGTCCAGGCAAAGATGTACAGCTCCCCGCCCTCCCCGGCAGGCAGCACCTCATTCCAGCCCACGAGAAGATGGTGAAGGAGCAATTCTGGCAGCATCTGGCCCACCACAGGCATTGCCAGACACCCCCAGCTGCCTGCTGAGGGGTCCTGCGGTTGTGCCAGCCAGGTCCTTGAGGGCAGACGGGGCAGAGTCCCTGGGCTGAGGTGTTCACCAGCCTCCCATCTAACCACACATCGTTTAACCGAGGACACCCGTGCAGGACAGTGACCACTCTCTGCCTGGCCCTGCAGGTGGATACCACCCAGGTGGAGAGCCTGCAGCCCCTGATGCTCTCCAAGAGGCTGCCACCCTGCCCTGGATGTGCCCCAGGGCTCCAGCCCTGCAGCTGGCACACCTGCAGCTGGAGGGGAAAGCGTGAGGGGTACACCACGGGAATAGAGAAGCTGTGGCTGCCCCATCCCTGAAAGTGTCCAAGGCCAGGTTGGATGGGGCTTGGAGCAACCTGGACTAGTGGAAGGTGTTCCTGCCCATGGCAGGGTATTAGAATTATATGGGCTTTAGGAACATCCAGGATGTGTCACTCCCACCAGGATCCCAGGGGTGTGTAGTACGGGGGCTGCTATGATTTTTTGCTGTTGGGTTCTTTATCCTCTTCATAACGCATCGTGCACTCTGTAGCTACTTCGGGGCACCGAGCAGAGATGTGGCTGTGGAAATCTCGCTCCTGAGCAGCAAAAGCCCTCCTCTGTTGTGGCTGCCCACGTGCAGGGATGCAGCAGGTCTCGCAGGATGGCAGACCTGCAGCCCTAACCCTCACTTGTCAAGGTGTCTCCTAATGGGCACCCACAGGTCTGATGTGGCCTGTCCTCCCCAGCCGTGGCATTGCCTCTGACCTTCTTCACCCAGCTGAGAGCCCAGGAGAAGCAGAGAACTGTCTCCTGCTGGTGGTTCCCTGCTCCTCCCCCAGCTGCCCAGCATTCCCTGCATTCCACCATCCTCCTTCTCAGCACTCTCCTGGTCCTGGCAGCTCTCCCTGCCCCTCTCTCTGGTGCTGTGCTGGGGCACGGCTCACCGGCCAGCTCAACCATCAGCCCCACTGCACTGCAGCAGCCCCCTGACAGAACAGCAAATCCAACCACTTTTGGGTACTCCAACCCACCCAGGGCATCTGCCCGATCTGTCAAGGGGCAGGAGGATGGATTAAGAAATAATAAACCTACTCCTGCGTGCAGGAGCTTCAGGATATGGACTGGCACGCAGCTCCAGAGGTGTGTGCACACTCCCCAGAGCCTGTGTCTGTGTCGGTGAGGAACGTGCTGCTCATCCCGTCCTACGTCCATACAAATAAATGATCATGACAAGCATCAACTTGTGAGTGAGCACAAGAGGCAGTGAGGAGAAAATAAAAGCACTTTGCAGGCAGGAGCACCAACAGGATCCTTGTGAGGCCCTGAGCCTGCATAAATCACCTGGTGACTGACGGAGCTGTCACCAGGGCTGACAGGAGCACAGCCCAGGAGCAGTTATCCTGTGCTTAGGTATCAATTACCATTGCTAATTCTGAAACTGAGACCAGCTGATGCAAACAGGGGACTGGAAATTAAACCATCACAAGTTAAACCATCAAGTGCCTTTTCTGGTTTGTTTTCACCAGGAATGTTGAGTTTAAAATGGCCAAAAATGCTGGGACATAAGTGACATAACTGCTGCGAGGCAGAAGGAGAAATCAAAAACATCCAGCTTTTGTCTCGGGTGAATTCTGCTTGTAAAAGGAAATAGAGACATTTCCATCCCACGTCCCACCCCATCTTCACCACCAGTGATGAAATGACACTGGTGGGCTGCTGTGGATACATCTAACTCCTCACTAAAGGACCTTTTGGGAAAGGGCAGGCCTTCAGCTGGACTCCAGTCCGGTCTGATCTGTACTTCTGGGGAGGGAGATGACTAATGGGGTCAGGGATCATCCAGTTGCTATTTTTAGGTGTTTTCTGGATTCCGGCTTCAGTCACACTGCAGAGCCCCCAGTTCCCTGAACTCCTCGCCTCCGACCTGGATGTCTGAATGGGATGAGATGCCAAAGCAGTGCCAGACCCGCTGATATATCGATTTCCCGACAAAAGAAATCACAGCTCCATCCATTCCCCGCCACTGCTTTCCTCCCTCTCCAGCCTCAGCTGCTCCTTTCCCTCTGGAGCTGCTGTGACATCCCGGGATTCAGTGGGAGCATTCTCTGCCCCTTCTCACCCCGCTGTGGGGAGGGGTTTCAGGGGGTATGTGGGCAGTGGGTGGGCAGAGGCTGCTTTTCCACCCGGCATCTGGAGGTCCAGCAGCTGTGTCTGAGGTAGGAAGAAGGGCCCTGAACAGCGAGAGGTTTAAGGTGGATTTGCTGGATGACTTCTTTCTCCAAAACCAGCTTTTTAATCCAAAAGTGAAGTTTTACCTGAAAAGAAACTGGAACAAGCGGCTTTTGAAGGTGTGGGAGGCTCAGAACAGCCGAGTGCGTCAGAGCAGAGATGAAAGGGGATCATAAATAAACCTGCCCCTGCCCTGCCCCCACAGTGGGTCCTCTCCTCCAGGTCTCCTCCCCACCAGCTCTGGGACTTTCAGGAGTTACCGCAGCCCTTCAGAGCCCCACCAGCTGCCCAGGAGCAGCGGGAGCCTGAGCCAGAGGCAGGAAGGGAGAAGCAGAGTGGAGCCCAGGGTTTTAGCAGGAGGGAGTGAGCAGCTGGAGAAGAACAGGCCAAGGGGGACCAGTGCCCAAATGCGGAGTGCTTGGCCATCAGCAGCGCTGGCGGCGTGTCAGGCCATGAGCAATATTTTCCTTCCCTCTTTTGGGCCAAACCCCCTCCCAGGCAGCAATGTTCAGCAGTTCTAGAGTGATTGCACAGTGACACCCACAGGAGGGACCCTGAAAGCTGTCCCCATTGCACCCAGCTGCCCTGCCAGGGCTGAGGTGACAGTGACAAGGACACCAGGATGGAGACGACAGGGACATCCATACAGAGGAGCTCTGCAGAACAGCCCAAAAGCGAGCTCAGTATCGAATGCTCCTTTCCAAGGTCTGTGTTGGTGCTGGACACACACACGTGAGAATTAAAGAACTGATTTCCATTCTAGAAATATGTATTGTGATATCAAAAAGTAACATTATTTATTTCTGGGTAGCCACCCCCTGGCCCCTATAAATATTTATTTAAAGCCAGGGAAAAAATACATTGGTGATTAAGTGTGTCTTTAAAATATATGTTGCATGTACACCAGCCCATATTTAATTGGATATATTGGTGCACTGCACACGGCTGCAGCTCAGCCCTTCACAGCCACATCATACATTAAGACTTTGGATTAGGAAAGGACTCAGTGTAAAGTCCAAAATGTAAAGTCACATTCTGGCAGAGAGAGGCTTTGCTCTGAGCCCCCCCAACTCCATGAGGTGACTCTTCCCTGCACTGGTGTGAGTCCAGCTGGGGCAGACAGACACAGGTCCTGCCTGTCTGGGATGAGCCACAGGGCCCCTTATCTGCCTGGGCTCCTCCTGCTCCGTGTGGCCTTTGCTCCACAGGTCTTGGTGGGATGTTTTCCCACTTGGAGGATCTTGTGGTGTAGGAATGGTACTCCTCAGTTTAGTGCCCCCACTGAGACTCTCCAAACCACACGCTGCTCTCTCACTCCCCACTGCAGTGGGATGGAGAGGAGAATTGGAGGCACAGAAGGCAAAGATCATAGGTTGAGATAAGAACAATATATTGGAAAGAGCAATGACATAGGGAGATGAACAATCACAGCAACAATAATAATGAGAGGGTACAAGAATAGAAATTATTCACAAGTTAAAAAAAAACAATAATGGACAATACCAGACACTCCCCTCTGCCACATTTTCTCAACCAGAAGGAACCTTTTCTCCCTGGAAGAGAGTCCCTTTCTTCCACAGCAGGCAATGATGTGTGGTGTAGAATAACCCCCATGTCCTGGCCATGCCTCCTCCTGACTACTGCAAAAAATGAACCCTGTGCTTGACAGAATCAGGACAGGGGAGTTGCTCAGTATGGCCCCCTCCTCTGCCTGTCTGGGCACTGGTGAAAGGTGCTGGGACACTGGTGCCATGCCCAGAGCCCATCCAGCCTGGAGAAGTGGTGCTGTTGCCACGATAGAACCACAGAATCGTTTGGGTTGGAAAAGACCCTGAAGTCCAACTGTTCCCCTGGCACTGCCAAGTTCACCACTAAACCATGCCCCGGGTGCCACGAATCACAGAATCATGAATCATGGCCTGGAACTGGCCATCCAAGAACAGCACCTTGAGCTGTAGGACTCGCTGTGTCCTTACTGATGCACAGTGGCCACCTGTGACCTCACTGACACTGATGTCAGTGATGGCACCGCCTGTCCCAGTGCTTCTGGGCTGTGCTGCCCAGGAGGACGACAAAGGAAGATTTTGGAACCAGATGGACAGCAAAGGGGGCTGGGAGAGAACAGGAAGATGAGCTTTGGCCTCTGCCATGGCTCTGAGGTCTGGGGTGTTGATCCAGGCAAGGTCCAGCACAGGCTTGGCCACTGGATGAAACTCAAGAGCCCCATCCTTCTCCTCCAGAGCGGAGCTGGCAGCAAAGCAGGAGGAGAATATGATTCCTGAGCACGCAGAGGGCATCCTGACAGGGAGAAGTTCTCACCAGCATTTATTTAACCCGCTGAGAGTCCCTTGGTGAATGACACAACGGTGTGAATGACAGCAGTGCTGGTGTTCATCACGCATTTAATCTGTGCAAGGAGCGCGGCCACGCTGGCAGAACCAGGAGAGCAAATTAGGCAGCAGGAGACATTTATTATCATAATTGGAAGTGACGTTGATCGATCAGCCTGAGTCAGATTCCTCTCCCTCCACATCCTGATGGGGAAGAACGAGCCGTGGGCTGGGGCCCTACAATCCCAGGTGGAATGGGGAGATTTAACACGTGTACCCCGATTCTGCCTGGCATTGCCTAAGGGCGTCAGAACCCACGAGTCAGGACTATGGTGATCCTGTGGTGAGGACACGTCCTGGTGTCCCCCTGCAATGATGGGCCCTCCTGCACGAGGGTCTCCTCCACGGGGAGCACAGCCCCATGAAAATGGTCCCTTGTGCCCTGCAGCCATGTGTGATTTGCAGATTGGCAGCCTTTGGAGCAGCACTGTCCACACACATCATCTCCAACCCTGCACCAGCAGAGCACTGACACTGCCAGGGACAAGAGCAGAGCTGGGCCTACCCTTGTGCCAGTCTCAGGGCTACCTGACACTGGTGTGCTCTGCCCTGTCACAGGTACAGATCAGCTCTGGTTCTCCTGGCATGATGTCTTCCCGCACCACTGCCAATCCCCTGCCTGGCACAGC
This sequence comes from Pseudotriccus pelzelni, assembly GCA_035584735.1. Classification (NCBI taxonomy): domain Eukaryota; kingdom Metazoa; phylum Chordata; class Aves; order Passeriformes; family Tyrannidae; genus Pseudotriccus; species Pseudotriccus pelzelni. Next base: position 20,193,338 of record JAWMRA010000146.1, on the reverse strand, counting down.
CCATGGATTTTAAGCAGGAGGAAATATTGAAAAAAAAAATCCATCGGCACAAAAAAAAAAAAATCTCATTTCATGTGTGCGAATAAATTACCTTAAGGATTAAATCAAGAATAAATGAAAATGTCTCTGTGAGCTGCCACACGTCTGGAGCTTCTGCTTCAGAACAGGTGAGTACTTCTGAGTACACAGCAGGATCCATCCACAGAGCCTCTGCGTGGGTGACTCTTCATTAGGATCTTTCAACGATCCCAAGTATTCAAACAGCATCAAAGTGGTGTTTCCTTCCTGACACAAATACCTGCGTTGTGTCAATTAGAAGAACTCTGTCCTCTCTCCTGCAGATGGAATTTTGCCCGTGGGTTTTGTCCAGTAATCATTATTTTGCAGCAGATTATTTAAACGCTTGCCCCCCACGGCCAGCACATCCAGTAACGAGCTCTGAGGCCCCAAAGAGGGAAAAACAAAGTGCAGAGGGAGAAACAGAGTGGAGCTTTGTGAAGTTCTTAATTAACATTTGCACACTGTGAGGGATCACCTGGATAGTGGGACTTTTCCGAGGCACAGCTTGAGGTCATACAGGATGATTTTCACTCTTAAGGGCAATCTGAGGCCTCCTGGTTAAGGGAGGTGAGAGAAGCTCCTTGTATCCTTATAGAAACCCCATGAGCATCCCATTCTGCTGGGAGCAGGATGAGGCAGACACCATTGGCTGTTAACAGACTTGAAAAGAGGGAAATTGCTTTCTTTCGCTGGAAAGGCAGGCCACAGCAAGGAGAGGAGTTTAGAACATCAGCTCTGCCTTGTACCCTGGGTACTGCCTAGTGCTCTGCTGCCCCCTCGCACAGAGGCTGCTGATGTGGATGCCACAGAGCCCCCTCCCACCCTCAGTCCCTGGGGTCCCATGGGCTTGTCCCCAGTACTGAGGCACTTCACATGTGAGTATGAGGGAGTGGCCTCCTCCATGGGAGGGAACCCCCCAAGAGACTGACCACTGACCCCCTTGCACCCCTATTTATGGCATCCTGCAGCACAGGGCTCGGGGGTGGCCCAGGAGCTCACGGCAAGTGCTGTCCTGGTCTACGAGGAAACCTAGAGGGAGTAAACTCCAAAACACATGAAACCTATGAAATCCACGACAGTGCAGCCCTCCATCCCAATGTTCCTTCTCCAGGAGGGACCTGGTGCCAGGGGTCTGCATCTGGGACATCAGCAAGTTTGGCATGTGGGCTGCAGGAGCTGAGGCTTGTAGGGAATGAAAACCAATTCAGTGCACAACGGTGCACACGGGAACACTCAGCAGGTGTCAAAATGTGACTAAAAAAAAAGGAAGATGTTAATTGCTGATCTGCTCTAAAAAATACTTCCCTGTGAGGGTGGGGAGGCCCTGGCACAGGTTGCCCAGAGAAGCTGTGGCTGCCGCTGGATCCCTGGAAGTGTCCAA
>JAWMRA010000146.1:20178965-20191797 GCA_035584735.1 Pseudotriccus pelzelni | reverse complement strand
GCCCAGAGAAGCTGTGGCTGCCCCTGGATCCCTGGAAGTGTCCAAGGCCAGGTTGGACAGGGCTTGGAGCAACCTGGTCTATTGGAAGATGTCCCTGCCCATGGCAGGGGGGTGGAACAGGGTGAGCTTTAAGGTCTCTTCCAACCCAAACCATCTCATGATTGTATGAACATGCAACCCATTACTGCAGCCTCTGCTCTACCTGGCAGCAACTCACATACCTGGACCCAAAATGTCACCAGGGGTTGAAGGAGTTACAGTCCAGCAAGTTTGTGTTTGTTCCTGGAAAATGGCTTTAAACTGTGATTAAAAATAGACTAATGGAGCACAGATGGGATGACATGGATTCTGTGATGGAAAATGTGTCAGTCTTTCCAAAACATCCCTGGTACTGGTACTGCTCCTGCTCCAAGAGGGAGTTATGGATGGTTGGGGTAGCCAGAGGGCTGAGCAAGGTGCAGCACTACATACAGGTAAGAGCCAGGAGAACAATGCCAACACGGAAAAAATTACTTGGACAAAAAACTAAGGGACTTGATATTCCATTTTTCATGAACAATTCCACCACGGATCTCCTCACTGCGCATGTTAATGTTTTCCACAGCAATCTGGAAAGGAGGAAGAGCTGGAGAGCACAGCCCAGTTCACAGATGACACAGAGGAAAGTTAATTGAACCCAGAAAACCCATTGCACCTCCAAGCAGCCTGAGCCAGAGAGCTCTTCCAGTTTGCAGCTGAACATTCACTTTGACAAACACGTTCTTCAGCACCCACGTTTTGGGAGTGCAAAGCCCAGCCTTGGAAGAATGCACAGAGAGGACTGCCGGAGTGGGAGGGAGTGAATTTGGAGGGAAAAGGAGCTGCTGTAACGATTAGGACCATGTGTGAGCCAAGAACAGGGAATTCTGTAGCCCTTTTTAGTAACGAATGGCATCAGTGATCAGACTTGGTTGTAGGAGATGCCTTTGGGGTGTCGGCTGTGCCAATTAGTTGTTAGCAGTAGGACAAGGACTGGGGAGGTGGTGGGAGCTGGATCCATCTGCCTGGGTGGGGATATTTCACACTGCTTGGATGAAGTTCTGGACAGTTTGCATGCAGCTCAGGAAATAAAGGGGATTGTGTGGAAGAAAAGCCTGATCCCAGGTGCTGTTGTTCCCTGTCCTGCCTCAGTGTCCTGGGCTGTGGGACCGTGTCCAAGTGGACCCACAGCACGGGCAGTCTGCGTGTCTCTGCTGGGATCTGCTTGGCACCTTTGCACGGGATGACTGGAGAAGGCACAGGGAGAGCAGGGAGGCTGCAGGAATTGTTGGGCTTTGGAGCAGAAGTGGGAAAGGGACCCCAGAGGGACCACAAGGGGTGACTTGGGAGGCGCAGCCACACAGGCTCCAAGGCAGTGTGCCCTGCGGCCGCGTGGAGTGGCACAGCCAAGCAGCGTGAGCTAGAAATGTTTACCCGCACCTCCGGCACCTGGAGCAGCTTCGGCTACTGCGCCAGGGAATCGCTGGCCCACGGCAAAGCCTGGGGGTGGGGTTGGACGGGAGGGCAAAGGGGGCAGGAGCTGGTCCCGGGGTGTGTGACTGCAGTAGGGTCCGCACGGTGCCCGGTAGGATCCAGTGCTGCCTCCTCGCTGGGGAAGGGATTTGACTCGCACATCCCACCAAAACCGCTCCAACCTCTCCCTTATTGTTTTCTCACCGAGGGCTGCTCGGAAGCATCCGCGGCGCAAAGCTTGGCAGAGAGCACCCTCCAGTGGGCACTGGGAGGCCAATGAGAGCCACAAGGCAAGGGGGGATCCAGCATCCGGGCAGCAGGAGAGAGCCCCGGTGAGGGGTGCTGGGCCAGCCGGAGCAGTGCAGCTCCCACGGATGCCAAGCTCGGCTCACGTCTGTGGCCGTGGGCTACAGACAAGTGTTGCTCTGGAGCTGGAGGTCTTGGAGAGGTTCTGCAAAAGCAGAGTTTGGCTGTTGGATGCTGAACCCCTCAGGCACTGGTTCAGCCGGTGACGCTGCTCTGGATTTCCTGGTGTCAGGCGATACAGGATGGGACAGGCAGTTGTGTGGAGGGCTGATGATCCTCACTCAGTCACCAGATGTTCAGCGAGAAGACACAGGATAAAGGCAGTGAGAGTCCTCAGGACAAGTCTGGGAGAAGGTAAGGACCCCCTCCAGGGTCGTGGCACCACCACGCCCTGCCCCTCTCCACCAAGCAAGGCTCGCCCAAAGCCCCAGCACCCATAAAACCCACCCTAGGTATCCCCTCTGGGCACGCCGTGTCCCCTCCCTCAGAGGGGATGCTCTCTGCGGGGCGGAGTGGAGTCGGAGCAGGGAAAGCAATGCCTGAAGCATCTGGTTGCAATCAGTGTTTGCAGAACTGGCTACGCTCCTGCCCGGACAGTGGCCAATGGAGCTGTTTCCCACGGGATCCCAAGTCCATTGCTCCTTGCGCCAGGGTTTTTGCACATCCGTTACAGCATCCCGGAGCAGCCCCTGGATCCTTCATCAAGGGGTCTGGCTCTGCAGAGAAGCAAAACCCTCATGGAGGTACACTGCTCCGGCACTGCCTCCCCCAGGATCTCTCCCTGGGGCCTGTCCACAGCTCCAGAGGCATCACAGAGCTATGGCTCCTCATTTCCAGCCCTCACACCCTGGCCAGCCCCACTCCTGGTCATCAGAATAATGTGGTGACTTCATGGTGCAGCTTACTTCACATGGGTCCTCGTCATTTTCTCATGCTAAATATTTTGCAGAAGACTTCAGGAAAACACACTCCATTTAGGTAAGAAAAAGCCAGTTTAAGTTGCTAAGCGACCAGATTTTGTGATTTATTGAGGTCGTTGAACTACGTGATGGCTTTCTGAATCCCTTTGGTTCCGGAGTCAGGTTATGATCTGAGGATTTCTGCTTGCACTCCATGGCAATGTGTTCACACCTCTCCAGCTGCAGAGAAGCTTTGTAACTGAGACTGAAGGCACAAAGAAAGCAAAAGGAAAAGCCCTTGGCACTTACCCAGCTTAAAATACTCCTGTTTGCTAAGCCAGCCTCAAGACCCGGGCACAGCTGCCATGACAAACCTGTGTCGTGAGACAGAGCAAGAGGAAACCACCTTGAAACTGGACAAAAACTGGATAAATTCTCATTTTGGCAGGGTTGTCTGCCCTCTCCCTGACCAGCAGAACAGTGCCCAGGTGGGCATTGCAGCTGATGGGGAGGACGGTGTAAAACCTGGTGTTTATATTTTGAAACACACAGGTCTGTGTTGGAAAAGCAACAGAAATAGGCAAGTTGTCCTTGTGTTCCTTCTTGGTTGGCAGTAGGAGAGGTCAGTGCTGGGAAGGCTGGATGGGCTGGGAATGGGGAGCAAACAGAGCCCTGATGGGCTCCAGATGCTCTCCTTACCCAGATGATGATTCATGATCAGGGATGGCCAAGCTAAGAGAATTGGGCTTGACTTCACCCTCTTCACCTCCCTCCCAGTGGGGTGTGACCCTGTGCCTCAGTTTCCCCGTCTGTGCTGGGAACAGAGCCAAGACACCCAGGCTGCTCAGCTGCTGCTGCTGCTTGCCTGGGTTTCATTCAGGGAGGTGCCGATCACCACAGTCCCATGAACCCAGGGAATGACAACACAGGAGAGCTCCAAGACTGTTCTGGAGGAGACATTGTTCAGTACTCTGCACAGAGAGGAGCTCAGGGCACCTCCTGAAGCTGAAAAAGGAGAGGGAAAAGGGAGAGGGAGAAGGAAGTTGTCAGTGGTAGCAGCCCCACAGAGCTGGTTGGTTGCACAAACATTTACATGAGCCCAAGCAGTGCAGGAATAGTTCAGGAGTCTGGCGAGGTTCACTATGCAGGAAACTCCCAGTAGGAATTCCAGTCCTGCTCTGTCCCAGGCAAGGGGAGCTGCTGGGGATGGGGTGCTGAGCCAGCTGGATTGGGGGTTACATCCGTCACAGACGCTCTTCTCTCAACTTTTGCTGCTGCCCCCGCTGCTGCCGGACATCCCCGTTGTAACCCAGCACTGCCCCGGAGGTATCCAAATGTTGACTTTAGTGTGCTCTGGGGTGTGGGTGGGGGAGCAGCTGTTGGGGCAGGAACACCCACGGGGAAAACGGGAGAAATGCGGGATTAACGGTCTGTCCTGCTGCGGCTGCTGGGAGCTGCCCGCGTCGAGGGGCACCGGAGCCCCGAAGCCCGGGAAGGCCCGAGCAGGTCTCGGGGGAGGCCCCGCAGACCCCCGTTCCCAGCACGAGAGGGACTGCTGCATCTGGAGAGAGCATCGGAGGGGCCCATGCCTTCGGGAATGGGAACGGGGCGGGGAACAGCTGGTATCGGGGGGTACCCGTGCCCTCGAGAATGGCACCAGGAGAGAAGAGACGTCACCGGGAGGGATGCCCGTGCCCTCCAGAATGGGCACGGGGAGGGAAGACCCGGCACCAAAGGGTGTCCGAGCAGCGGCAGCGCCGAGGGTGCCGCCAGCCCGCTGCGGCCCCGCAGCTCCTCCCGCCGGGCCCGGTCTCTCCCTCCCGGCCGTCGGGACGCGCTGCCGTGCCCCGCCGCCGGCCCGAGCATCCCCGAGCGGGGCCGCCCCCTCCCTCCCCTTCCTCCTCCTCCTCCTCCTCCCACCGACCGGCCCCGAGCCCCTGCGCCGCGGCCGGACCAGAGCCCTGGCAGCCGCGGGGCTGGACGGGGGGAACCGAGCCGGGCTGGGCTGAACCGAGCAGGGCCAGGGCGCAACAGGACCGGGGAAAACAGAGCCGAGCTGCCCCGAGCCGAGCCGCCCCATGCCGTTCTACCGCCGGTGCGTGGCGGTGCGGGTCCGGTCGGCGGGGCCGCTGACCGAGCTGCGGGACACCTGCAGCCTGGCGGCCCTCGCCCTGCTGCGGCAGCTGGCCGAGCTCTGCGGCCACTCGGTCGCCCTCCTGGGGGACATCGAGGGTCACCTGCGGGCGCTGGCCCGCCGCGCCGCCCACCTGCACCGCCGCGCCGCCCGCCTGCAGGCGCTGCTGCGGGGCCGCCCGCTCCGCGCCGCCGCCACAGGTAAGGGGTCCCCCACCGCGGGACGGGGGGTCCTGAGTGCCCCAGCCCGGGGAGTGCCACCGCTAGGGCCGCTTCCCGCTCCGAGGGGCCCCGCTCCCTGCCCCGGTGCCGGAGGGCTGCGCTGCTGCTCCTCCGACGTGGTCCCTCCACGTCCCCTCTCCGGGCGGGTGATCCTCGTCGGCTCCTTCTGTCGGGGCCCATCATCCCTGCTCCAGCAGTAGGGAGGTTTTGGAGGAGCGGGGTGGGGTGAGGTGGCGATTCCCCCCACTAAGGCCCATGGTGCCAGTGGCCAGGGCACTGTGTTGGGCTGGGGTGTTGGGGTGAGGCCGGGACAACCCCACATCCTTTCCCTCTGCTCGGCCTTTATTTCTCTGCTCACAGTGGGCATTTTCCAGGCTGCTGTCCAAGCGCATCTCATGCTGCGTCCCCAATTACCAGGGGCTGTTTTGGGAGAGCAGGGACACCGGGCTGCCAGAGCTGGTTCTTGCCAACTCTACACTGTCCCTGCCTTAGGTGCTTCACCCCATTCTGGGACAGAGGACCAAGGGGGCTGTCCCATCCAGCAGGGCAATTTTTGCTCGGGGTCTTGTGTGTCCGGGGTAAATGCTGGGTTATCGGCCAGGCGTCCTGTCGGCTCATCCCCTCTCCTGGCAGCCAGGAGGGTTTGGGTTCCCTTGGACTGACTCCACTTCCCATTCCAAGTGTTTTGGTCTGGCACGGGCTGCTGTGCTGGGTCAGGAGCAGGCAGCCCATTTCAGAAGAGTTTAAAACAAGCTGGTTTTGGATTTGTTTATAAAAGTTTATTTTAAAGGCTTTGCGGGGCAGGAAGGGCAGCGCTGCTCCGGCACGTTCCCCCGAAGTGCCGCTCGTTTCCCAGGCCCTTGGCAGACCATGCGCCCCTGCTTTCGGCAAACCCCGTCGCAAGGGCTCCCTTGCTGCTCCGTCTGCCTGGAGCCATGGGAAATGACTGCCAGACCCTCACAGCATGTGTCCCGGATGCCGGGAGCGAGCAGAGCACTCAGCCTCGGCCTGGGAGCCACACTGCTCCTGCAAATGCTGTGGATCCGTCACTAGGGTAAGAGTAGGCTCCCGTTGTCCTGTGAATCAGCCAAGACAAATGAGGGGACAGCAAGGTTTCACCCAAGCTGACCCGTGCACAGCACCAGTGCCGTGTCAAACCTGGCAGCATCATCACTGTACGTGCTGGACCCGTGTCTGCCGGAGGAGGAGCTGACCGTGCCGGTGACCAGATGGTCCCTCACTGCCTGTGTCTGGCCAGCAGGCTGGGAATGCTCCAGGAGGCCACAGGAGCGTTGTGCGTGTGCCACCGTGGTGGCAGGGGCACAGTGTGTGGGGACAGCGGGAGAATGGCATGGGAGAGATGGTGTGAGGGACAGTGAGGGAGACAGTGGAGGGACAGCGTGATGGGGATGGTGTGGGGGGACGGCAGCTCCCGGGCTGTTGCTGTGGGCAGGTGGGGTGTGTAGCCCCACGTTTTGTGTTCAGCTAATTCCATGTACCTGGAGTTTCTTGTGGAGCAACACCACAGGTAGTTGCAGGTGTGTGCATAAGGCAGCAGCAAATTGTCCTCCCATGCTGCAGCTCCTTGTTAAATCCATGAATATGCATGTATGCAGATGTGCCGGGCTGGCTCAGAGTCTGGGTCAGAGATGTGTCACGTCATAAAAATGCTGTGATTTATCTTGTGGGAAGAGTTGGGGCAGTGCAAAGCAAGTAGAGCTGAGCCCACCACACCTCCCCTTCATCCCTGCTTGGTGGCACAGAGGACTGGGGGGTTCACTTTACCCCAAACCCTAAGAGGAGCACAGCCCACCCACTCTCATGCCTTCTCTACATCCATCCACCACTACTGCTCCACAGCTGGTGGGATGTTGGAGCCTTCAGTGTGACCGGACTCTTTACTTAAGGAAAGAGCAGAATTCCAACAGGTATTTCAGTGGCTGTTTCTGTTTCTGAGTGCTCTAACATCGCCCCGTGGTGGGGGACAGATCACATCTCAGGGAGTTCCATGTGAATCCCTGGCACTGCGGGAGAGCTGCGACCACACAGGGCTGTGGGAGAGCACATCCCACCGAGCTGCAGCACTGCAGGGTCTCGGAACGAGGAGCAAGTCTTAACCACACCCCACACTGGGTTTGGGGGTTATTCTCTCCTTGTTTTCATTTCCTGAAGAGGATCCAAGAGAGGCAAAAATCACATTTCTCCTCTTGAACCGGAATGGAACCCCAGCGTCTTGTCCTTGGGAGATGCAGGGGAAGATCACCTGGGACCAGTCATGCCTCTGGGCAGCCAGTGGGGTGTGGGGCACATGTCACAGCCTGCCTGGGCAGCTTGCAAAGACAGGGATGGATCAGGTCAGAGACCCAGCAGGTGCCATCCCTCCTGGGCAGGGCTGGAGACAACACCAGCCCAGCACCAGCTGCAGCACCTCCTTGCTGCAGACCCAGCACCTGCCTGGGCTGGGTTAGTCCCATCCTTTTGCTCCTCTGATGCCACACGATGGGGACAAGAGACTTCTTGGGAAGTGGGAGTGCTCCAGGTGTGACCAAAGTCCATCCATGGGGCAGGCAGGGCACGGGGAGGGGAGGCTGCCCAGCCCCCACAGATGAGCTGGCTCCAGCTCCTATCGGCCCGTGGTGGTTTACCCTTCCCAACGATAGTCCTTGTGCCACTCCAGCTCCCAGGTATGGGCATTCTCAGCTGAATCAGGAGTCTTTGCCTGGCTTTGGATCCTCACAGACAGATTTAAACACAACCAAAAGCTACAGGTCCCCTCACCCTGGCTGGGGAGTTCAGGCCACTGTTGTGCAGCAGGACGTGTCCATTGGTCTGGTCAAAGGCTGTGAGCTGGTGGTAGCTGCCTCATCCTCCTCATCAGGAAGGGGAGATACCAGTGGAGCAGTGTTGCTGCCAGATGAAGGAATTGCACGGCAAAGGGCTGGGAAAACACTTGTCCAACAAGGCAGAGCGGCTGTTTCCAGTGTGTTACGGCAGCCAAGGACTGTTGGATTCCTCTGCTCTTATTCACCACCAGCGGTGGGAGTGAGGAGGATGCACGCCTAGCCCCGGGAGCTGGGAGAATCCCTCATCCCTTGGTGCAGGGACCCGAGGATGCCACATCCAGGTGTGAGGTCCCACTGCAGCCAGGACAGAGCAGGGACCAGGCTCCCTGTCCCAGTCCCCTTGGCACAGCCATGTTCCAGAGGGTGACACACGCAGGCATGGCTCGGCCCTCGCCCCTCGGGACCCTGCAGCTCCAGAAATAAATCTCACTGAAGCAGAGGATGGGGCTGGCGCCGAGAGCTATTCAAGAGGCAGTCCCTGAAGAGCTGCGGGACGGTTCTCTGGAAGGAACCCCGGGCTGTGCTGGCAGGAGCAGCTGTTTACTGCTCCTGCTGAAATGTGCAGCGTTCCCATCCTCTGACCTCCCAGCCTTCCTTGAAATCAGCCGTCAAGACAGACAAAGCCATGGGCCAGCCGGGGCTGCTGTCCCCTGCGCCCTCTGCTCAGCTCTCCCATTGCTGGGCTGCCACAGACATTTTCCCCCAGATCCTGCCGCTGGATTAAAAGAAGGAAAAAAAAAAAGGAATGAAAGAAATTAAAAACCCCTTGGTGACATGCTGGAGTTTCCTGCCAGGCTGGAGTGGTTGGTCTGTCCTTTGGTGCCCCAGGACAAGGAACAAGGGTTGCAGCCGTGACTGCAGTCCCAGGGCTCACCCATGTGAACCTACCTGAGCCTCAGTGCTCCGTTTTGGGGGCCAGGCTGCCAAGTCTGCACCTATCCAGCGGGTCAGTGCCCTTCAAGTCAGAACAAAGTGCCAGGAATAGTGCTGGGCTCTCACTGCACAGCCACGGGAAGGCAATGTCCCAAATCAAAAGGACAAAAAGGGTCAGTTTGCAGTGAGGTGTGACCTCAGTCCATCCTGATGCTCTCCTCCCTTGCAGCCCTGACTTGCTGTGGCCATGACCACGGTAGGGAGGGGCATTTGGAGCCTCTTTGGCCACCAGGACGGGTTGTGGCCAGAGTTGGGTGAGGCTTGCTCGCCCCACAGCATTTCTGAAGCCCCACAGTGGTGCCGGAGTGGCTTATGGGGGTCTCCCCCCATCCTCCTCCCAGAAGCCCAGCCCTGCTCATCGCAGTCACAACCCGCTGCAGCCTCCTCTGCAGGGCAGAGCAGCTCCCAAAACCCTCCCAGACCTCCAAGACTCTTTCTCAGCCTGCATTTCTCCGAGCCAGCGGTGATTTCAGCATCGGAGGGGCGAGCACAGCTCCCCAGGCTGCTGGCGTGGGCGGGAAGCGGGATGCTGACCAAAGCTGGATGGTTGGCTCGGCTGCCGGAGGAGGGGGAGCGGAACCGCACCCTCCCCTTAACAGGAACCGTCTGCCGAGCGGCTCAGCGAGAGGTGGATGGATGGATAACGCACGGCTCCCACCGGCCCCGCTCTGGCCGACAGCCGTCCTCGGCAGCGAGCTGACAGCCAGTCCCCGACAATGTGTGCTACAGGCAACACAGGGGGGGCAGGACACCCCAACCCTGCTGCCAGTAGCTCCCTTCACTGCTGATGTTCCTGCAAGGAAGGGGCAGTCCTGGCTGGGCTTTGCCACCCTCCGCGGTCGCAGTTCCGCCCGTCGGTCTGGGGTCCCTGCAGAGCCTGACCATGCTCAGGGGGGCACGTGGGACATCCTGAATGCTGACGCTGAGGACGGTATCTCCAGTTCATTGCTGCAACCTCTCTCCCTCCCTCCTGGGGTTTTGTTGGGGCCAGGATTCCTGCTTGAATGGACCCAAATCCTGATTCAAAAAAAAAGCGTTTTCAGCCTTGGCTGGTGTTTTGGAAGGATTCGTGTGAGAGCTGAGCTGGTGGTCCTTGCTCAGGAGCTGGGCTGTGGCCCTTAGGGGCAGTAGGTCCCTTGGGAACAGCAGGTCCTCAACACCTCTGTCACACAATAAGAAGTGCATGGAAGCACAAGGGAGTACGGCCACCGCTGTCCCCTCACAGCCTCATGGACCCCTGGTGTTCCTGATTCCTCCTGCCTGGGCCAGTCCCAGCAGAGTGAGCTTAGAAGAAACTCCGCAAGCACCAGTGTTCCTGGCTCCTCTCAGGAAGCGCTTACAGCATCACATTGGCTGGGAATATGGCAGCACTTACGGACCAGGAACATGGATTGGCTTCAACTATGTGTCTCCTTGGAGCTTGCGTCAGCCTAAAGCAGCGTGCGGGATGCGTTCACCTCCATGTGGAAGCAAGAGCTGGAGTGTGCCTTGGCAGCCAGTTCTCCAGCTGCAGGGAGCTCCGTGGTGCTCAGAAGGAGCGGAGGTGGGGGTGCAGGATGGCTCCCCGTGGCACCTGTGCAAGTTATCCATGCAGCGAGGTACCAGTGGCTGGGGGGGGGCTGAGCGTTGGAGAGCAGGTGACCCCTGGCAGGGGAGGAAAACAGCAGGCCCCTGGGGGCAGGTACCCAGCTCTCAGCATGGCCTGTGGTCTCCTGGTGCCCAGCGCCATGCCCGCTGGCCGTGCCCATTTCCCCGTGGCACAGGGCCGGCCGCATGCTGGCCACTGCGCGTGCACGGGAGCCGCCCGCTGCCAGCACAAAGCCTGGATTGAGCCGGAGCTGGCGTGGCGCCGAACGGGCTGAGGATGCTGGCGAGGAGAATCGGCTCTTCTTCTCCTCACCCGTGCCAGCGGGCTCCTCCACCCTCCTCCTGCACTCGTGCCTGGCAGCAAGACCGGCCACTCGCCTTGGGCACCGGGATGCCTCCGGCAGGGGATCAGGCTGGCACCTTGGGCAGCGGTGAGTGCATGGCTCTGGGTGAGTACCTGCCAGCACACAGGGTGACGGTCCCCTGCCTGTCCTCCAAAGCCTGACCCGACGCAGATGCCAGCCTGGCACGGCACAGTGTCTGGCAGCTGGTCACAACTCCAGGAGCCAACGTGGAGCTGCATGGCATGGGGACACCGAGCATGGTGGGCAGTACGCAGTGTGGGAGAGGGTCATTACTCCTTGAGTTAACTAATGGCAGCAGATCAAAGCAGCCAGGAAACAAGGTAATTCCCCCCACTGTTACCCAAACAGTGCCTGTGGGCAGCCATTTCCCTCCCTTCCCGGCACCTCGAGTGCTGCATCCATAGAGAGAAGCATGGCCCTGCTGTGAGCTTCGATCCTGACTCAGTGTCCCTACGGCCAGGCAGGAGGCTGGGAACAGCAGGGCACGCCACATCCCCAGTGCAGGCAAACCCCACTCACACACATGTGCTTGTGTATCCATACATGTCTGAGTGTGCATACATGTGCCTGTTGCAGAGGTGGGGACTCCTGGCCATGCTGAGGGTGCCGGGGTCTGTGCTGTCAGAGCTCCCGGAGGGATGCTCCTGGGTTGTCTTGTGCTTGCTCCATGTTCCATAGAACCAGAGGGTCTCTGCTGCTATGGGGTCAGCCCTGAGACCCACCTGCCCTCGTGGCAGGATTCTGCTCCGGTGCTTTCCCATCTCTCTCAGCTGGCTGCTGCAACCATGGCTGCCTGATGCCAGCACCTGTCCTCTGGACAGGGCTTGTCTGTCACCATCCCACCTTTGCCATCTGGGAGGGCTTTCACGTGGCTGTGCCTTGCAAGCAGGGGGAGCAGATTTCCCTTTGCAGACCCAGCATGGGGGTGCACCCTTGTCCAGAACACGACGAGGTTCCGGCCGGCCCCCGGGTGTTCTCTTCCCCGCAGCTGCAGCCGGCAGCCTCCCGGGTGGTCCCGGCTGTCAGGCAGCGTGTGGGCTGTCGAGGCCACCTGCAAGGGGCTGCCTGTGTGGGACCAGCTCCCTTCCTGCCGCGCTGGGACCCCGGCCAAGGGCGGGGGGGGAGGGTGGACAGCCGCCTCCCTGGCGGCCATGGGGTGCTGCCAGCCTCCGGAGCCCTTCACCTGGCTGTCTGATCCCTGTTAATTACAGGAGGGGCAGTTTACACTGCCCACAGCAGCCACATGGGCACAGGTGGCGGTGCCATCTCCTCCCCAGGGGTCCCACCAATCGCATCCCTTGCGCGGCTCCAGGGCCCGCTGGAAGGATGCCAGCTGGCAGGACGCTCCGTCGCCGCTCCATCTCCATGGCTCCGGCACCCGCAGCAGGGACGTGTAGCTATATCTTTAAGAAGGGCCTGGGCTGGGGTGGGAGAAGCGTTTCCATCCAGCCTTTCTCCAGAAACCTGGATCGAGTTAGCGCAAGCGAGCGATTGCCGGAGTTGGCGCTGCGGCCGTTCCCCGCTCCCGGCCGGGGCAGACGCCAGTCCGCCCCGTGGGCAGCCATGGGGGCTCAGAGCAGCGGGTGAGGTGCAGGACAGCCGTCCCCCCTCCGTGGCCTCGGGCCCTGCGGGGAGAAGCAGCAGAGGAGGCAGAGTTAGGTAAGTCGAAGTTTTTTTCCTCTGCCGCCTGTGGGACTCACTGCCGTGCTCCGGGAGAGCGGGCAGGGAGTGGTGGGTGCATGACATACGACGGGCACCCACTGGAGGTGGGTGCAGGCAGCAGGCAGCCGCAGGGCTGGCAGAGCTGCCTGCTCAGCTCCTGGCTCCTGCCTGCACTCAATGGCGATGGTGGGATGGGGCCAGCTGGGTGCCCATCACCCCTCATGGGCTTACAGGTGGCACATACCGACGGTGGCAGCAGGCAGAGCCCCGGAGATGGGGACAGGGGAAGGGCTGCAGTGCCCTCCACCCCCTGGCAGTGCCCGTGTCCAGCCCAAGGACTGGATGTGTCCCTCCTCTTCCCCCCCCCCCCCCCCCCCGGGGCGGGGGCCGG
>JAWMRA010000146.1:20076330-20176033 GCA_035584735.1 Pseudotriccus pelzelni | reverse complement strand
GAGCCCCGGCCGGGCGGCGGCGGAGGATGGGCAACGCGCAGCGGAAGGGGCCGCGCAGCCAGCGGCGGGGCAGGATGCGCTCGGCAACAGGTACCGGCGCGGGCGGGGCGGGACCGGACCCGCGCCCCCCACTCTCCCCACCACCACCACCACCACCACGAGCACCGCGACCCTCGGACTGCGGCGGCGGGGAGGGGGCGGATCAGGCTTGGCTCGGGCTGGGGCTCGGCACCCCTCGCTCCTCCACTCCCGCGCTCCCCGGTGGGTCGCTTGGAGGACACGGGCAGAGGTCACCCCGGCCGAGGCTTGGCCTCCTGGCGGGAACGGCGTGGGATGGGGGCTGGCGGCGGGGCACCACCGCGGTCCCCCGGTGTGTGGGACAGGTGGTCCCCGGGGAGCCAGCCCCAAGCAGCGGGGAACCGGCTATAAGAGCAGGGAGCCATGCCTGGGCGGTGGGGAGCCAGCCCCAAGGTGCGGAGGGCCAGCCCCAGGCAATGGGGAGCCAGCCCTGGGCATGGGCGTCCAGTCCCAAGGTGTGGGGTGCCAGCCCTGGCAACGGGGAGCTCTTGCACTTGCTGTCCCTGGAGCTGGGCCCCCCCAGGCAGCGAGCCCGGTGCCTGTGTAGCCCCCGCACCCCAGCTCCCTTCTCCCACGCATCACAGAGGCAGTGGGTGTCTGGGGGCTCTCATACCACAAACGATCTTGGGGAGGCGGACAGCCTTTCAGCTCCACGGGGAGTATGTTGTGGGGGGAGCAGAGGGAGCAGAGGGTTTGCTCAGAGCTGGGAGCGGGCAGTGAAGGCAAGTGCCCTCTGAGGAAGCCGGGTCAGACAAGCAGGACCTGTCCGGTCACTCCTTTGTCCCCACCCAGCTGGCCCAGGCAGTTCAACAGTCCTTCCCAGACACTCTCCAGCTCTCCTCCCAGCCCAGCTCCTGGGAATGCCAGAAGAGCTGGGAGCTGGGGTCTGCCACGGCTCCTGGCGCCAGGCCTGTCAGAGTCCTGGAGCCCTGGAGTGCAACGTGCCGGGCCCTGCTGGCCCCAGCTCCTGCTGCCCTTTCCCTGCCTGCTGGCTTGGGAGCAGGACATAGCGGAGCAGGCAGCGGCAGGGAGCTGCCAGCCCTGGGAGAGACCTCAGGAAGATTGCTTAGAAACTGCAGGAAAATGGGAACTGGTTGTCACAGCGCAAGTGACTGTCACAGCTTAATAATCAGCGGGCAGAGGGGGTGGCAGCACAGCCTGACGCTGTCTAATTTTGCAACCACTGTTGTAGCAGTGGGTGCGAAGCTCTGAAACGGGGCACAAGAGCTGTGGGTTGCACAGGAGGGGATCAGGAGGGATGCTGAGCTGTGGGTTGGAGGGGTGAGGGATGCTGAGCTGTGAGGAGTGAGGGATGGGGGTCTGGTCAGTACCCAGCACATCACCTGTGGCTCCCATCTTGGGGGCATGGGAGGTGGGCAATGCTTGAACTAGTTGGTCTCAGTGGTACCGTGGATGTGGGATGCTGGCCTTTTCTCTACTGGGAGGCAGGCAGTGCTTGGCCCACGGGATGCTGGCCTGCAGGTCCTGAGGGATGAGGGATGCTGTGCTGCTCGGTACCCAGCACACCGCCCTTGATTCCTGTCTCGCGGGCATGGAAGGTGAGCAGTGCCCAGACCACAGGATGCTGGCCTGCTCCCTGCCTGTCCCTTCCACAGGGCGCCGCTGCTGCTCTGAGGGGGACAGGAGCTAATCACACTTTATCATCATCAAAGGAATTCTTGGAGCTGTGGGAAGGGCCCAAGAGGGGTTGTGGGGCCCTGCACCTGAGCTGGTTCAACTCTGTCCTCAGGCACAGGTCACCCTGGAGGTCTCTGACAGCTCTCTCTCCGGTGCCTGGCCTCTCTGGGGAGACTGGCGCCTGGCTGTTGGAAGCAGAGAGGAGTGGGATTTGACACTGGATAGCTTGAAACTCTTCTTGGGTGTAAAGCTGGGGTGAATACTTGGAAACTCCCGGGGCTGCTGGGATGTCAGTGACTGGGGCATTCCTGAGCAGCTGCATGCAGGCTTCTTCGAAGAGAGGCAGTGGCAGATCCAGGCTGGAGCTTATCTGCCAAGGGAAGGGAACTGAGGCCCCATAAGGAGCAGGCCTGTCTGAGTCTCTGGTGGGGTGGGATGTGCTGGCGGGAGAGCAGAGCCAGGACCTGCTGTACTGGGAGGCACCCTGTCTAACCTCAGGCAGGGTCATCCTTCTGCCCCGTGCACAGGACAGTGTGCAGAGGGGTCTTACTCTGCTTTGGGGATCCAGAATCCAGCCTTCCTCATGGCCTGTGAGGCTGGGAATGGCTGGATCGGTCTGGGACAAGTGACCCCTCACTGCCCTTTTGTCTAGTACTCATCTCAGTAGCTCCTGTGGCACTGGTGGGGATGCACAGCCACCTGCACCCTTTCCTCATGTGCCAGAGGAGCCAAGTGGGCTGACCCACAGCCTCAGGCTTGTGTGCATGCTAGTGTTTGAAGGTGCCTCTTGGAACAGGCAGAGTGCTCGTGGGCTGCTGACACTACTGTGATAAGTTTTTGAGTCTCTGCCTTGTGGGCTGGTGGGCTGGGAGGCAGCTCTCCAGTTACTGCATCTGCCTTCACTGGCACTGTCTGTGGGATGGGGTCCCAGAGAAGCCATGGCCATGGGGGAAGGTCCCCTTGTTCCCCCATCCATCAGAGCCACGTGCCTGGTTTGACAGCGGAAAATGAGCTCTGCTGGTATCTGCCATCCGTCACCCGTCCCAATGTTTCAGTCTGCAGCATCGCTGGCTGCCTGGCACGGGATGGGTGGCACCAGCCGCTGGCAAGGCACGTGCTCCACATGCTGCTCCTATGGCTCCAAAGCCTCTTCATGCAGGAAGCCAGGACTTGGGGCTGCATTCCCAGGTCTGCCACAGCCCTGGCTCCCAGGGGCCTCCATCCTCTGGGAGAAGCCAGCTCAGCTTTACAAAGCCCTGGGGCACTGGGAAAGTGGTCCCCAAGGAGCCTTTGCTCCAGGCTTTGGAAGACGCTGAAGTGAGAGGAAGCTCTGGGATCTCTGGCAGCTCCCAGGGCAAAGCCAGGTGGATTCAGAAGGGCCCATGATTTTGTTAGCTGTAAGGATTGGGAGGCTGGGCAGCAGTGGCTCGGCTGGGCTGGGGAGGCAGCATCAGGCTCCAGGTGCTGGTGTCCAGATGAAGATGCTCGAGGCTGCTCCATGTAGGAACGACTGTGCTCTGCCAGGAGGACAAGGCCTCATGCACTGTGTCCCCCCAGCAACCCACCACCTCTTTTGGATGGTGCCAGTTGCTGCTCTGGCCACAGCTGGAGCTGTTTGGTCGCTGTGACGGGGGCGGGCTGTGCAGAGCCACGGTCCCTCTGCCATCCCTCCCCGGGGAAGGAAGAGGGGCCGGGGCCGGGACAATGGGTTGTGGCGCTGACTCAAACAACCAGTTCCTGGTCGCTTCCTTTCCCCGCTGGAGCTGGGGCGGCGGGGACGCAGGGGAAGCTCAGTGCTCTCGGACTGGTTTCGAGGCAGGAGCTCCCGGGCAGCCGGAGGGTGCAGCCTCCCCTGCTGCCCGCAGCTATGGCCAAGGTGGAGTGGCTCCTGGCACCCTGGCACCGGGCAGGTAAGGTGGGCAGCATGGCAGGGCTGGGGCGGTGGGGTCGGCAGGCACTGCTCGCTCTGGGGGTTGAGGGCAGCTGTTGGGCACAGATCAGCTGGAGGCCATGCAGTAGCCCCAAGGTCAGCACTGCCCAGCAGTATCAGTCTTGTCCCGCCTTCCCCAGTCTGATCGGGGGTATGTCTCTGTCTCTTTTAAATCCCTCTGCCGTTCCCCAGCCTGGTGAGGTGTCTTTGCTCTGACAAAGCAACAGAAAGATGGAGACTCCCATCCCGCATGTCCCACTGACCACTCCTCAGTCCTGCAGGGGCAGATCCTGCCTGTCTCCGTGGCACTGTGTCCTCCTGGCAGCTCCCACATGCTGGTGGCAGCACGAGTGAGGACTGTGGGTCAATACAAACATCACAGCCACCCAGGACCCTCACTGCTGTTACTGCTGTCCCTCCTGCTGTGACTGATTTCAGGTCTCTGGCCCCTTTGTCCCAGGGCCTCTGGCCGCATTCCCCTCTCAGGCAACTTCCTCGCATTGTCCCGGTCCCGCAGAGTGTAAAACCAGCCAGGCACAGGGGAAGCGGCGCTTTCCTGGAAGCACCCCTCTGGAAGCAGCCTCTCTGGCACAGGCAGCCTGCACGCTGGGCAGAGTGGCGAGGACAGCCTGGGCATCCGTGTGCCACCAAATAGTCCCAGCCAGGCTGGAGACGCCACTGCAGGAAGGCTGGCGGGCAGCTGGCCGTGTCCACCCTGTGCCTGGCAGTGCCCTTGGCTGTGGTGCTGCTGTGATGCCGGAGTCCCAGGACTGGCTGGGGCTGACGGGTTGCCTTGTGAGGTTTCCTGAGGCTCTCAGGAAAGATTTGTGCCTGGATTTTTGCTGGGAAGCATGGGAGAGTGAGGGTCACAGTATGAGGAGGATGCCAGGCTGCCAGGGAGGTGTGGCAGGACTGGAAGAGACCAGCTAGGGGCTGGTCCTGCTGCCCATGGTGAAGGGTTTGTTGCAGGGATCTGGGTCCAGCCAGGCTCTGGAGCTCCAGCCCCCACCCCAGTGCTGCTGCTCCATCTTGGGAGCAGTGGATCTTAGTCCCTTGGCAGGGAGCAGCCTGAGACCACCTTGGCCGGTCACAGTCCCAGGCCAAGCCCTGCTGCCAGCACGGCTGCGGGCAGTTCCTATCCCCACGGCACAGGCGGATGGCACGCCAGGCTCCTCCTGGGCAAGCCTCATCAGCCAAATCTTCCTGCAGCACATGCACCTCCCGTCCTGCCAAAACTCCCTGACCAGGGCCCATCTTGCACTGCCGGGACCAAACGTACCCAGGGCAGAGTGTCCTAGCACACTGTTAACTCTGAGCCCTACTGATGGACAGTGATGATATTGACTATTTGCTGCTATTGGTTTTCATAGAAACCTCTCACATAATCCAGCCTTCACCCCACAACTGCCAAACCCACTCCTTTGCCCCCAGCAACTTCTGCAGCGCCCTTATCTCCCATGAGTACAAAAATCAGCTGATTTCATGTGAAACAGGGAGAGTGGAAGAGCCAAAAGCCTCCAGCAGATCTGGTGTGTCAAGACAGTGTCATCCCTCAGTGCCTGCAGTCCAGCTGGGCACCTGTGTGGGAGCAAATGGATGTGCTGTGCGGGGCAACACCAGGCTCCTGGCATGGCCACACCGGGGGGCTGGGCATGGGCACCCCGGTAAGGCTTCCAGCCCTTCTGGGCTCAACCACCAGCAGGTCAGACACCTGTGCAGGTGGCTCTGCCTCGCCAGGGGCTTGGAGCTGTGCCACCAGAGATGCAATAGAGGGACAGTGTCCTGGGAGGGTCAGATTTGGACAGGGCACAGTCTGTTGGCTGTCCCAACAAGGGTTCGTCCTGGGCACCGTGTGTGTGAGCGCTTGCCTGGTGAGCACTACTGCCCTGTGGCACCAGGCCTGGGGGTGTCAGTGGGGTGTCCCTTCGGGGCATCGCTCAGACCTGGGTGGCCATCCGGCCCTGGAGCTACCGTGCACACGGATGCCGCTCCACATCCCGCAGGGAGCTGGCCCGGCGGGTCCGGTTCAGTGGGGGGTGAGCTTAGGACAGGAGGCATTTCTGCGTCCGCTGCCAGCTCCCACTGTTTGCTCTTTTCCCTTCCTCTCCGCTCGCCGCGGAGCAGCGTGAGTTTGGCTGCATACCGCGGGAATGTCACCGAGCCGCACGCGTTGGCAGTGAGCAGTCTGGTGCCGGCGGCGGGTCGCGGCGCTTGCCTGTAGCCAGCGGTATAAGGTACCGGCACTGTGGTGCAGCGGCTCCGGAGGGTGGGTAGAGGAGCTGTCAGGATCCATCTCGGCTCCCAGGTTCACCACCCTCGCCCTCTGGCGTGCGCGGTGCTCCGGACCGGCGGTGGTTGCCGCTGTGCCCGTATCCGTTGCCATGGCTGCTCTGCTGATGGCGCATCGCCCGCTGCTGCCATTACATCATTCCTGCCATAGCTCCGCGCTGGCAGAGAGGGTCCGAGCGGCTCCAGCCGCGTCCCCGGCATCTCCCGTGCGTGGGGAGCGAGCCTGAGAGGGAGAAGTTTGGCGGTGAATTTGAGCGAGAGGCGCCGTCTCACGGGAGCTTCAGCCTGGATTGAAACAGCTCCGATGGCACTGTCAAATATCTCCCTGTGGATTCGGGATGCCTGGGCTGTGGGTGAGTAGGGATGCTGGTGTGGAGCGGCGGTGACTCGGGAAGTGCTGATGGGCTGGGGGTCCTGCAAGGACACTTATGCTGCAGGGGAGTGGAGTTCAGCTCCCCTTGAAATGAACTCTCCTGGAATTCAACCCTGGTCCTTGTGTACCTGCCATGGCCATGACACCCCAAGCCTGGACGTTGGGTCATGCTGAGCAGGACTCTGAGGCTGCAGCATCTGTTGCAGCTGATGGTGGTGGCTCTCTGGGAACATCCCAGCTGGATGCTCTCCATGCCCATGTCCATCTGCAGGCAGAGCAGGGGGTGCTGCCTGCTCCTCTCCACAAGCCCTGGGGTCAGGAGGGGGACCTGGTGCCAGCAGGGAGCAAGGTGAACCTCCCCACCAGCTGTGCCTCAGTTTCCCTCAGCACTGAGACTGGGTAGATTCAGGTCGAGGCTGCTGGGGGTCGGTGGGATGGAGCTGTCTCTCTGGCTCTGCTCTGTTGAGATGCCATTCACCTCCTGCAGGCGTTTGCCACGGGGTTGGGGCCCCTCAGAGGCATTTTCTGTTCTGTTCTGTTCTGAGCCTGTCACTGATAAATGTGGCAGGGCATTGGCTCAGCTCAGCTGCCGTGTCCTACCACTGGGCACTCCTGCTTGGCTGAGGCATCCCGTGTCTGTGGATGGGGGTGGCAGCTGGGGTTCCACAGGCACTCTCCAAACCTGCCCTCCTACTGATCCTGCTCCAGGCTGATCTCAAATACTGCCCATCCCTTGGGAGCGCTGGTGGCAGCGCTGCTGGATCAGGGCTGCTGGCTCCTCTCTCCCCATTGCTGAGCTGCTGCGTGGTGCTGGGCTCTGAGTGCTGCTCCCAAAACACCCTTGGAGTGGCTGCTCCCAGGAAGCCAAAGCCTCGGAGTGCTGCTCACTCTGGCATGGAGCCGCCCTTGCAGTGCAAGTTTTGGGCACCTGGGTGCCAGGAGAACACTTGGCTCAATCATCCTTGCCCCCACCTCTTCTCCTCCCCAGCTGGGGAGATGGGCCCCATGATGCCCATGCCTCAGCAATGCCAGCACCTCAGCAATGCCTGCGCCGCTGGCTGCGCCAGCTCAGGGCTGCGCTGCCTCACTCGCCGTCCCAAACGAGTGCGTGTCGGCAAAGGGGGGGAAGCTCTGTGGGACAGGACACCCTGTCGCTGCCCGTTCCCCCTCTGCCTGGCCGAGGCTGCCCTCTCTGCAGGGCAGGGTGCTGGGCCCTTCTCTGGGTGCTGCCACACTTCCGCCGCACCCAGGGCGGCCCCCAGTTTCGGCACTGCGGTTTGCCCACGTGGTCGGTGCCCGGGGGTGGGTGCCGGGGCTGCCCCAGCAGCAGGGCCGAGGTGCAGAGGTGAGCTTCTGTACTCTGGGGAGGGCAGCGGGAGCTGGGGCAGGTGGAGGGGGCAGCAGGGGGCTGTGCTTTGTGTGTCCCCAAGTCCTGGAGGGATGCCGTGTAGCTGCTTTGGGGGTGGCAGCGGTAGTGGGGGT
Organism: Pseudotriccus pelzelni; assembly: GCA_035584735.1. Taxonomy (NCBI): domain Eukaryota; kingdom Metazoa; phylum Chordata; class Aves; order Passeriformes; family Tyrannidae; genus Pseudotriccus; species Pseudotriccus pelzelni. The sequence continues at coordinate 20,168,243 of JAWMRA010000146.1, read as the reverse complement.
GGCTGTGGCGGGTGTGTGGGCAGAAGATGAGGAGCGTCAGCTGTGCCAAGGCCGAAGGCGGGCACTGTGTGAGCCAGGCAGAGGGGTGCAGCAAGCCAGGATGTGGGGTGCACCCTCGGGGTGGATCCATCCAGCAGTGGATCCCCCACGTTGCCCAAGACAGCAGGTTGGAGGGCTGGTTTCTTCAGAGGTGAAGGTGTGGTCCCAGCCCCCAGCCGTGTGGGTCAGGTTTTTGGGGAGATGCCCAACCCTGCCTTGTGCCCACCGCACACATGCACACATGCGCCCCAACACCTCTTGGTTGATATGGAAACGAATCAAATTATTTAGAGGAGAAAGAAGAAAAGAAAGAAAAAAAAAAGGAAAAAAACCTGGTGTTAAGGCCCGTCGTTATGGAAACACAAATTATAAAAGTAACTAGGCTGGGGACGTGGCACCTTGATTCGGGGTGCTGGGTGTTGTACGGGTTCCATCAGCTGGGGGAAGGGTGGGCAAGAGGGCACCCAGGGGCAGGAGGGTGCTGTAGACAGGAGGGCAGGATGGCATCATGGCCAGGAGGGCCCAGTAGGAAGAAGGGCATTTGAGGGCAGGAGGGCACTGTGGGCAGGAGGGCATCCAGGGACAGCAGGGGGGATGCTTGTGGCACAGTGCAGGTGAGCTGGGGCACGGCAGCCTGACCACCACCGTCAGAGGGGAATGTGACTTGTCCTCAGAGTCCCAGCCCTGTTTTGGGGCCGGTCCCCTTCCCAGGTGAGTGGGATTGCTGGTACTGCCTTGGCTGGGGTCTGGCACGGAGCAGGGTTTGGCAGCAGAGCAGGGTTTGGCAGCAGGGCAGTAGCATGTTCCCGGGGACAGGCACTCCACAGCACCATGCTGTGGGTGGCAGAGGGAAAATTTGTCATGTGCTGATAATTGAAGCACCTCAGCTTGAGGGGAACAGGGACCAGGCAGCGCAGGATGAGCCCTAAATCCCCAGGGATGAGGCTCTGGCCATTCATATCCCTGTGTAAAGCTCACAGAGACCTGCACTGTGCCCGTCCGGGCCGTGGATGTCCTCAGAGGCAGCGTGCCAGCAGTGGCACTCCCTCAGCTCCGTGCTGGGTAGCAAACCCACATCCGCTCAGAGTGGCAGGGCTGGGGCTGCAGCGTTCCCATGGCAAAGCCTGTTTGCCAGAGCAACGCTCAGCTCCCCACTGGGCCAGCTCACCAGCAAGCCCAGATGCTTCTCCCAGGAACTTTTTCACCCTGGTGTTTCAGAGGGTCTGGGCAGTCCCACAGAGCTTTCCTTCCCTGGAGAGGTTGGGGGCTGTCCACATGGGGACAGGGCACATGAGCCCCGAGCTCCCTGAACCCAGGGTGGTAGAAATAATAAGTCCCCTGGCTCCCGCCTTTCAGTTGCACCTTCTGCTGCTCTGCAGCTGGGATGTTGCTCCACTGGGGTGTGCAGCGTTTCCTGTGCCCGGGTGCGGCTGGGCACAAGTGGTAGGGCTGGCTTCCTTCCCCAATTTTACGCGGCTCCTTTCTTGGCAGCCCAGAGGGGCAGTGTCCAGCCCCCAGTGCGGTGGCAATGACGGGGGCTGGTACCAGCGGGCAGCAGCCTGCCAGGGTGGGACACAGCCACATCCCAGTCCCTGTGTTCCTGGAGAGGTAGAGTGGGATGAGCGCTGTGCCCCTGCTGTGTTATCCACTGGCAGCACCTGCAGGGGAGCTGCCCACCTGCCTGCCTCTGACCCTGCTCTCTCCCGCCTGCAGCCACTTCTAACCTGGACCTTGAGAGCAAGAAAGCCGCCCCTGCCAAGCTGCCATGGCAGCAGCCTGTGAACGTCTTCCTGGCAGGCGGGCGCCCACCGGGCATGGAGCAGCTGCACCAGGAGGCCCAGCTCAACCTCCAGAGCTTGCTGCAAGGTAGCAGGGAGAGGGGCTAGGGTAGGCTGGGTGAGGGTGGTACATGGGTGCTGCCCTGGCTGCATGGTCGTCATGAAACAGTGAGCTTATCTCCCATGCACATGTCCGAGCTGCTCCTCGGACCTCACCAGGCTGCAGAAGTTGGGTCCTGAGGGGTCCCAGCCTCCAGTAGCTCCTCACTGTTCTCTGCTCCCAAATCACTACTGCAAGTGCCAAAGCAACTGGGGCCAGGACCGCCCACTGGGGCTTCTGAGGCCAGCGAGGCCACCAGGTCACCCACAAGCCCCACCACAGCGCAGTTCTGCTCACGAGGGCCTCAGGGACTTGCCACCGATCTGCCTAACTGGATCAGCGTGGCCAGTGGTTTTGTTTTCTTCCAATCTCTGGCCCAGGCCGTCACGCGGCCCTGCCTCGGATGCTCTGCAGGCATCGATGAGATCAGCAGCCCGGCCATCCCCCAGCTTGTAATCTCATTAAGTCAGCCTGAGCAGCCCTGCTTTCCACCAGTCCACAGCCACTAGCATTAATTAGCTCAACAATTACAGGATGAGGACACACTGAGTTCCTGGCTGTCCCCAGTGGGGCTCTGCTTCCCAGCAGGACCCACCACATCCCCCGGCAGGCCCCTGGGAGGAGTGGGGCCAGCTGCTGGAATCTTTGTGCTGCTTCATCCCCCCTCCCAGACCCTCCTTGGGATCTCCCTTCCCCAACTTCTGAGCTGCCTGTCCTGAGCAGGGATGGCCAGCCAGGCTGGGCACAGCCAGAGGGGACAGTCACCCCTCCCTTTGCGTGCCCCCTGCCATGGCAGCCCGCAGCTGGAGCAGGGTCCCAGGTGTCGCTTTTCTTGCAGAGGAGTATGAGGAGCAGTACACCGAGAGCAGGGTCACTGGGCAGACCTTCCGCACCGCTGGTCACCCCGACACCCCACCCGAACCGTCACCCCGACCCCCACCTGCCAAGCGTCTTGAGTTCGTGCTTATGGTGAGTGCTGGGGTATGGGGGTAGGCAACAAGCCCTTGTTTTTGTCCCACCCTTGTCCCTTGTGTGGCTGATGTGCCTTTCCCTCCCTTTCCCCCTGCAGCCCCCAAGCCGGAGAGCTGCTGAAGAAGAGAGCACCAGTAGCACCCCCCTCAGCGCTCGGCCCCCCGACGCCTCCCTGAGCCTCCCCACCAGCCCGGACAAGCAGCCCCCCTGGCCCAGGGCCTTCCCCCTGCCCCCCGTGGAGGAGAAGCAGTGGCCCCAGCCCGGCACCATCCAGACCAACATCGTCCCCATTAACGTCTCGGGTAGGGCAGCACCCCGCGGCGTGGCAGGGGGGACACAGGGTGACGGCAGGGCTGTGCCCCGGCAGCCTGCTGGGGTGGGGCATGGGGTGGTGGGAGCAGGCTGGGATTGCGAGCTGTGTCCGTGTGGGTCAGGTGGGCACCAGGGCAGGGAGGAGACAGCAGGACCGTGCTGGCACACATCATTCCCAGCCATCTCTCACGCCATCCACAACTTTGGTCCACTGGTCATGCTTCTGGCAGGTCTCACATCCCTGCTGTGCTGTCCAGCCAGCCAGGTCTGTTGTCACCTGGACTTTTGTCGCACACCACGCACCCAGCCTGTTTCAGCTTTGTCACCTGCCTGTCAGTCTGTTTGTCCTCTTGGGGCTGCAGCTCCCAGCATTGCGGTCCTGCCTGGTCCTTGCAGACATAGCTGCCATGCTCTGCCCCAGGTCAGAGTCTGGGGTTGGTGTCAGAGTGAGGTGCCCCTTCTGAAGGGCAGAGGTGTCTGTCCACCCTTTCGCTTCATCAGGAAGAGCTGTGCCAGGCCACACTGGTCCCTTTCCTCTCTGTACTTCGTGTCCACATGCCCAGTGTGGCTCAGCACTGTGGTGCAGGGTCCAGCATCACCAATGCCTGCCATGCAACGAGGGGCCAGTCTCAGCAGCTCTCCATCCGTCCCACCTCCATCTGCAGCATCTCCTGCTGTGCCTCCATCTCCCCCGCACTCCCCCCACATGGCTCACACCATCCTCCTGTCATCCCATGGCTCCAGCCTGTGTCACCATCCCAGGCTAGGGACACACAGGGGTCATGGGTGATGGCAGCGGCTCCCAGCACCGCGGTGTACCGCTGTTTGTTTTGGCTACAGGGCAGCACTTTGCTAGGCTCGCGAGTGCTCGTCACTCCCTGTTTAACACAGAGACCGCGATGAACCCAAAGTCCACCCTGCGGCGTAGACGGACCATTATTGGATTCCCTAACCTGTCCCTGCGAGACCAAGGTGACGGCAAGAACCATGCAGGCAGCGCCCGGGCGGGGCTGGCACCACCCCAGAGCTGCCCTGACAGAGGGGCAGAGCCACCCCAGGGACTGGCAGCCGGCCCAGGCACAGATGGGCTCCCAGGGATGCTCCGGCCATGGGGAGGTGCAGGCACCACGCTGACTCTGCACCCTCCAGGGGCACTGAGGTGCTGAGCACGCTGGTGACACTGGGCTGGCCTGGAGCTGGCATGGCACTGGGAACAGTCCCTTTACCCCAGTGCAGGATCCTGAGACAGGAGTCACCCAACCATGGCTGCAGCAGCTCTGTCTCTGCACCCACCTTCCCCAGTGTGGGCAGATCCTGTGCACAGGGTGCCAGGGCTGTGGGGCACACCCCTGCTCAGGTCTTTGCTGGGGCTGGCGAGTTGGCCACAGCAGTGCTGAGGGTGTGTGTGGCTGAGGGTGCCTGCAGCGCTCCGGGGCTGGCGTTGGACCCATGAGGACAGCAGCCACCATGGCTCGGGGGCTCTATCCTGCTGTTCCCTATGGAAGGTGTAGAGAAATCAGAACCGGCCTCTCCTTGGAGACAACTAGGGACAGAGGGGTACCATGGCACTGGCTTCTACAAGGCAGTATTCACTGAGTAGGAGGAAGGTTTCTCCCCTGACAGCAGTCAGACCATCAACGGCTCCTCCCTTGGAGTCGGTTAGACCTCAGCCCGCCATAGCCTTGAGCACCCTGGTCTGCTGGGGATGCTTGGAGTGGGGTCCCCATCTCCTTTCCCATCCCAGCTGTGCTGAGGTGGCACTGAGAGCCACCCTAGGGTTCCCAGGTCCTTTCCCATCGCAGCTGTGCCGTGATGTTGTGGCACTGTGAGCCACCATGTCCCTCCCCATCCCAGCCGGCAATGCCTGGCTCTTGGTCCCCATCTGTGTCCCCACCATCAAGCAGCACCGTGGCAGCACTTTGGTTGCTGTGGGGCTGATTATCCCGTGGATAGAGCCTCCTGCCATGGCTGCTGAGTTTTCCATGGCACATTCAAGATCCCAGACTCGAGGGTTAGCCCTGCTGGGTTATGGCCATGCTGATACAGATGGGAGGAGAGCACCTGGTAACGGGGTGACAACCCCACCTGCCCAAACACGTTTCATGCCAGGGCAGAGGCACAGCCCTGAGACTGGCCACAGGACCAGTCCTGGCCCCTGGCATGCAGGGCAGGACCATGACCCTGAGAGTGAGGCAGGACGATGCTCACCAGTCTGTGTCTCTCCTCGCAGGCAGTGCCAACGGCCCCACATCCAGCACACACGCTCCCATCGCTGAGTCCCTCTCTTGCAGCTTTGTGCCTGAAGCCACAAGCGGGGGGACGGCACCCCAGGAGATCGGCTCCCGCCAGCCCCTCTCGGCCCCACTGAGGAAGACCTTCAGCGACCTCGGGGCCCGCTGCTGCCAGCCACCTGCTGCCATGGACGGGGCGGCCAGCCCTTGCGCCAGCACCTGCAATGGGATGCAGGGCACCCCTTTCTCCCCACCATGGAGCGCCCTGGGCTACAGGAGCCCCCCCAGCCCCACCACCGGCCTGGGAAAGGGTCCCACCTGCACGTCACCAGGTGGCTCCATCCCATCACCTGGCCCAGGCTCACCCCCCACTGCCACCCCCTCCTTCTTCATCGCCACGGAAGAGCGCATGGGCAACAACGGGCCCAGCTTTTTCTCCGGCCCGGTGCCTGCATCCCCCCTCACCTCTGGGTGCATCCAAGAAGCCAAGGGGAACTTCTTGCCGGGAAGCCGAGAAGAGACGGAGCCGGTGGCAGGGCCGGTGCGGCTGGAGGTGGAGCGGGCAGGGTGCCGGTTCCGCGAGCGGTCACTGTCGGTGCCCACGGACTCAGGGTCCCTCTGCTCCATGGACATCGCGTACGCTGAGACCCGGCGGGGCAGCGCCAACTATGCCCTGGGCTACCCCAGCGCCAGCTCCGAGGGCAGCACCAGCACTGACAACATCTCACTGGGGCTGGAGCCCGAGGGCCAGCGGCGGCGGCGCTCCAAGAGCATCTCCCTGAAGAAGGCCAAGAAGAAGCCCTCGCCGCCCACGCGCAGCGTCTCCCTGATCAAAGAGGGGCAGGACGATGAGGCGGGGCTCAGTGCGGCGCTGCCCAAGGACCAGCGGCCCAAGAGCCTGTGCATCCCACCGGAGCTCCAGGGCCACCGTTTGGTGCATGCTGACCCTCAGGGGAGTGCGGGTAGGGAGCCCGATGGCACAGCTGCCCCCCACCAGTGGCATGTCACGGACTGGAAGGGCGGCAGTGATCCCTACCGATCCCTCTCCAGCTCGAGCACAACCACGGGGACCACGGCCATCGAGTGCGCCAAGACACGGGGCAGCTCCGAGTCCCTTGTGTCCCCTTCTGTCTCCAGGGCCACAACACCCTCCCAGCTCTCTGCCGAGGCAGACCTCAAGACCTCCTCTCCAGGCAGGCCCACAGGACTGATGTCCCCATCCAGTGGGTACTCCAGTCAGTCAGAGACCCCCACCCCCACCGTCCCCACCTCTGCCATCCTCGGGCACTCCCCACACCAAGTGCGGGTGAGGCCGCTGGTCCCTGAAAGGAAGTCCTCACTGCCCCCCATATCCCCCATGGAGAGGAGCCCCAAGGGCAGGCTGTCCTTTGACCTTCCCATGACTCCACCTGCCCACCTCGACCTCTCGGGGCTGAAGATCTCCCTGAAGGGGAAGACGAAGGTCAGCCGGCACCACTCCGACTCCACCTTTGGCACCAAGCTGGCCCAGAAGACCAGTCCCATCATGCCCATCATGCCAGTAGTGACACAGTCTGATCTCCAGTCTGTCCGCCTCCGCTCCATCAGCCGCTCGGAGCCAGAGGACAATGCCGACGGCCCAGAACATGTTGAGGAGCCAGCGCGTGGCCCCTGCCCGGGGCCAGAGAGGAAGGTGAAGCCACCTGTGGCAGAGAAGCCGCCTCTGGCCAAGCGCCCTCCATGCATCCCGCCCAGACCCCCAACTCTGCGGGAGGAGGGTCCCCTGTCCTCCATGTCCCCACCAGGCACCGCTGCCAAGGAGAAGGGGCTGCCACAGGACGGCTTCGTGGTGGTGCGGAGAGGAGAGCTGAGGAGGGGCCTGGGGGAGCCCTCCTTGTCCAGGACCCCAGCAGGACCCCGGCGGCTCTCACAGGGCAGCCTGGAGGAGCTGCAGCTGGAGCGGAGCAGTGCTGCCGACAGGGAGCGGAGGAAGGCCAAGGTGCCACCACCCGTGCCCAAAAAACCCAGCGTGCTCTATCTGCCACTCATGCCAGCCCCGGCACAGCTGGGAGCCAGCACGGGGGACCTGCCACCCACCCCCAGCCCCATCATCACACTGGACGCTGACCCCACCTGCTGCGACCCCGACGCTGAGGATCTGCCGTCCCCCAAGGCTGTGGGCACCGTGCAAGCCAGCGACCCTGCCTCAGAGCAAGGTGAGGGTCTCCCCACCCCTAAGGTGGGGTCACCTCAGGGGCAGGGTTGTCCCCCCCTGTGCAGCAAAGGGACTCACTGCCATCTTCTCCTCCCCACCCACAGGCAGCTCAGCAGAGGCCAGCACAGAGGAGAAGAGCTTTGCCAGCGACAAGACAGCCGAGTCCATTGTGGAGGAGGATGATGAGGTGTTCACGACATCCCGCACCACGGAGGATCTCTTCACAGTGATCCACAGGTAAGGCAGGTGTATGGCACTGGGGGGGCACAGCCCCTGTACCTGCTGCATCCTGCCACAGTCACAGCACCGGGCGCAGCGTCCCCTCACCACAACACCTCAATTTTCCGTGATGGGGCTGATGCTTACACTTGGGGCAGCCAGGCTGGGTCACCAGCTTGCAGGGGTGGGTCCAGGTTGGTCCTGCCACGAGCATGACCTGCCATGCTTGCGTTGTCACCTTGCCCTGGCGGAGCAGGCACAGCCAGCTCTGGGCACTGCCATGCCCGTTGCTGTGGGACCTCACTCCAGCCCAGGTCTGCTCCTACCCGTGTCCCTTTGGTGCCTAGGTCAAAGAGGAAGGTCTTGGGCAGGAAAGAACCTGGTGATACCTTCAGCAGCCGACCCACCTCCCACTCACCTGTAAAGACTTCAGGCTCCCCAACCAGTGAGTCCCCAGCAGCGGCGGGCAGCAGCGGGAAGTCTTCCAGCAGGAATGAGGATTTTAAAGCCCTGCTTCAGAAGAAGAGCAGCAAAACCAGCCCCGGTACCCGGCCATCTGCCGCTGAACTGCTCAAGACCACAAACCCACTGGCCCGGAGGGTCATCACAGAGTTTGCCCCTGAGCTGGACAGTGCAAACAGCCCCAGGAGCCAGCCCTGACCACGCAGGGGCCCCTCCAGCCGGAGGGGTGGTGATGGCTGTGGAGGGAGCGCTGCTGCGAGGGGCTGTTCTGGCTGCCAGGGGGCCCTGTGTCCTGCCAGGGGGTTCTGCTTCTGTTTCTTACTTGGAGAGCTGCTGTCAGAGAGGCAGTGGCTGGAGCCCAAGCCCCCATATGTCTGGGCCCTTCCCAGGAGGGAAGAGGCATCACGGTGCCTGGGACTGTCCCTGGTTGAGCCAGCTCCTGGGATCAAAGATGCCCACCCAGGAAGCAGAGTGGGACAACAGCCCCTGGCATCACCCCGTGCCTGCAGCAAAGCAGCTTGAGACTCTTTGGACCCTTCGGCATGTGGTACTTTAAACAGCTTTTCTAATGCACAGTGGTGATGATGTTTGATTCTCTTCCCTTTGACATTGTACCTTGAGTTTCCCATGCAGAGATCCGCTGGTTGAGTTCGGCTGGACGCACAGATGCACTTTGGGAAGACGCCAGGGGTTCAGCTGGATCTGCGGTTGCGTTTGAAGAGTCACAGGAGGTTCCCCCTCATCTCCCCGAGCACCCTCCCTGCCACACGGGGAACTGGCACCCGGCGTCTGCGGCCAGCGCCACCACCTCAAGCCAAAACCCCGCCCCTCGAAAGCCCCCAAAATGCTGCATTTTGGAGCTCCTCAGCTCTCAGTCCAAAAGCAAACCCCCAGGGTCACCTCCTCCGCCAGCCCCGCTGGCTGCACCACACAGAGGTTCCGGCAGTTGCCCCACTCCCCACCAGCTCCCTGCACTCCAGCTGCGGGTGACAGGAATGCAGGTGGCCCTGCACCACAGGAAGGAAGTGGGAAGGAAGTTCATCCCTAGCTCTGCCTCCTGCATCTCCCTAACCCTAAACCTAGTGGACCCTGCAACAGCTTCTCCTGCTGCCCCAGCCACCGGAGATCCTGGGATGCCACCGAGGTGGTGGCTTGAATCCAGGTGGTTGTTACCTGAGCCACCTCCCCAGTGACTCCTGGAGTTCCCTTGGGGTTGCCCACTGCTCTCCACCTTCCTGCTGATCCCTCGGGTTCCCCCAGGGTTGCCCACCGCTCACCCTTGCCCGCCAGCTGCTGGGGAGCCAAGCAAGGCCACGCAGAACACACCACCAGGGCACGTGCACAGGAGGGCTTGCACGTCCCTGGGTGGGACTTGTCCCACTCACCCCCAGCTGCTTCTTCCTGGCCTGGCTCCAGCCTGGGAGCTCCAGCTGCCAGTGACAGAGGCCGTGGTGAGGGGCACCAGGGCAAGGACAGTCACTGGGACCAGGGGAGGGCGGGGAGGAAAAGCCAGCTCCAAGCATGGGCACGGCCACGCGCCTGGAGCAACAGGAAGGGCCAGGCTGTGGCTGACAAGGAAACGGGGTGTTTAGGGAAATTTCCGCTTTATTTCTGCACACTCCAGCCCTTCTGTGCTGGGGGGAGCGGTGTGGTAAGTCCGGGTGGCAGTGGGGCACCATGGCAACTCTTCAACTGCTGCTCCAAGGGGCCAGGCTCTGCACCCCTGGGGAGCACAGCCTGGGCAAACACCTCCCTGTCCTCCCCCCCTCTTCGGATCTGACCACACAGGGGCTCCAGCTGGTTCCCCTCCCTCCCAGTTCTTGCCCATTGCTTCCTTCCCTCTCCCATGGCTGCAGATTTAAGCCTGTAATTAAGATCCAGGCTGAGAAACTCAGGAAAAAAAAAAAAAAGAAAAAGCCCACAAAAAAAGCTCTAATGAATGTCCATGCTTTGCCCCCATCCCGCGGCCCTGCCCAGAGGCACGGGATGGGGCCGGAGCAGGGATTGGGAAGGTCTGGGGACGGGTACATTTTGCACATGACTGCTCAGGAAACCAGGGATGGAGCCGGCAAAGGGGGCTGGGGGCAAGCACGGGTCAGGGACCCCCCTGCAGTACCCCCAGCACCGCTGGCAGCCAGAGTGGCTGATGCTTCTGCGGAGAAATGTCTGGATGGGCCAGGGTGAATCTTGGCTGCTGGGCCAGGGGTCGACTGTGGGACAGAGATTGGCCATGGAATGGAGATTGGCTGTTGGACGGAGATCGGCCGTGGGATGGAAAACGGCCATGGGATGAAGATCCTCATTTTCGTGGCCAGAGGAATGGGCTCTTCCTGGCTGAGTGCTCGTCCCTGACCACTCGCTCCCTGCTCCCTCTGGCTGCGACTGTCCCACTGGGAAGGCAGTGGGGTCCCGGGAAGAGCCCGGCCGATGGGACAGCGCTGTCCCGGGGCAGGGGCCGCCAAGGTGCCAACTATGGAATGTTGTACTTTTTATCTCGCCAGCTTGGTAAAGTGCTCCCTGCTGCCTGCGTGTGCCTGTGCTTCCTGGGGCTACCGAGGGACAGGGATGGGTGCGGGGCGGGGAGAGGGGGGACAACCCCCCGAACACCCCTCGGGTGGCCCGGGGGGACACCGGCCCCACCCGCGGGGGCCTCTCACGGCGTCTGCAACGCACTCGTGTGTCCCCAGCGGCTCTGGCCGGGGCGCAGGGACACTGTGGGGTGCCGGGGACAGGCCACTGTAGGGGCTGGGGTTGTACTTTTCTTTTTTCCTGGGGGCAGGCGGGACGGGTGAGGGGACAGCTCATGGTGCCAGGGACAACCCCGGCACTGGGGGGACTGGCCACACGGCAGGGCGGGTGCTGGGAACGGCGGGGCTGGTGGCGGTGGACTTGGGGTTCTGGGGGGCAGGTGGGATGGGCGCTGGGGTCAACCGTGGGCGCTGGGGACAGCCCGGAGTGCGCACCGGGGACATGCCAAGGGTGGGCACGGCCGTGGGGACCCCGAGCAGGGCGGGGCCCGAGGGGGCGGGGTTTGCTCGGAGGGGCGGGGCTCAGTCGGAGGGGGCGGGGCTGGCCCGGAGGGGGCGGGGCTGGCCCGGAGGGGGCGGGGGCCTGATGGCTGCAAGATGGCGCCCAAAGGGAAAGGCGGCGGCAAAGGAGGCGGCAAAGCCGGCAAGGGTGAGGGGGCCGGGGCGGCACCGGGACGGGACGGGCGGGAGACCGGGTCAGGCGGGAGCCAGGGCGGCACCAGGACGAGACGGGACAGGTGGGGGACCGGGGCCGGCAGGAGCCAGGGCGCCACCGGGACGGGACGGGACGGGACGGGACGGGACGTGTGGGGGAGCGGGACCGGGGCCGCGCCGGTCTCAGGGCGCTCCGTTCACAGGCGGCGACAGCGGCGGCGGCAGCAGCAGCGAGGGCAAAGCGCAGGGCCCGAAGGGAGGCGGCAGCGCCGTGAAGGTGAGCGCGGGGGCCGGGCGGGGGTCCCCGCTCCTCCCCAGCACCCGGGCGCTCGTCCCGCCCGCCACAGCCCCGCTGCGCTCCCCCCTCGCAGGTCCGGCACATCCTGTGCGAGAAGCACGGCAGGGCCATGGAGGCCATGGAGAAGCTGAAGTCCGGGCAGCGCTTCAGCGAGGTGGCGGCGCAGTACAGCGAGGACAAGGCCAGGCAAGGGGTGGGTGCTGCACCCGGGGCGGGGCGGCGTGGCCGGGCAGCGCCTGCGGGAGCCCGGGCCCTGCTCATCACCGCTGCCAGCACGGACCGCCGGCCTGTCCCACGGCCGTGTCGCCCACCCTGCCTGCGCTGAGAGTCTTAAAGATTAACCCCGATGGTTCCTTCCTGCAGGGGGACCTGGGCTGGATGAGCAGAGGCTCCATGGTGGGACCGTTCCAGGAGGCAGCGTTTGCCCTGCCTGTGAGCAGCATGGACAAGCCCGTGTACACCGATCCTCCCGTCAAGACCAAGTTCGGGTACCACATAATCATGGTGGAAGGCAGGAAATAAAATGTGAATGACCGTGACCTTGTTGACTGCTTGAATCCCGAGAGCTTCCCAGACGCCTTGGCCTTGGAGTGAGTCAGGCGCAACCAGCAGCATGCCTGGAGGCCGTCCCTGCCGCCGTGCTGGCAGAGCAGGGCCCTGCCTGGAGAGGTAAAGTGTCCCTGGAAAGGGTGAAACAAGAGCCTTTTGCAGCTGTTGAAGTCTGTGTTGCCTGGCAGGCTGGCCTTACGCTTCTCCCATTGTGGAGACAGTGGTCTGTCAGCAGAAAAACTCAGGCTTTTATCTGCCAACAGAAATGATGCAGAAAGGGACAGAGGGGTCCCCAGGGCTTGGTCTCCATCCCTGTTCTTCCCAGGAGGGTGCCGACAGCTCCCACGGTACAGCTTGTGCTCCAGGGCTGGGGGACAATCCCTCTGGCAGAGAGTGGGTGACACCAGAGGTGGCCCCGGGCAGTGGGTTGGGTCAGGCTAGGCAGCAGCAGGGAAGAGAGCTGGGGAAAGGAGGAAAAGAGAAGCCCTCCTGAGCACAGACTGACCTGTGCCTAAAGCTACACCTTGCCCACTCAAAGCTAGGGGTTTGAATAATTCAGGTTTGAATAAGAAAAAAGCCACTCAACGCTTGTGTCCCGCTTCCTGCACTCTCCTGCATTGGGCATGGGGTGCAGGTGGGGCAGGCCAGCAGGTTCCTGCCATGTCAGGGGTATATCCCAGTGCCATGATCCCCTTCCTGCCCACAGGGCCACCAAACCAGCCACAGCTCCAGCAACTGGCACTGGCTTTGTTCACAGGTGAGCACTGTGCAGAGAGCTTGGAGACGAGGAAGAAACATCAAAGAGAACAAAAGACCCTTCCCAATATCCCACAAAAGGAAGAGGTGAGGTGAAACCCAGGCAGGTCCTTCTCCCCTTTCAGGGTGTTGGTTTTGCTCAGAGCATGGAAGCTCAGAGGCCCACGAATGACTACAAAGCTGCACTTCATTAATATTTTTGTATGAAGGCTGCCCAGAGCAGAAATGGCCCCATTTAGTGGTGCTCCATTAATAAACCCCTTGTTTCCAGGCTACCAAAGCTTTGTTCTCTCTATTAGCAAAAGCACATTGGCACAGCTTCTGCACCAGCGCGATTAGTTTTGTGTTTGTTTTGGCTCCTGGTACAAAGGATTCCTCTCCCAAAACTGCACAGCTCAGCCAGGTGTGAAGTGTTCTGTCTTCCACACGGTATGGTGGCAGGCAGCCATGCCAGCCACCAAACATGCACATGGCACAAGGAAACATCCAGATCCACTGCCGTGTTGTCACCAGGTGAGACTGGCTGGAGTCAGTCCCCGTGATGTGCACACCAGACCAAGGTTCTGTCAGTGAGGGACAGGGTAGGGGGGCAGAGCATTGCTGAAAGCCAGAACCAGGGGGTTCTGAGCTGCTGGTTCAGGGGATCAGGGTACCCTCAGGCAGATCACTGACAGCACCCAGCTCTGTGATGCAGTCACATGCTGAAGGGGAATGATGGATCCAGAGGGACCTGGACAGGCTGGAGAAGTGGAACCTCATGAGGTTCAACAAAGCGAAGTACAGTCCTGCAGCCAGGTCAGTGCAATCCCACTCACACCTGCAGGTTGGGCAGAGAAGGGGTTGAGAGCAGCCCTGAGAGGAGGCCTTGGGGGTGATGTCTGATGAAAAACTCACCCTGAGCCAGCAGTGAGTGCCCGCAGCCCAGAAACCCCCCATGTCCTGGGGCTGCATCTAGAGGAGAATGGGCAGCAGGTAAAGCAGAGGATTCTCCTCTCTACTCTGCTCTCCTAGGACCCCACCTGGAATAATGTGCCCAGTTCTGGTGCCCCCAACATAAGAAGGATGTGGAACTGTCAGAGCAAGTGCAGAGGAGGCCGCAAAATGGGTAAGAGGACTGAAGCACCTGCCCTATGGAGACAGGCTGAGAGAGCTGGGACTGTTCAGCCTGGAGAAGAGAAGGTTGTGTGGAGACCTCACAGCACCTTCCAGTCTGTGAAGGAGCCCTACAGAGAAGCTGGAGAGGGAATCTTCCTCAGGAACTGGAGTGACAGGACAAGCAAAAATGTGCTCAGACTGACAGAGGGCAAGGTCAGATGGGATATTATGGATAAATCCTGTGAGGGTGGAGAGGCCCTGGCACAGGCTGCCCAGAGAAACTGTGGCTGCCCCATCCCTGGAAGTGTTCAAGGCCAGGCTGGACAGGGCTTGGAGCAACCTGGGCTAGTGAGAGGTGTCCTTGCCCATGGCAGCGCACTGGAACTGGAAGGTCTTTAAGGTCCTTCCCAACCCAAACCATTCCATGATTCTGTGAACTACAAACCCTCCTCACAGCTTCATGGTGCCTACAGGACCTGAGAGACACTTAATCTAACACCGTTCAGCTGCATGCAAGGAGAGGGTTAGAGGATTTCCTTACCAAAAAAAGCAGTTAAATCCAGTATCCCCTGCTGCTGCCTTTGGGGTTCTAGCCCCACAGCCCCCCACCCACACATAGACACCTATCAGGGGGTTCAGAAGGGCTCCTGCACTACCACACTGGGTGTTACACCTGATGCCAAGCAGATGCTGTGCTGGCCTCCTCTGCTCCACTTCCTCCACTGTTTGGAGACATTAGAGCAGCAAACAGCTTTTAAATCTTTTTAACTCCTCCACAGCCAATCCATTCTCAGACCACCTTACAACCAGGCTGCAAGAGCTGTTCTCTCCTTTGCACCAGCATCCAGCTCACCCAAATGGTGGGTGACCATCAGGCACCCAAGTTGGCTTATTTCAAGCCAAGGAGGACGTAATCACAGCATTCTGAGGCTGGGCTGTGCAGTGGCCATGGGACCACGCTGTCCCCGTCCTCTCAGGGGAGAGGAGCAACAGAACCTGCAGGAGCAAAGGGTGAAGCCAGAGCTACCAACTTAGAGAGACGTTTAGACATCAACAACATCTTTTTATTAAATAATCAGACAGGAACTTGAGCTATTTTCACCTTTGTGAGCTGACTTCATAGTGAAGTTCCCTCCCCAGCCACCAACGCCTAGATTTTTGGACTGTTTCCTCACACAGGAGATGCTGAATTTGCTCAGTCACACAAGTGTATGGCAGGCCCCAGCCCGGAGCTGGCTCGGGGATCCTGGTGCTGTGGTGCAGACATGTGTTAACAAGGAACAGCCAGACTGTGCTCACAGAGCCACACCCTTCACTTCTGTGACAGCTGTCTGTACAAGTTTAGAGTAAGAAGCATAACTTCAGGATCTCCGCTTTTCATGTCAAGAGCTTGCAGGAAGCAGTCCAATGCCTCCTGGAGTTTCCCATCATCCTGAAGTTTCTTCCCATTGTGTACCAAGGTGTCGTAATCTTCCACAGCAGGAGAGGAATTCTGACCAACCCCCTTTTCAGAGCTGCTTTCCTGGGTGAAATAGTCGATCTGCTCACCCGACTGCAGCTCAGGGTCACCAGTGGATTCCTCCTGAGATGACTCCACCTCCTCCACCTCGGACTGCCCAGATTCCTCACTATCTACATGGGAGGACTCTTCACTTGTATCGAGTGTTTCTCCAGTAGGTTCTTCTTCAGTCTCAGCAGATTCCCCAGTGCACTCCTCAGCCTCTTCTTCCACAAGCTTGTCTTGCTCCTTATCAGTGTCATCATCACCTTCACCGGTGGTTCCCATGATTTCCTCAATATCCTCCACCTCATCTACTACTTTGTTGATGAACGAGCGCCTGGAAGCGTTAGACCTGTTGCCATTGTTACTTAGTTGAGGGGAAAAGATGGCTCTAACTCTGCTTCTGTCACATTTAGGGGTGGACGCGCTAATTCCTTCCAGAAGTTGATGTCCAAGGCTGTCCAAGGGAGAGGAGGGCATTTGTTCAGGCTGTTCTTCACTCTCGCTGTCTGAAGCAATTCTGTTTAAGCATTTCCTCCTACCAGAAGTAAAGACACCACTGCTTTCCTCCAATGCTTCACTCCCTTGCAGGGAGGGATTTGGCTCTTCCTCATCTGCAGCACAGGGATGGCTACGGTTACTGGTCTCACTCAGCCGACTTTTGTTTGGAGATTGACACAAACTTTCTGCCTGGAGTTGGAAGCTCTCCTTGGGGTGTTCCACTGACCCTTCCCTATTTGAGGCATCCTGCCATCCCTCATCAGACTCTTCCAAGACCAGATTGAAGTCAGCTTGATCGTGGAGAGAAAGCACAGATGTATCCTCCAAGTTGTCTTCCAACACACAAGACTTGGGGAGCCCACCATGGATTTCTGGTGGGACGTTTGATAAGCTGTGCACTATGGAAGTGGAAGCTGCCTCAGGAATGTCGTTCTGCTCTGTCCCCAGGGCAGTGTGTGGGTCGAGCACCTGAACTGACATTTCTGCATCCCTTCCGGGATTGTCAGCTGTGCCAGACTCGTTGGAGGAATGCTGATGATGCCCAGACAGATGCCCTGCCTCAGCCAAGCTGTCTGAATGTACATGGGAATGCTGTTTCTCTTGGAGGCTCCGACTCGCTTTCTCAAGTGCAGGGGATGATGGTATAATGCTGGATTCAGGATTTTGCTCAGATTCTTGTATATCACCTTGTTCTGCTGCCTTGCTGGTATTAAGCAGCTCTGTCTCCATACTGGACACATCTTGTGGAAGTTTCTCTTCACTCAAGTCATCAATAGTTAGAGTTGTCATTTTGGAGCTGACATGAAGTACCTGGACCTCCTCATCCTCTGTAAGGTCAATAAATTTGTCTTTTTCATGTGTATCAGCTACTGGTGGTGAAATAAAGTGATTTTTGTCATTCAATCCTGGAGACAACTTCTTGGGTCCAGAAACCAATCCCGGTGGTCTTTGCCACTTCTCTTCACAAGAAATTCTGATCCCCTCCATCCTCTGATCTCTGAGCTGGGATTCCAGCTGGACCAGCTCGTGGGCTTTCTGTACCCTCCGTTGGATGTACTCATGGGCTTCCTTGCTCTCCACTTGCTCCTCGTGAGCAGTGTCCTTCGTGTATATCAAGTCGTGGTCAGAAATGCCAAACATGGCCAGCGAGTGCAGGTAAGCAATGTGCTCATCCAGCTGCGTGTCGGACTTCCTCTGCTTGGCATGCAGGGACTGCAGCTGGACCTGAGTCACAGACGTCCGAGTATCTTCCAGCGTGAAGAGCTCCCTTAGTTCCTGTTTGGAAAAATAGCGGAACGGGTTCTTTCTGTCACCAGTGGTCTGTCTGATTAGCGAATCCTTAAACACCTGCCGCCTGTATATCTTCTCTTCCACAGTGCCGCAGGTGATCAGCCTGTAAATCACTACGTTCTCTTTTTGCCCGATCCTGTAAGCTCTGTCCACAGCCTGAGCGTCGGTCGCTGGATTCCAGCTGGGATCAAAGATCACCACTCGGCTGGCTGCTGTCAAGGTTATGCCGACGCCCCCGACCTGCGTGGTGAGCAGGAAGACCGAGTAGTCTGTGTTGCTCTGGAAGGCGTTGATGCGCTTCTCCCGCTCCGTCAGGTGGGTCACCGTGCCATCAATGCGCAGGATCCGGAACCGTCGGCGAGACAGGACGAGCTCTATGATATCCAGCATCTTCCTCGACTGCGAGAACACCAGGGTTCGGTGTCCCTCTTCTCGCAGTCGTTCGAGCAGTCCCACGAGGAACTGCATCTTCCCAGACTCCTGGATCATGGTCTCATCAGAGAGGTGATCAATTTTATTCGCGCCCGAAAGCGTATCTGCTTCGCTCCTGTGATCCTGCTCGAAGTACTCCTGCTCTTCCAAGCCCAGCTGGATACAGGCTCTTGCAGACAGAAGCCTGGGGTGGTCACACAGCTTCTTCAGGACTGTCAGCTCAGCCAAAGGTGATCGAGTTGTCATCAGCACTTCCTTCACGTGATCCAGGCAGAGAAAGTTCCTGTATATTTCTTCCTGTACCGGTGCCAGATACACCCACACAACAAAGTCATTTTTCCTAGTGAGAGATGGCATGACAGGAGCCCTGTTCTCACTTGGATCCTCAGGAAGAGGAGCATCTGCTTCATCAGCAGAATAGTTTTTGATGTCTTCCTTAGTTCTTCTGAGGAAATAGGGCTTTATAATGGCCATGAGATTCTCTGATATCTTTAGCCCCAGCGCTTTCTCACCTGGAGTTGCATCCTTCTCCCTCCCCCTGGTAATGGGATTCTCGTACTCCATTTTAAAAGTTTTAGCTGTTCCCAGGAGGGAGCCTTGGCAGGCGAAGTCAAACAAGGACCACATTTCCCGCAGGTTGTTCTGCACGGGGGTGCCTGTGAGCAGGACACGGTGCTGGGCCGGGATCGCGTACGCGCACTTGGTCGTCTTGTTTGATGAGCACTTGATCTTATGCGCTTCGTCAAGAATGACATAGTCCCAGACAAACTCCTCCTCGTGGCAGCTGGCCAGCTGCTTCCAGTTGTTAATGAGCATATTGTAGCTCGTGATGACAATGCCGTTCCTCCTCTGGACCCTCTCCAGGTTCCTGGTGCGCTCCGCCTTGCTGGCGCCGTGGAACTCCTTGACGCGCAGGCCGGGGGTCCAGCGAGCGAACTCAGCCAGCCAGCTGCTGACCAGGGTGGTGGGCATGATGAGCAGGACGTGCTGGACGAGCTCGGCGTCAAACATACCCGAGAGGAAGGCGATGACCTGGATGGTCTTGCCCAGGCCCATGTCATCCGCCAGGATGCCGCCGGGCCTGCCCTCCCGGTGCAGGCGGTACAGGAACGCAACGCCCTCCCGCTGGTGCTGGAACAGCTTCTTGTGCATCTCCCCGTAGATCAGCAGGCCGCTGCCGCACACGTCCACGAAGCCTTCGTTCTCCTCCTCCTCCTCCTGCTCGGCGGCCGCCGCCAGCGCCTCCTCCACCCGCTGCATGCGGCCCCGCAGCTTCTCGCTGGGGCGGATGGCGGCCGCCAGCCGGAACAGCCGCAGCGCCTCTTCCAGGTCCCCGTCGCCCGCCGCCGCCTTCGCGCCGGTCACGAACCTGCGGGAGTCACCGTGAGCACCGCGCGCACGGGCCCGCCCCGCACCCGGGGGGGAAGCTGGCCCGCCACCGCCACCCCCCCGCCCCGGGGCCGCCTCCGCCCGCCTCCGTGTCCCCGCCGCTCGGTGCCCGCACGCCGCCCGGCCCGGCCCCGCTCACCCCCGGTACCGCTGCTCCTCGTCCGCCGCTTCCCCCGCGGCCGGACCCGGGGCCGCCATGGCGCTTCGAACCCGGCGCTTCCCGTCCTGCACCGCGACACATGCAAATCGCTGCGGCTCGCAGCCAATCGGCGCCGGGGCGGGAGCAAGGGGGTGTGGCCGCGGGGTGCCCCGGGAGTCGGGGGGCACCGGGCGCCGGGCCCGTGCCGTTCCGGTGCGTGGCAGGCGAGGCGAGGCGCGGGGCACCGGGCGGACTCCCAACTTCCCTCGTGCCCGGTGCGCTCCCGCTTCCCGCCGCGCCGCGGGCGCGGCCCCCGGGGCCCTCCGCCTCGCTCAACAGGCGGTGGGGTCCGCCCGCCGGCAGGGGGCGCTGGGGGAAGCGGCGGCGGGCGGCGCTCTGCCCCGCGCCCGTGACCGGCGCGGAGTCGCCGGGAGACCGAGCGCCGCCATGGAGGCGCGCGCCGCGGGCCGCGGCCTGCTCGTATCCAGCGGGAGCGGCGGGGCCGGGCGGGCGGGCGGGACGGGGCGCCGGGCGGAGGTTTCCTTAACTGCGGCGCAGAGCGTTGTCGGCGCGGAGGTGCGGGCCGGGCGGCGGGAGCCGTGCGTGCTCGGTCTGGCGCGGCGGGGCGGCCGCTACGGGTGAGTGCGGGCCGGGCGGGGGGGATGGGGTGCGGGGGTTCGGCCCGGCCGGTACCGGGGCCGCCGTGACTCTCGGGAGCCGAGCGTGCCGCCGGCCGGCTCCGCTCGTCCTCCGGCCGTGCCTTCCCGGGCCTCCTCCGGCCGCCGGAGCCGCAGGGTTGGAGTCCGTGCGGTGCTGGGTCTGTGCCGTGCCAGGGAATGTTGAACAGCTCTTTACTTCTCCCCGCGGGCACCCGCGTCCTGCGCGGTCCCACCTGTGTTGCCTTTTCCTTGTTCCTTGCCCGTCAGTGCAGCGATAGAAATCAAACATCGTGTCCGGGTACATACGGCTCCCGCGGCTGTCTCTGTGTGTGTCTGTGTGTGTGTGTGAGCAGGGCGTTGCTGTCGGGTTTTTACAAGGCTTTTTCTTTTCTGCCTGCAGGATCGTTATCCACTCACAGGAGAAAGAAAACTCCGATCCGGATTACATTCCCATCAACAGCCGCTTTAAGTGTGTCCAAGGTACCGACTGCTGGGGGGAGGGTGGGAATCCACTGCTCTAGGTCCACAAACCCAAATTTAGTGGTGTTTCCTGACCTGCCTCCTCAGCAGTTGTGGGTTGAATCCTCCTCCGTGAGACTGCAACTCACAGTTTATGGAATCCCCTTGTTCCTCATCCAAGTGGTTTGTCATTCCATGGCAGCGTGCAGTTGTGAGGAACTTGGCTGGTTCCGGTGCGTGGTGGGCTTGCAGGGGCTGGAAATTGGTGTCTAGTGGTGTCTGTCCCTCTGGCTTCTCCACTGTGTCAAGAGTAGGGAACTTTAGCCTGATTGCTGTGTGTTGAGATCTAAATTTCCATAAGGTCTGGCAAGCTCTCGGCTCCCAACAGTTGGATGGGGAAGGGCTTTAGGCCTTGGCTTGGAAGGACTTAAATAGCAACAAGTATCCATGGGGCAAATCCTTGTCAGAAATAAAAACAACTTTACCCTGTGCAGTTGAGTGAGGTTCTACCCCTGGTCTTGCTCTGTAGAGAAGCTCTGAAGTTTCTTGTCAGGTTGGTCTTTCCCAAAGTAGCTGCACTAGGTGGGGAAAACTATCCCGGTGTGTGAGAACGCTGCGTGTTGGGAATCTCCCTGGGACACTTGGTAGGAGGTGACTGTCCAGATTGTCTGTGCCAGAGCCCGTTAGGAATGTACATATGTAATTTAGAGCTTGTTTGTTCCTCTTTCAGGACTCTTTTGTGGTTTGTAGCAAGCAGTGTGATTATTTAGGTCCTCAATTACTGCAGCATCCAGCATGAGCTGTCCTGATCCTGTTTTTCTCTTTTCCAGAGGCAGAAGAAACTCTGCTGATTGATATAGCTGCAAACAGTAAGTTTTATAAGGGCAGTGGTGTGGCTGACCTGTCAGGGAACAGCTTGTTTTGCCTTCCCAGTCTTCCCCGAGGCTCTGTGTTTGTCCTCTGCTCAAGCAAGGATTGTTTTCCCTCTGATGTTGTCATTGGGCTCTGCCAATAACCAGTTGGTTATTGCGACAGACAAGGCCTGAAATGCCAGTGATTGAAACATCTGCACTTTTTCTTACTGCTTTTAGAGCTCTTCCCTGATAGATTGCAGTAGGGAAAAGGATTCCTAAAGCCAGGAGAACCTGCTGAGGATACCCCAAGTGGGGTGGGGGGATTTCAGAAGCACAGGGAGAGTTACTCGGGTGCAGGCTTCCATCAGAAACAACATCTGGAAGTTGTGTGTAAAGCCTGGTGAGTGTGAGCCAGCCTGGGCTGACTCTGAGAGTGTGCTTGAAGCAGGCTGCAAGGTCCGGATACAGGGCGATGAGACACCGGAGCGGCTCTTTGAGATCCCTGACGAGGAGCGCTGCTTGGGATTCCTGTCCGAAGTGCAGAGCATCCAGGAGGGTGAGCAGAGCTGCGCCTCTGTGCGTGTGAAATCCTCTGGCTTGTCAGCAGGTTCTGACGGGGTGGGGTTTGTTCCAGCCCACCTGAAAGCTTCTCCTCCCGACCCCAAGGACGCAGCCATCTGGCACCAGGTGGAGAAGAGCCTCCCGGGTCTGTTGCAGGCCTCTCCTCCAGGTACAGTTGGCTTTGCTCAGGGGTGTGTGCAGTGCTGGGGTGCTTGGGGTGGGGACCTGGGTCTGACCCTGCCCTTGGCAGCCTGGCCCCTGCTGCCTGGTCTGTTCATTCCTTCCTGAGTGCTCTTTTCTGCCTTGGTTTGTGTGCAGTAAGCTCCCCGCTGCCTTGACTTGTGATTAGTGCCCCTTTCTCCCGTTCCCTGAGTCATACAGTTGATATATTCCTGTTGTCATTTGGGTTTTTTTGCTTTCTGCGGAGTTACATTTTTTCCATCTTGATCAGAGCTGTTTCAGATTGATTCTCACGGCAGTGTGCTTGGATCTTTCATTACAGGAGCTCTGGGGTTTGAGGATGACTTCAACGCCCTGAGCCTAGAAGAGAAAAGGAACATGCAAAACCACCAGGCGGGATCTCGGCGGGAGCCCCCACCTCCTCCCATTTCACAGAACAGACAGTAAGTAACACAGGGGATCTGTTCCCTTTTTTACTTCTCTTCCTAGACAGCAGAACCGGTTCTAGTGCTGTTTTTGCCTCCCTCCTAGATCTCCCCGAGAGAGAGAAGGTACATCCAGAGATCAGCCCAAGGTGACCAACACGATGCGCAAGATGTTCTTGCCCAGCACGCAGTCAGGGCAGAGAGAGGGGCTCATTAAACATGTGCTGGCCAAGAGGGAGAAGGCCTACATCAACTGGCACAACTTCAGGTGAGAGTGGGGAAGAAGGGGCAGAGCTGTGGGATCTCTGCTGCGAGCTCAGATCTCGCCCAGGTTTATACCCTGGCAGCTGCTGATGGGTGCCAGCTCACATGGCCAGTGAGGATGGTGCAGCTTCAAAGTCACCAGGTGCCCGTGGTGCAGCTGCTCCTGTTGTGTCTTCTCCCTGTCGCTGTCAGATCTCCTGAGCCTCAGTGAGGCTGGAGCCCTTGGGCAGAAGGGGTGAAGGTAGATGTTCCCATCACAATGTCCTGATGTTGCCCTACATGACATGGTGCTGAAAGACCCAGATGTTCGCTGGGGGAATGTCTTAATCTGGGAGGAGTGTCACTGGGAGTGACCCACACGAGGGAGAATTTTTTTGAGGAGTGGCTGGAGGGGCTCAGCCTGGAGAAAAGGAGGCTCAGGGGAGACCTCATTCTGTGTAACTCTCTGACAGAAGAGTGGAGCCAGGTGGGAGTCCAGCCCTGCTCACAGGTAACAAGTGACAGGACAAGAGGAAGCGGCCTCAAGCTGTGCCAGGGGAGGTTCAGGTTGGACATCAGAAAGAATTGCTTCACGGAAAGGGTTGTCAGACATTGGAAGGGGCTGCCAGGGAGGTGGTGGAGTCCCCATCCCTGGAGGTGTTCAAGGAAGGATTGGACATGGCACTCAGTGCCCTGGGCTGGGGGACAAGGTGGGGATCGTGCACAGCTTGGACTTGGTGATCTTGGCAGTCTTTTCCAACCTCAGTGATTCTGGGATCCTGTGAATTTCCGTTCCCCCCGGCTGGCACAGCCCCACGCAGGGACAGCTCACAGTGTGCTCTCACAGTGTGTGCTCCCAGCCAGAACACGGCTGTGCTGCTGCGGTTTTCATTGTGTTTTCTGACAGTTGAGCTGCTTTTGTGTTGTAGGTTTTTTGTGGGAACGTGGAATGTGAACGGGCAGTCTCCTGACAGCTTCTTGGAGCCGTGGCTGGTGTGTGACACAGAGCCTCCGGACTTCTACTGCATTGGGTGAGTGTCAGCAACCTGGATTTACTAACGGGGCTGGTTCCTTGTTGCTCTTGCTGGGATCCTGGAGAGCTGTATATGGTTTAGGTTCTTGCCCCACTCCCACAGGCTGCACAGAGCTGAGTTGTGTTGCACAGGAGCTGTCTGAGGGCAGAGAGCCATCAGACGAGGCAGAGGATTGGGTTAAACAAGGCTGGTGTGAAATAACTGATTTTCCTGGAGGCATCTGCAGAGCTCACTGGTTGTTCTCTGCCTAAAGTGGTGCTTCCCAGGGGAGAGGGTTGCTAGGGGGTTATGGGTAGGGTCTCAGAGGCACCGTGGGGAAATTGTGCTGCTTTATTTAGCAAGATGGCCATAAGGAGCTGCTCCTCCAAGGGCTGTTGCTGGAGGTTTCGCATTCCCGTAGGAAGAAGGGGATGTGCATGAGGGCTGAAGGTGCTAAGCTCTCGGCTTTCCAGGTTCCAGGAGCTGGACCTCAGCACAGAGGCTTTCTTCTACTTTGATTCTACGAAGGAGCAGGAGTGGCTGGCTGCCGTGGAGAGGGCCCTGCATCCTCAGGCCAAGTACAAGAAAGTGAGTTCTGCTCAGTGGCGTGTCTTGTCATGGAGCTGGCGTGATGGGAAGGAAAAGCGAAAGGGGCTTCCCCTTTCCTCACCCGCCCAAGGAGCAGGGCTTGGAGAAACCAAGGGTGGTACTGGGTGTGTGTCAAGTGTGCCAGGTTAAATCAGGAGTGTGTATTTTTGCCCCACAGTTGTAGGGGAATATCATGCTTCGAAGCAGAAATTTATAAAGGTGGGGATCACAACACCTTTGTCAAATAGGAGGTTGGTGCCAGGGAAGCAGCAGGTTCAAATCCTCTACCTGTGTTACCCTCTCACCCTGTAGTATAGAAGCCAAATGTGCCCTGAGCTGGTAAATCAAATGAATAGCTTTTTCCTGAAAGAATGGGATGATTTATGAAACAAAAATCTTCCAGAGGCTTTTGATTTGGGACAGAATTGCTTCAGCTGTGGCAGCAGGAATTTTTTCTGGCTGAGTAAGAGCAAGCCATTGGTTTTATGTCTGCTGTAGCAAACCTTTCTGCTGCAGGGACCAGTCCTAAATGTATGAATGGGTTTCCCTGCCCTCCTTAGCCCACTTGTTCAATGTCTCACACCCTGTCCTGCCTGCTCTGAGCTGAGCTCAAGGGCAGGTGTTACAGGGAGTGAAGCAGAGAACAGAGCACCTTGCTGAGCTGAGACCCATTGCGGGGAGTCAGAAGTCAAGGCCTGAAGTGCAGAGAGGCCCTTTGCTTTACATGAGTTTTGGGTGAATTTTTCCCACCCTGGTGAAAGAGAGCACAGGATATGGCTACAGGAGGGGGAAGTGGCTGAAGCTGTAGATAAGACTTGTGGTCACTTGTGAATTCCACTTCTGCAAGAACAGACTTGCTGCATATTTATTCAGTTTCTCTTACCTCATCCTGTTGTAGAGAAGCAACAGCATGGGGAATGCAGTGAGCTCAGCACAGCTGACAACTCAGGGGAGTGACTGATTGACCCCCAGAACCTTCCTGTGGGACAGGAGGCCCTTTCAGTAGTGTTATTAAATTTAGGAATTGAGTACAGAACATGATGAGGAAGGGGGAGAGCCAGAGCAGCAGAGCATCAGACAGATCAGAACTGCATTCCCACTGCCCCTCTGGGAACTCAGGATCCCATTTATCTTTGCAGGTGCAAATGGTCCGCCTGGTTGGGATGATGTTGCTCGTGTTTGCTAAGAAGGATCATCTGAGCAATATCAGAGAGATCGTGACGGAGTCTGTGGGCACGGGAGTCATGGGAAAGATGGTGAGTCACCGAGGCCAGCTTGGTGCTTCCCTGTATCCATACGAGAAGCGGCACAGCCTGGTTTTGTTTACCTGTGCCATCCCGGTCCCCTCCCTGTGCCTCACCCGACTCCCGCTCTAACCCCACTGGTACCTGCTGTCCCCAGGGCAACAAGGGCGGTGTGGCCGTGAGGTTTGTGTTCCACAACACCACCTTCTGCGTCGTCAACTCCCACCTGGCTGCCCACGTGGAGGACTTCGAGCGCCGAAACCAGGATTATAAGGACATCTGTGCCCGGATGAGCTTTGAGACCCCCGATGACAGCCTGCCGCAGATCAACATCATGAAACACGAGTGGGTTGTGGTGATGTTTGCCCTTTTGAAGCGGTGTTGATTAACCCAAATCGAGCCAGAATTGCAGCAACAGGAGGTTTCATGCAGATAAGTTTTCTGGCTTGGTGAAATAACTGGAAGTGCCAAGGGCTGTGCTGTTCTGCAGCTCCTGCAGACAAACTGTGGTCACCACCTCGCTGCACTGTCCCCAGCGTCCCTCTCCTTGCATTTGTGTGTAACTCTTCAGCAGGCCTAAACAGAATACAAATGACTGGTAATTCTGTAGTTAATATTTAAACCATTAAAAAAACCCAAAAATTAAATGTAGAGTGGATTAGTACAGAAAATACTTGAACTATTAGATTATCCTTGATAATCCACTAGTGGATAGGTCTGACTATAAACAGGAAGAGCTCTGGTACTAGAGGGGGAGCTAAATTTTAATCTTTAAATGAACGCTTCATGGACTGAAGAGTGGGTCCCAAGAGTGTTTCTTTAGCTGCTGGTCATGAGAAGGTTGTAGGTCTGTTTGAAAGCCTGGAGAGGAGCAGAGTGGGAGTGGGTGCTGGTGAGATGTGGCTAATGGCTGAGATGGGAAACAACGTTAAGAAGGTTGTAAACTCCACAGGAATCTAACTCTGCTCCTGCCAATTCTGCATCAGTTGGTCTTTGTTGGGCAGATGGTGCAGCAATAACCTACTGTGGTTGAATGAAAGGCAGTGAAAAACCAACAGGTAAAACCAGGGTGTCACACGAGGTGTGACCCTGCAGATACAGGTGCCTCTCCTGCCCAGCTGGCTGACAGGCAGGCTTTGCTTAACAAGCTCCACCACTGTCCTCTTCTGAACATGTGAAGAGCCTGAATACCACCTAGATTTTGTCTGAAGCTTGGTGGGATACGCTGGTTTCACTTCATTAGAGAGTCAGTGCTGTTCTCTAGCTTTTTTGGGGCTGAGGCTTGTCTCCCACTAAACTAAGTCTTTAATCCTTGGAGGATTCCAAAGGAGATGGACTTAGTCCTATAGGATCTGCTGCCACTAGAAATTCCTGCTTTTGAACTTGATCTTTCGTGTCTTCCACATGTCTCAACTTTAATATGATTTTAAAAAAGGGAGATGTTAATTGCTGATCTGCTCTGAAATTCTTCCCTCTGAGGGTGGTAAGGCCCTGGCAGAAGTTGCCCAGAAAAGCTGTGGCTGCCACTGGATGCCTGGAAGTGTCCAAGGCCAGGTTGGATGGGGCTTGGAGCAACCTGGGATAGTGGAAGGTGTCCCTGTCCATGCAGGGGAGTGGAACAAGATGAGCTTTAAGGTCCCTTCCAACACAAACCATTCCATGATTCTATGTGTGTCTTTGTTTCCAGTGTTGTCATCTGGCTGGGAGACCTAAACTACAGGCTGTGTCTGCCAGATGCCAGTGAAGTGAAGAGTCTCATCAGCAAGAACGAGCTTCAGAAGCTGCTGACGTATGACCAGGTCAGTGAACTTGCTCACATTTGCCCCGTCCTTGAGGGGTTGTCTTGGTTTAGGATGTCTGTGCTTGGAAGGAGCTTGCAGACATGGAGCTGGAGAAGGGGCTGGAGCACAAGTTTGATGAGGAGCATCTGAGGGAGCTGGGGGAGCTCAGTCTGGAGGAAAGGGAGGCTCAGGAGGGACCTTGTCACTCTCTGCAGCGCCTTGACAGGAGGGTGGATCCAGATGGGGATCAGGCTCTGCTCCCAGGGAGGAAGGGACAGAAGGAAATGGCCTCAAGTTGCACCAGGGGAGAGGTTTAGGTTGTATAGTAGGGAAAATTTCTTTCTGGAAAGGGCTGTCCAGCCCAGGCACAGACTGTGCAGGGCAGTGGTGGAGTCCCCATTCCTGAGGGGATTTAACAGACATGTAGATGTGGCACCTGGGGACATGGGTTAGTGGTGGCTTGGCAAGGCTGCGGGAACAATTGGACTCAATGGTCTTGGAGGGCTTTTCCAATCTAAGCAATTCCATGACACTCTGTAGGAAGGGTCTATAGACATAGACACTGGACCCTGAGGGAGCTCTGGGTGCGCTGGTGGCAACAACCCCCTGAACAAAACTGGATTGTCCATACTGGGTTAACTGGGTGACTCAGGCAGTTACCATGGAGGTGTGTCTGTGTCTCAGTGCAGGAGCTCTCTCTTATGTACAAACTACAAGCTGAACACAGGAATTTGTAACAGCAACAAAGGCTGCGGTGATCACTGTTGTGGAAGAGGTATTGATTTGGAGCCCAAATCTGCTCAGATAGTTTGACCTGAATTCTGTGCTGTCACCTTCCCCTCCTGGCGCTTCTCTGCAGCACCCTGAAACCCGAGGCAGGTGCCTTTCAGGTGAAGGATTGCACCTGTGAAACACCAACTGCAGTTGTGCAATATCATCTCTGACACAGTTTGACAGTGGATCTGATTCTGCTCTGTAGCTTGTTTCTGTTGTGCTGCAGAGCTTCATGCAGGAAACAGCTGTGGCTTAGGTTTCTGTGAGGAAAACAACCAGGAGATTTTTCAGAAGAGGAAACGAGCAAAGGAGGGTGGTGTCAGGTTGTCAGCCGAGCTCAGTCCTAAAGGCTCTTGCTAAAATGGTTGGCAGGGAAAGTTTAATGATGGTGACCTTAAGCCTGAAAACTAATGAAGGCATTTAGCACAAGCAGAACAGTTAGTATTTCCCTTAACTCTTATTTGATGCTGCCTGCGTGGCTTGGTGCCCATTTGTACTCAGTGTGTTTGGAAAACATTGCACTGACAAGTTGAACTTTTACCTCTGTTAAAAGTGTGAGGTCTGAGAGGCAGTTTGGGATGTCTGTGAATTCCACGGCCACAGGTTGTGGTTGCTCTGCCTGTAGATCTGTTCTCTGACACTGCTGTGTGGGGAAGGGTTTCTTTGGTTTGGTTTGGTTTTTTTTTAATTTTTAAAGCTTTCTTTTTTTGCTTTAGCTGAATATTCAGCGCACTCAGAAGAAAGCATTTGCAGATTTCATGGAGGGAGAGATTAAATTCATCCCCACGTATAAATATGACTCTAAAACAGATCGCTGGGACTCCAGGTACATTGGCTGCCGCTGGGCTTATTTACCTATGACATAAAAAGCATTTTTTTCCCAAAACCTGATTTTCTGCTTCGTAGAGCTGGGAGTACCTGTCAGTGTTGTGTTTGCCCTCCTTTCTTTCCCCTATTTTCTGCAATAAGCAGCCCCTGTGTACGTTGACTGGGCACATCCCTTAAACCTCGGTTGCTTCCGATCCCGCTGGATGAAGGCAGGTGAAGCGTGAGCTCAGGTGGCCCTGCCCTGGGAGCTTTCTCTTTTACCAGGGACAGGCAAACAGCATAAAAAGGAATTGCAGAGATAAGGAAACAGGCTTTCTGAGTCACCCTGTCCCCTGACTTGCACACCCACGGGGTGGCTGTGCTGTGATAGCAGCCGTGGTTCCTGCTTGGTGCCTCCCACAGACACGGCTGCATCTGCTGCAGGGGCTGCTCCACAGGGAGAAACTCCCAAGAAGGAGTTTCAGACCATATAGTGATTGGATTTGACTCTGCCTGTGATTATGAATCAGCACAGTAGTTAATCTGAAGAAGGGTAACCCGGGATTCAGGCTTCATAACATAATAGTAATCGCTGAGTAGACTTTCCATAGTGGAAACAATAAGTGATGGATCCAATTGTGAGCAGAAAGATCTGGCAGCAAAAGAAAGTCGTGCAGCTTGGGTCACAGCACACATGGCTTCAGGCTGTGGAAATGGGCTTGACTGAGTTGTTTTGTTTTCCTGATGCTGGAAGGGACAGGAGTTTTAGCTGCTGTATCAGAAAAGGAGTAGAGAGCAGAAGAAATAACATAGAATTCAAGCTGGGAGAGGTGACAGGGTTCATCCCATCACTGCTATGATGATGGGGGTGGAGGGAGCTGGCTGGCTAGAAGAAGGAACAGCTTGGTTGGTTTGTTAGGATTGTTGGATTTGCCCAGTAACCTGTTTTTCTTTGTAGTGGGAAGTGTCGTGTGCCGGCATGGTGTGATCGGATCCTTTGGAGAGGAGGGAACATCAATCAGCTCCGGTACTCCAGTCACATGGACCTGAAGACCAGTGACCACAAGCCTGTCAGCGCACTTTTCCGCATTGGGGTAGGTTTGTCCATGTGCTGGGGCAGGATCCCAACAATTCCAGGCATTCCTTCAGGTGTCAGGACACCTCTGCTAAGGCTGTTGCAAGAGGACAGCTGAACCCAGCTGAGGTGTGGCCGCTGTGGGGGTGCTGCCTCTGGCAATACTGGAATGGGGGAGCCCCTGTGTTGTCTCCTCCTCATGGAGACACAGCAGTAGCCTGTGCCTGGTTGTACTTGTGCTGCTCCAGACATGTCAACAGACTGTCACTGGCTCACACCTGAATGTCTTCGGTGGTGAGTGGCTGGCACAAGATCTGGGTTTCCTGGCTTAGTGAATGGGGATAGTCCATGTCTGTTTTTGCTGCCTCCCAGAATGGATCAGGTTGGAAGGGACCACAGTGGGTCATCTGGTCAAACCTCCCTGCTCAAGCAGAGCCATCCCAGAGCACGTGGCAGAGGATTGCATCCAGATGGTTCTGGAGCATCTCCAGCGAGGGAGACTCCACACCTTTTCTGGGCAATCTGTTCCAGTGCTCAGTCACTGCACAGGGAAGAAGTTCTTCCTCATGTTCAGGTGGAACTTCGTGTGCACTGCTTGCTGCCTGTGGCCTCTTGTCCTATTGCCTGGCACCACCGATGCCTGGTCCATCCTCTGACACCTCCCTGCCGTTACTGACAGACATTGATGAGGGCCCCTCTCAGGTCTCTTCTTGAGGCTAAACAGGCCCAGCTCCCTCAGCCTTTCCTGCTCCCAGAGATGCTCCACTCCCTTCATCATCTCTGTAGCCTCTGCTGGACCCACTGCAGGAGCTCCATGTCCCTGCTGTACTGAGGAGCCCAGAGCTGGACACAGCACTGCAGATGTGCCTCACCAGGCCTGAGTGGAATAGGCTGAGTCTCCCTAAAAGAGATTCCCCCAGTGATCTCCCAGTAGTGTGACCAGTGGCCAGACAGACCCTGGTAACATCTGTAGGGGTGAAATACGTGTAAGGTTGCAGACGCAGCTTGGGAGTGCACCCAGGCACGTGAACCCTCTCAGCCTTTCAGCTGCACAAGCAAGTGCTCAGAGAAATAGTTCACTTCTGCAGTTTGCTCATGACCAAGAGAGTCCCTGTGAAGCCTATCCAGAAGCTTTGCTGAGTGTTTTCTGTCTCCCACAGGTGAAGGTTGTGGATGAGCAGAAGTACCGGAAGCTGTTTGAAGACATTGTTCGTATAATGGACAGGATGGAGAATGACTTTCTTCCTTCACTGGAGCTGAGCAGGAGAGAGGTGAGGATGAGACCAGAATCACTGTCACTTCCCAAACACAGCAGCCTTAAAAGTGCCAGAACTACTTTTAAAGACTTTGGTTCAATAAACTCGATTATAGGAAGTTGAACTCTTTGGGTGGGCTCCTCTCAGCCATGGGGGGCCACAGCAGTGTCTGGGGGTGGTCTGGATGTGTGCCCCGTTGTGGCCACTAACGTCACTTGTGTTTTCTCTTTGCAGTTTGAGTTTGAGAACGTGAAATTCCGTCAGCTGCAGAAGCAGAAGTTCAAGATTACCAATAATGGGCAGGTCACCTGTCACTTCTCCTTCATCCCAAAGCTCAATGACAGCCACTACTGCAAGCCATGGCTCCGGGCCGAGCCCTGTGAAGGTTACCTGGAGCCAGGTGAGCTGTATACTGGTGTAGGCTCCCATCCCATCTCCGTTCAGTCCCTCCTGCCTTCCCTGTGTCCCGTATTTCTTGCCATCAGTCTTGTCTGTCTTCTCTGTTGTGGCCTTTGTCCCTGCCACTGTATGTTTGTCCTTGTCATCCCTTTTGGAGGGTGTCCATGTATTCTTCAGGGCTCCTGTGTGTTGCAGATGAGAGCACAGAAATCTCCCTGGATGTGTACGTCAGCAAGGACTCGGTCACCCTCCTGAACTCCGGCGAGGACAAAATTGAGGATATTCTTGTCCTGCACTTGGACCGAGGGAAGGACTATTTCCTGACCATCAGTGGGACCTACCTGCCCAGCTGCTTTGGCACCTCCCTCGAGGCCTTGTGCCGAATGAAGCGACCAATCCGAGAAGTTCCAGTCACCAAACTCATAGACCTGGTGAGTAGCAGTGTTCTGGAGGATCTCCTTTAACAGGAGCTCCTTTCTGATTACTCCCAAAAGCAGGAGTGCCTGCAGCTCAGATTGGCTACGCTGGCTCTGCGCTGACTGACTTTTCACAGAGCATGAGGTGCTCTTTTATTCTTCCCCTCCACCACAGCCAATGGCCTTGGACAGCCTGTACTTTCTCTCTTATGTCTGAGTAGGCTCTAAGCACTGTTTGATGGGACGAAAAAGTGATCCCAGCACCTCATGTTGGTGTTAGTGGTGCTGGCAGGCTCAGCTGGGTGGCACTGTGTGTCATCAGAGGTGTGATTGAGGCCCTGTCCTCCCAGGTGCCAGGGCTGCATCTGCTGTGCCGAGGGCTCCAGGAGCCTTTTCCTCCTGGATGCATTCCCGCTGCTCAGGGCAAAGGAGCAAGCAGAAGCAGGAGGACTGAAGGAAGGACTGTGGTGTTGGGTGTGGTGTGCTGATGGGCACAGCTCAGCAAATGGGCTTCGGCCAGTTTCTCCCTCACCAACCACAGTGAGAGATAAGGCCTCAGTGAGAGATAATTCATCACTGAGAGATATCTCTGTGGTGCAGAGAACTGTTCCTCTGCCCAGCATTCACCAGCCCCAGCATCAATATTCCTCCTCCTGAGGCCTGTTGTGTGCATGTGAGGGAGTGCAGTGCTGCCCTAGTCACCTTTTGTCCTTTGGGTATCTCTAATGGCCAGTTCTGGTATTAAGCCCCATTTTGGGGATGTAATTCTGATTTCCAGGCTGGTTTCGTTCGTCTCTCCTGATGGCCTTATCTGGCCACATTCCAGTGAGGTGCAGCAGCTCCTGAGTGCCAGTCCATGTCCCCATTCTTGTTCAGCCAGGAAAGCCATTTCTTTCTGTTCACCTGAAAGCTTAGCCCTGTTTGAGTCCCTATACCATGTAATACCTTCTCTCTCCTCCCATTTCTCACAGTCTCACCCTTACATGAGGGTTTTTTTGTCCAGTAAGCTGCTGCTCTTCCACCTCTGTAGATTTGGCAGCTTCCACTCCCATTGCTTCCACATTTTCCCTTCAGCAGTTGCCTCATGCTTCTTGTTGCCTCTTCCAGTTCCCACCTTTTGTTGTAGGTCTCTGCTTTACTTTTCTCACAAGTCCAATACACGGAAAGGTCATTTTTATACTAGAGTTTTGACTTTGTAACACACAGTCAAGCTAAGCAGGATCCGGGTGGCAGTATACAACATTTGCCTCCTCAGGTCAAGCAGCTGATCCAGACTTCGGGCTCTTCAGATTTCTAAGGATTAGATTGAAAGTCAGTCTTGTTCTGGAACTGGGTCTGGAGTTTCATTGACCTTGGTGGCTTTTCCACCTGCTTTTTCCTGCTCAGTGGTGCAGGTGCTGCCTGCCCTGCAGCCCGGAGTGTCTGGGTGCAGTTCCCTGTGTTTAGGTACTGCTCAGGCTGCGTGAGGCCACCAGCGTCTGTGCCTTAAGAACCACTTTCCCTCCTGCACTTGCGCAGTGTTAGGGCTTGTCCTTCACTGCATCCAGCATTTTCCTCAGCCTGGCTGGACTGTGTCTGTGTTTTTCATCAGAGGGAGCTCTGGAGATGCAGGTTAGTAAGGGGCTGAGGCAGGTGAGTGTTGGGTAGCACAGTGTAGGTGGGAGATTGTCTGGAAATGGTTCTCCTGGTTCTCCCAGGAGGAAGACACTGATGCTGGTGCTGACGCTTGAGTACCTCTCCTTTGGGACTTCAGTATTAGTGTCTCATCCTGTTTTTTCTTGGGATCCTACTGTGGGCTTTAAAAAGCCTCTTGAAGAACCTCTGTCAGGAACAGGTGAGTCTCACAGAATGGATCATTCAGTGCTGAAGGCTCAACATGAGGGAGAAATTCATCCCTGGGAGGGTGGGGAGGCCCTGGCACAGGTTGCCCGGAGTAGCTGTGGCTGCCCCATCCCTGGAAGTGTCCAAGGCCAGGTTGGAGCAACCTGGACTAGTGGAAAGTGTCCCTGCCCATGGCAGGGGGTGGAACAGGGTGAGCTTTAAGGGCCCTCCCAACCCAGACCATTCCATGACTCTATAAAAGAGGTGAGCAGCCAGGCACAGGCAGGTCGGGCGTGGTCAGGCTGGAGATGTTTCACCCATTACAAAATGAGCCTGTGCAGGTGGCTGTGTGCCCTCCCAAACCTGTCACTGTGTCCCTCCCCCTGTGCCTCAGAAGAGGAACCTGTGCCAGCTCCTGTTTGGAGCAAGCTGTTCCCAGGAAGAGGCCAGTCTGTTGTTGCTGTGTTAGAACTCGGGGAGCCTCCAAGGGAAGCAGGCACTGCAGAGGCCACAGAGGACCCTGAGATGCTGCTCCCTCCTGGTATGCCCCGTGCCATGGAAGCTGCAGTTGCTCCCAGCTCAGCCTGGGAATGTGTTGAGGCTGTTCCCACCCCGAAAGGTTGATCTGCCAAGACTCGGCTTGGACAACCTGCTTCTGTTCCCTCCTGCCGGCTCCATGAGCAGTGTCCAGCCTGCCCTGGCTGGTACAGGGTTGGCTGTTTGGGGCTGCTGAGCGCTCGGCACGCTCCTCCCCACGCTGTGCTAATGCTCTTAGGCTGCGGCAGCCGGGGTTTGAGCACAAACCCTCATTTCCCTGACAGTACCCAAAGCTGCTTAGGGGCCCTGCAAGCTCCACAGCTGCCACACGCTCAAGAAACACACATTTAGCCCCAGGAATATTTTATCTCCGGCCTGGTCACAAAGGAAGATGGCCAAAATAACCCAGGGATGTTGATTCTGACCAAGGGAACTTCTTCCTGACAGACACATCTCACCTGCCCGTGGCCCAGCTGTTGGCCAGTGCACAGCACCGTCCAAGCCCCTTGGAGAGTTTTCCAGAAATCCTGACGAGGTTGTGCATCATGTGAGCAGGATTGTTGCTAATTGGCAGGGAAATCTCTCACCACAGGTTTAACTTCGGCCTTGTCAGCAAAATGTGTGAAGGACCCGGTGTTCAGTGGGTTCTTGTAATGCAAATTTAAGCTTCTACTTAAGCAGAAGAGTTAATCCAAGAGTGCTTTCTCCCTTTTAACCACACTTTTTTCCTCTTCTCTCTTTCCCTCTGCTCTCAGGGAGAAGACAGCTTCTTAGAAAAGGTAACACAAGCAATTGCAGTGTGGCAGTCTGCTTCTCAGTGGTGTGTTTGTAAAGAATGAGAGATATCCCTTGTTTTCTGTGGCAGAGGGAAGGGGAGGGGGCACAGAGGGGACATGGCTGTCAGCAAAGCCTCTTAACATAGCTGTGGGCTGGATGAGAACACGGAGGAGCTGAGCCCAATTGAGATGTTAAAGCTCACCCAACTTAATTTGGGGAGGAAAAAATTACTCTTCTGATCCTGGCAGCAATGCTGGATATTCCCAGAAAAGACTGGCTGCCTTTGACACACCGTGCTTGTAAGGAGGGGTTTACCACAGCACCTCAGACCTCCGGGGAGAAGGCTGGAGCAGGAAGCTGAGGTGTTTTGCTCCTTCCATCTTGTGTCCCTGTGGAGGCCGAGGGAGGGCCTTTGCAGGAGGTGGGTGTTGCTGCACCTCCTCCAGCAGTTGTTGCTGGGGCTGCCGGCTCCAATGGCCGTGATGCCCAAACAAGATCGCTCCTTCCTTTGGCATCCGTGCTCTGTCCTTGGGAGAGCAAGTGGGAGATGCTGGGGGTGTTCCCACCCTCCCTGCGTGGGCTCTGACATTTGTAACTCGTTTGAGCTGGCTCTGCAGGGCCTTCCCAGGCTGGGTGAGTTGTTCCTCTCCAAGCTGTCGGTGCAGTGA
The DNA here is from genome assembly GCA_035584735.1 of Pseudotriccus pelzelni. Lineage (NCBI taxonomy): Eukaryota > Metazoa > Chordata > Aves > Passeriformes > Tyrannidae > Pseudotriccus > Pseudotriccus pelzelni. The sequence continues at coordinate 20,132,267 of JAWMRA010000146.1, read as the reverse complement.
CAGGGTAAAACAGGAGAGGGAAGGGATGGCCTTTCTCTAAAAGGGGATTGAACTCGGGTGTTAAACCAGATGAAACTCCCTCCTAGCACAGGAGAAGGGAGGAATTTGTGCTTGCTTTCTGGGAACATCCTTCTGTGGGAGTATCTTCCCTTGGGAAGGACACAGCCATGCGTCCCTTCCTCGCACACGGCAGGAGAGGGCGCTCAGGGTCCGGCCAACTCGCACGACGCCTCCTCCTCCTCTGTCTCCTCCTCCTCTTCCTTCTTGCCCGCCCTGAGGCGCCCGGGCTTTCTCGTCCTCCTCCTTTTCCTCTTCTGTGAGCTGCTGGGATCTCCCGGTTGGGGGTCTCCGCAGTTCTCCCAGCCGTGCCAAGGGTTGCTCCAGCTCTCAGCTCCAGCGATAGGCTGGAGTTTCTGTAGAAGAGCCCGTAGCCCTGGCAGAGGGTCCACAGCCCTGGGAGAGGGTCTGCAGCTCTCCCTTTTTTCCTTTTAGGGCAATTCTGTGATGCTTTTGCTTGACACGCTGCTTCCCAGCCTTCCTGGTGCACGTGGCTGAGCGAGGCAGCCGTGCAGCCACAACCACCCGTCTGCTGGCTGGGTCGGAGCTGGCGGTGGGCAGGGAGAGCTGCGCTGTGCCATCTTGGCAGCTGGGGCTACTGCCTGTGCCACCAGGCTCGTGACAACCCAGGGTGTCCCTGGGTGCGGTGGGGAAGCTGGTCCTGGCCCTGGCCGCTGCCAGGGTGTGCTACAGGGACAGCCATGGCAGTTTGTCACCTCAGCTGCCAGCCGGAGTGAGGCACGTTGTGCGTGCCTTGCGGACCCCTCTGCTGGTGGCCAGGGTTGTGTTCTTGCTTGTGCCGGTCTCTGGGTGCTTTGGGAGTGCTGGGCTTGGCATCCTCCTTGGAAGGAATGCGAGTGATCGTGAAGCGAAAGTAAAATCAAGCCGAGAATATTGATCCTTTTAAAGCTCAATGTGATGGAGATGACTGAGCCGTGGAGCTCGTCGGCTGCTCCACATGAGTAAGCGGGAACCGTGGCAGTGTTGCTGTGTGCTCAGTGAGACTCTCCTTGGGGAAAATCAGGGAAGAAATTCCAGAAATCAGGACTGCTTCAGAGCCCGAGGGCATCTGTGGCTGGAGCACACTGGAGCTGGGGCAGACGTGGGATCAGTGGGATGAGTGGGCCCAGGGGCTGGATCTAACCCAGGGTGGGAGCTCATGCAGCACAAGGACTTGCTGGGTCCCAGCCTCTGTCAGCTGCAAGGTGGGAGCTGGGATGGGGATGGGCCACCCTGGGAAGCCAGAGCCCCCTCCTGTGGGACTGGGAGGGCTGGGGCTGTCAGGGAGACTAGGCAGGCTCCTGTTCCTGGGGGCAGCAGGAAGGGGCAGAGCCAGGACCTACAGAGCAGTGGCTGGTGCTGTGAAAGTGAGTCAGGGCCAGAGCAGTGCAGGGTCCTGCTGCCTCCCTCCTCCCACCTTTCCCTGCAAGGGAGTGGGGAATAGACTAAGGGACTGAGACAGAGGGACTGAGGTTTCCCTGAACCCTCATGTGCTCTTTGTTCCCAGGAGAAATCCGTCCTGCAGATGGGCTCCCTGGACAATGAGGAGGCAGGTGAGGTGCCGCTACAGGTGCCGAAGGAGATCTGGCTCTTGGTGGACCACCTGTTCAAGCACGCCTGCCACCAGGTGAGAGGGAGGGAGAGGGCCTCTGCTGTGCCAGCTTTCTGGTGACCTGGTTCCTCACAAGCACTTGAAGATCAGATCCAATTTGGTGTTTACAGGGCAGGATTTTTCTGCGTGCTTGAGGCACTGGCTGGGGGTCTCAGTGTTGACCCCACAGTCACCATGTGCCTCAGCCTTTATGAGGAAGGTGACTTAGTCCATCCCTGTGCTGATTTTGGCAGGAGGACCTGTTCCAGACTCCAGGCATGCAAGAAGAGTTGGAGCAGATCATTGACTGCCTGGACACCAGCATTCCTGAGACAATCCGTATCCTTGCCTGATGGATCTCAGTTCTGCTGGGAGAGCTCATTCTCAGGAGAGCTTGTCTGTCACCTTTAACTGGCAGGGTCCCTGGTGGGTGTGGAATCCCCTCAGTCTCCCCACACCCTCTCTGGACTCTGTGTGTGTGCTGGCCAAAGCAGCCAGGGGGCTCTGGAAGCTTTCTCAGGGCTGTGCCCAGTGCAGGGATACTGGGGAGCATGGTCTGGAGAAGGGGATAACGGAGCAGAGGGCGTCTGTGTCCAGAGGGTGGGGAAATGTGGTGTAGAGTGGGTGGGGCAGTGTTTCCTATGGATGGGGGAGAGCAGAGGAGGAGAAGGAGGAGCAGTTAGGCAGGCAAGTAGCTTGCACGACCTCCAAGGAGGAAGCAGAGGTGAGCACCTGGGGAGGGAGGGGATCTCTCTGCTCAGCACAACCCTTGATTCCCACGGGTCCAGCGGGCAGTAATCACTCCGTGGCTGAAGCTCTCCTCATCTTCCTGGAGGCTCTGCCAGAGCCTGTGATCTGCTACGAGCTGTACCAGCGCTGCCTGGACTGGTCACACAGCAGCCGGCTGTGCCGACAGGTGAGGGACTGCTGCTGGCCAGGGGCTCTGCCATGGCCCTGTGTCTTCCTGGATCCTGTTCCCTTCCCAGGGTCCTGGCAAGTGGCTCTGGGAGCAGGCAGCTCTTCAGAAGAGACCCCAAGCCAGCCTTGTGCCACCCTGAGCACATGGGGAAATAGCAGCCTGAGGGAGGGGACGAGCCACCTCTAGTCCTAAGGGCTTGAGCACCTGCTCAGAGCTACAATTCCTGTCCTTCCCTGGAGGACTGTGAGTGGCTCTTTACAGCTGGTGGGACAGCAAGCCAGGTCAAGTGAATCCTTGGGCAGAGGGGGAAGTTTTGGGGCAGTGAGAACTTGTTTGAGGCACTCATGGGCTGTGACTCCTGATGACACTGCTTCTAAAAAGACTGTTTCACCAGGAAAAAGCCCATGAGTGCCATCAGCACTGGGCTGGAGCTGGGGGTCATTGCTCTGGAGTCCACAGTGCCACATGTGCCCAGGCTGCAGCGATGGAAGCTGAGAGAGCTTCCTGACGCCATTTCCTTGCAGGTGATCCTTCAGCTGCCAAGCTGCCACCGCAATGTGTTTCGGTACCTAATGTCCTTCCTCCGGGAGCTGCTCAGGTACTCTGAGGACAACAACGTCAGTGTCGCCATGATCGGTGAGTGGTGTTGCTCTGCTCCGCTTCTGCCGCCCTTGCTCCGTCCCAGCCCCTTTCTGCACCGTCCGAGGTCTCCGTTCCTCACCAGTGGCTGATTTTGCCTGCCTCCACAGCTGCCCTGTTCTCCAGCCTCCTCCTGCGCCCTCCGCCCAACCTGATGGCCAAGCAGACCCAGCAGGACCGCCAGCGTGCCATCAACTTCCTCTACAGCTTCCTGCTCGCCGGGGACGAGGAGTGACTCCTGCCGTGTGCCAAAGCCGGGGCCCGCGCTCCAGCCGGGCCTCTCACAGCTCCGAGGGGTAAAGGCTCAAAGCTCTCCAAGTGCCGTGTTTACAGTCGGAAGGGACGTGTTCCCCCTCCTTCCCACGCCGTGCCCCAGAGGACCTGCACGCTCATTGCACTGCCATCCACCACTGGAGCCTCCGGCTTCTCCGCGGGAGCCGGGTGGATCTGTTGATACCCGAGCACTGTGCCAGCACCTGTCGTCCTGCGGCTGTGTCACCCGAGTCACGCTTCTCTGTGTCACCCCCATCTCCCCGGAGCCGCTGTGGAGAAGGGTTGGGGGCGGCTGGTGCTCCCAGAGGCCACGGCACGCTGCGTCCCTCCGGTGCCAGCTGTGCCTGCTGGTGTGTACAGCGCCCCAGACTGCTGTGGGACATGTGTCACCCTCTGCCACACAGCTGGCCCAGCCAGCCCTGATGCCGTCACTGTGCTATGGATCATGCTGTCCCAGGAAGGTTGTTTGGACGTTCGGCCTCCCCGCTTTGGCAGGGCCTTCCCCTCTCCCCTCCCTCCCAGGGCCCCGGTACACGGGTCTGTCCCTGCACCTCACATTGTGCCCTCACTCTCCCTTCCCCAGCGCTCAGCTTCCCTGGGGACACGGAAGGGCAGGTGGCTTGGGGTGGCCGGGGTCAGGCAGGGCCATGAGGTGCCCTCTGCTCCTCCCAGGCTGTCCTGTGCCCAGCACAGAGCAGGAGGTGGCTTCTGTCCCTCCATCCTGGCTCACAGGACATGCTGGGTGACCAGGTGCTCCATCCCCTCCTCCCCGGGAGGTGCAGGCTTTGGGAGGGTGAAAGGTGTCAGAAATGCACCTCAGGAACGAGAGGAGCAGCTGTGGGGGCTGTGCTGGGGGTCTGGGAAGGGGACACTCCTGGGACTGGTGACCGAGGGTACAAGAGGGTGGCCTGTCCTACTCAAACACTAAGCCTGTGGGGCCACGTGGCCTCGGCTGAGGGAGGCCAGAGACACGAGGGGAGTGGGCTGTTGTCGCAGAGCCCCTGCTGGTGCCTGGGCCCAGCCTAGAGTGTCACGTGTCCCCGTGGTCCCTGTGCACTGGCCAAGCTGCCACGGGCTCCCCTCCCTTCTGCCTAGTTGTTTTTTTTTTTCTTTTCCTTAAAATTTTTAAATTACATAATTTATTGGGAAACCGTTCGTTCCAAATAAACCTCCGTTGTGCAAGGCCTGGGGGCTGCGCCGGGCGCGCCTGCCCTCCCTCACGTAGCTCTGCACCGCTGGGGTGACACAGAGCCCTGCCTGGGGCTCCGGGCTCGCTCTGGGGGGCAGCCGAGGGCTGGGCTCTGCCCCTGCCATCCCAGCAGCGTGCTGGGAAGAGCTGGGGACAGCGGCAGAGGGTCCCATGCCCCCGGTTCCTGCTGATTTAGCTCCTGGGCAGGCCCCTGATGCGTGGACAACATGCAGCCCAGTGCCGGTGCCCCGACCAGCAAGGGCCTGGCACGTGCCACACCGGCATGGAGTTGGCATGGGGTAACTCTGGGCAGCGGACGCAGCAGGGTGCTGGTGCCTGCGTGTGGCACGTGGCTTTGGCAGCCTTGAGCACCGGTGCCCGTGCTCCCCAAGGCTCCGCCGGCCCGCCAAGGGGAGCGGTGGCGGAGAAAGCCCGCGTGTCCTGCCGCAGGAAATGATGGCTGGTGTCATCTCCATCTGCTTCCTGCCGGCTCCTTGGGAGCAGGGCTGTGCCCAGGCAGCTGCTCCTGTGCTGTCACGGAGGGGACCGGCGCAAGGTGCCGGCATTGTTCCCGCAGCCACCGCGTTCCTGCCACTGCCGGCGGAAATGCCGGAGCGAGAGCAAAGGCCTGATGCTGCTCCCCAGGGATGGAACGAAGCCTGGGCCTGCCCATCCTCCCCATCATCAATGGGGAGGACCTTGGAGGCTGTTGGGGTGCAGCTCTGGGGGCTCACACGTGCGTCAGCCCACCGTGAACACCATGACTGAGGGGCACTGGTGGTGCCCAGGTGGTGGGGCTGGGGAAGCTGCTGGTCTCCCAGCAGTGGGGCTCACCTTGTGGTGTGGCACAGCCAGTGTCCCACGGCCACACTGGACATCCCTCACTGTCAGCGAGCCCTTCCTGTCCCCCCCAGGGGCAGCTGAAGGTCCCAAAGGACTGCAGGGCTCATGTGACTGCTCAGCCCGTTCCAAACCCCTCTCCCAGTATACCCAGCATCCTTATTCCCTTCTCAATGGGCCAGGACCTGGCAGACCCCATCATTGCCATGCCAGGATAGATTCCTGCTCGCACACGCAGGGACAAAGAGTGCCCTGTGCCCCAGCACTGCCCCTGCGCCCACTGCCTGCTTTTCCCTGTCTCCCTGCTGTGGTATGAGGGCTCCAGCACGGCTGTGTCACAAGGGGCACAGGGAGCATGGCCAAGCCCAGCAGCTCCCACCTGCCTGCGGGCAGCAGGCCAGGCCAGGAAGAGCCAGAGATTCCTTAGGTCTCCCGGCCCAGGAGCCTTTTCCTCCTTCCAGTCTGGCCACAGCCCAACCGGGGGGAGTCCTCCCTGGCCTCCTCCTTCCAGGCTGGCGCAGGAGGGCTGGGGTCAGGGCTCAGCTGTGCAGCCCCTGGCTGCAGCCCAAGCACTCGGGGCTGGGTGATGCCTGGGAGGCGTGGGGCATCGCTGCTTTGCCTGACACGGCCACAGCGCTCGCTCTGGGGGTCTGCTGGGCCACCCTGCTGCCCAGGCAGGTACCCAGCAGGAGCTCTTGGGCAAGGTGCCATCTGGGGGAGCAAACTGCAGGTGCTGAGCGTGGTTTGAGGTGAAGGAGAAGAGCTCTCCTAGTTCAAACCAGTAGCAGCTGCACCGTAGGCTGGCAGTGGAGGAATGATACCCCCCCTCCCAGCACCCCAGAGCTGGGGTCAGCTGGGAGGGCTGTGGCCAGTGTACCACATCTTGCCCCACCGCAGCTCCAGTGCCACCAGCCGGAGGCTGCTGGGGCTGGAAAACCGGGCATGAGTGTCTGGATTGGACTGAGCAGTGAGGGGGAAACCCTTGCCCACCCACCCAGGGCACCGACAGTGACTCCGGGGGGCTCGTGGGGCCGCTGGTGGTGGCAAAGTGAAGTGGTGGTGGCTCCTGGGGTGGCCAGCAGCAGTGAAGTGGGGTGGCAGTGAATCCAGGAGGTGGCCAGCAGAGCGGCTATGAAGCCGGGTGGGGGTGGCTTGCGGGTGTCGGTGGCTCACGTGGCGGCGGTGGCTCGCGGGTGGGCGTGGGTGGCGGCGTGGCGGGAGCGTGCTGGCGTGTGGCCGGGCAGCACATCCCTCCCGGTCCCAGCGGATGAGCTAATGGAGGCCAGCTGGGCCCGGACGCTTCCCCAGGCCCCGCTCCCAGCCCGCAGCTGCAGCCCTTCCGCTCCTCCACAGCCCCTTAACCCCCTCCCCGCCGGCACTGCCGACCCCCGACCGTGCCCCCTCTTCCCACCACGGTGGCCACACACCCCCGCCCACTGCCCTGCTCCTGGGGCATCCCTCGTGGGCAGACCCCTGCAACCAGTGTGGGGTTTGGAACCCCCGTGTGAGCCTCACTTGGAAGGTCCCGGCTGGGGCTGGGGGAGTCCTGTCCCGTGGGGTCCCATCCCCTTGCAGGGCCCAGCCCCTCCTCCCTGCCTGCAGGGTCCTTACAGGGACCCTCAGTCCCCTGAGCCTTGACCCACTGCCCCTCTCACGTGGGTCCTGCTTGCACACAGCCCCACGGGGCAGGAGCACCAAGGAGGGGGATGTCAGGAGGGGGATACCAGTGACAAGGATGCTAGAATGGGGACACGGAGGAGAGGGATGACAGGGATACCAGGGACAGGAACAGCAGAGACAGGAATGCCAGGTACCCAGCACCCACAGCTGCCCCTGGGTACAGGGCTGTGGAACAGCTGCCCAGGGCCAGTGAGGTTAAGCTAGGGCAAAGGGAGCCCCGTTGGGGCTGCTCCACTGATGGCAGCAGAGTCAGGTGGAACCAGAGAGGTTCCATCCATGTCCAGGACTGTGCCACCAGCCCCTGGCACTGGGATGTATGGCTGTCCTACACTGGTTCTCCAACCCCAGCAAGGTGCTGAGCAGCGGCAGAGACAGCTTCAAGCAGCCTCCTCTCACTGGCCTCTTCCTTTTCTCACCAGGGACAGGCCAGGCCCAAACCCTCCTCCCAAAACTAAACCCCAGAATGGGCTAAAGGCTCAGGGCAGCACTTGCAGCCACTTCTACCCTCACTGTGCAGCTGGGACCAGCATCCCTGTGCCCTTCCAGCATCCCCTCCTCCATCTCCCAGGCCCTCTGACCTGTTTTCACACCCTCCTCCCCAGTTCCACAGGCTCAGCAGCTGGTTTCTCTCCTTGTTGAACACCTTCTCTGCCAACACTGAGCTGTAAAAGGGGATGCTGTGGCCCCAGCCATGACCACCAGCACCTCCAGGCAGCTCCAGAAGGGAGCAGATGGTCCTGGGATCCCTGGCCAGCAGCAGGCAAGTGTTCCCCTCCAGAAATCAGCATTTACTGTCATCATAACTCTTTATTATAAAGATGTATTTACACGAAATGAATCTTTACAGACATAGGAGACAATCAACAGGGCCCAGCTCAGAGCCAGAGCCCCTCCTTTGGTGCATGGCAGTGCTTGAGAGATACCCCAGTGCCCCCCTGTTCCTGCTGTCCCACGGCGTGGAGCAGGTACAGGGGCCCAGAGCCCCACACCTCGGGGGTCCCCAGGAGGTGGCTCTGCCAGCGGGGAAAGGGGAGGGCAGCTCACCCAAGGTGAGCATCAGGGGAATAAATAGACCCGGGACAAGCTGTGTGCTCCCCCTGGCATGGGGGTGAGGGGCGGGGCTGGGGCAGGGCCCCGAGGGAGCTCGCAGAGCCCCGCGGAGAAGCCGCTCCGCCTGACAAAGTGCTTCGCGCAAAGCCCGTGGTCCCGGCGAGCCTTCGCCCGGGGCAGCCCTGTGCCCACCGGGACAGGCAGCCCCCGGCCCGTCTGCAGGCAACCCGCTCCCAGCCGGCGCCGGGAGGCAGCGGTGAGGGGCAGGAGGCACCCGCGGTGCCAGACACGGCATCGAGGCCACCGAGGACAACCGGAGGGAGGAGGTGATGCCAGCCAAGGGCTCACAGGCGGGAGCCCACGCTCGGGGCCGGAGGATGAGTGGAGCGGGCGAGGACACGGCGCAGGCGATGGGAGCCGTGTCCATGGAAGGCTGGTGGCAGCCCTGCAACGAGAGCAAACCCAGGTATATGCGAGTTCCCTCCCGACACCGCCACACGTCTCCCCGTGTCCCCGTGCCCCCCCTGCATCTCACCTGCCTCAGAAGGGCATGGGGCCCTTGTGGGAGAGCCGGGGCCGGGGCCGCCGGTACCTCTTCCAGCCCGCCGGGCGCTGCCCGGCCCCGCGCCGTGCGCCCCGCGGCCGCACCACCCTTCGGACGAGGCCGTTCTTCGCATCCTTCCCGTCCGGCGCCTCACACACCTGCCCTGGGGACGGCAGGAACGGCGTTAGTTGGGTGTCCCCCCACGCGGGACAACGACAACCATGCCATGGGGCTGCCTGGCCCCGGGCCGGCCGGTTTCCTGGATTGTTCCCAACAGGAGCCATCGCCGCCGAGTGCTTCCTGTGGCGTGGTGGCCCGGCCACCTGAGCCCAGCATGGCTACCTCGTGTGGCCATGACCACGGCCTCACCGTGGGCACTGGGGCTGCGCAGTCCCTGCTTTCAGCACTAGCCCTCCCCACGGCCACAGTCCGTGCTGCCCTCTCTGCCAGGGCCACCAAGACCCTCGGCCCCTCGCCCTGAGTCACTCCCCCGCATCCCCGGGGTGCCTGGTGGTGATGCTCTGGTCCCAGCTCCGGTCTCAGCACTGGTCCTGCTCCCCCGGGGCCCGGGAGTGCCTGACCAGGATGCTCTGGTCTCACTACCGGTCCAGCACCGGTCCCGCTCCCCTGGGGCGCCTGGCCAGGATGCTCCGTTCCAAACTCCGGTCCCAGTTCCAGTTCCAGCATCGCCAGTGAGACGCCCCCGCGGGGGCCGGGTGGCAGCCCGGGTTAGGGCCGGGTCCCCGCGTGGGTGCCGCCGCGGGACCCGGCGATGCCCGGGGCTGTCACCGCGGCTCCGGACGCTCCCGCTCCCGCTCTGCACGGGGGACCGAGGAGTTTTCGGCTCCATGAAAAGTGCTTTGTCTTCCCAAGCCCGGCGGCAGCGGATCCCGACGGCACGGGCCCGGCTGCCGGTCCCTCGCTTCCCTCACTCCGCACCCCGCGGCCACCCCGCCGCGGTCCCCGCGGTCTCCTCCCTCCTCCATCCCTCCCTCCCTTCATCCCCCGCTGCCTGCCCCGGAGGTCCCAGCGGGAGTCCCGCTCTCACCGGGGGCGGCCAGGACGAGCCCCAGCATCAGCAGCAGGAGCAGGAGCAGGGCCAGGAGCTGGCGCGGCGCGGCCATGGCGGGGGGCTGCTAGGGGGCGATGGGGGCGGCCGCCGGGGGAGCCGCATTTGTAGGCGGTGAGAGCCCGGCCCGGCCCCGCCGCCTCCCGTCATCTGGCCTCGGGCCCCCGGGGGGGTGTCCGCCCCCCGCCCCGCCCCGCCCCGCCGCCGGGACAACCCCCTCGGGGTTCCCCCTGGCCTGACCCCCCCCCGACACACCCTCTCGGGGATCTGAGTGCTCTGAGAACCCCCCAACTTGTCCGGGGACCCTCCACCCAGTCCGGATCTGGGATCTGCACCCAGCCTGGCCCAGGACCCCCCATCCAGGCAGGCTCTGGGACCCCCAAACCCAGAATGGGCTGGAACCCCCACCCAGGTTGAATCTGGACCTCTGCACCCAGAATAGCCCAAGTCACCCCACCCAGGCTGACTTTGGGACCCCCACATCCAGAATGGCCCAGAATCCCCCATCCAGGCTGGATCTGGGACATCCTCTCCAGCCTGTCCCCCAGACCCCAATACTGCTGCCAGCCTGGCCCAGGACCCCTGCATAGCTTGGATCCAGGATGCCCCCTCCTTTCCCGGCCCTGAGACCACCCTCCCAGCCTGGCCCTCGGACCTGGGACCCTCCACCTCACCTGGCTCAAGCCCCCTCCCAACCCGCCCCTTCCCATGTCACCCAAGGGGGCAGGGGGCTGTCCTGGCTCCTCCATGCCCACAGACCCCTCCACCCCTGCCCCTCTGCCCCCCCCATCCAGGTGGTGCCCACAGAGGGGTCGGCATGTGACCGACTGCCCTGGCCCCTATTTCGGGGGTGGGAGGACAAAGAGAAATCAGGACTGAATTTGAGCCTGAGAGGAAGGGAAGGGTGAGGGGAAGGGGTTTAAGGTTTGGTTTTATTTCTCATTATGCTGCTGATTTGATTAGTGACAAATAAATAAAGAGGGAGATTTAGATCAGATATTTGGGAGAAATTCTTCTCCGTGAGGCTCTGGCACAGGTTGCCCAGAGAAGCTGTGGCTGCCCCATCCCTGAAAGTGCTCAAAGCCAGGTTGGATGGGGTGCCCCTGCCCATAGCAGGAGGTGGAACTGGGTGATCTTTACGGTCCCTTCCAACCCAAACCATTCTGTGATTCCGTGATTTTAAGAAATTCAATTAATTTCCCCAAAAAGAGTCTGTTTTGCCTGTGCCAGTGCCCCTAGCGAGTGACATCCTGGTCCTTATCTCGACCCTTTCCCTGTATTTTCCCTCCCTGCCCAGCTGAGGAGGGGGCGATGCAGAGGCCTTGGGGGACGGGATCAGTTCTTCACAAGGTGGGTGACATGACCCCTCCAAAAGGTGGGTGACAAGCACAACCGCACGCCAGGACAGCCCCTGACAGCAGGGTGTAGGGACAGAGAGGGGTGTATGGAGGGGCTGTAGAAGCAGGGACATGGTGAGTGTGTGTTGGGCTGTGAGGATGGGCTGGGGGGGCTGTAAGAGGGGCTATGGGGCGGGGTGGGGGGTAAGGAGGAGCTGTAGTGCGTGTGTGGGTACCATGTCACAGCCCCACATGCATCTGTAGGTACTGCAGGGAAGGGTCATCCCCTAAGCCCTATTGGCTGCACCCTCCACCCCCTGGCCAAAATCTCCTTGCCAGGGTCTCCCGCAGCCTCTGCTGCTGGCACAGTGCAGGGTCACCGGTCCCCTCCAGCTCTGTGCACCCCCAAAGTGGGGTGTTCCCCCAGGGGGGGCCAGGAGCTGGAATCCCATCCCTGCAGTCCAATTACTGGGTTCTGGGGTGCGGCAGGGACCCTCCCAGCCCACCTCCTGGGGAAGGCACCGCTAGGCAGACCCTGCCTGCCAGGGGATCCTGGGGGATCCTGGCAGCATCCCAGTGCCACCGTTGGCTTCCGCATTCCTGCGCCCGCACACCCTCCCGCCCCGCGTCCTGTTTGCCGGGCGCGTCACCCCGGCCTGAGTCACCCCGCGGCCCCTGCAGGTGACGGAAGGCCAACAATAGCCCACAAAGGGAGGATGTCCCCCCGAAGCCTTCCTCTGGCTCGTCTTCGAGGAAACCTCCCGCGGGAGGGACAGGCCCCACCGGACGCGCCGAGGAGCTTCGTCCTGTTGACGCCTGCTCGGGGCGGCACTCGGCCCCCGGGGGTCCCCGGGGACGGCTGGTGACACCCCAACCCCGTGCTGGGCGAGGAGGAGGGATGTGCAGCCACCGTGCCCACGGGGACGGGACAACTGCGGCCCCATCTCTTGGGTGCGGCTTTGGGGAGGACGGCGTTGGGAACGGCACCAAGAATGGCACTGGGGATGACACTGGGGGTGGCACCAGGGATGGTGGCATTGCAAAGTGGAGCTCGGGTGCTGGGAATAAGAGGGCGGGGGCACCCCTCGCCACGAGGACCCCATGGGAGTGGGGTGCAGCCACACGGTGAGGGGTGCAGCCCTCCCCAGCCCTGGGCAGGGAGCGGGCAGGGAGGACAGAGCATCATTAGCATGTGTCACTAACAAGCAGGGTGGCAGCAAAGTGCTGCCTGACCTACCCCACGGCACTGCATCACATCCTTGGGAAACTGCCATAGCAATCACAGCAGCTTTGGGGTCACCCTGGCTCCCGTCCCTCCTGTCCCTGTCCTGCCTCTGCCGGGGACCCCCCTTCACCCTCTCCCGGGGTCCTCTGAGAAGGGGGGACCGGAGGGCGGTGCAGACACGGGCAGCCTGAGAGCATTTGTGACATAAGCGTGCCAGGGCTCAGCGTGAGGGGCAGGATAGTTGTGGGACCACCCGGCTTTGCTGGTGCCAGAGCTGCAGGTCGGGCAGGGACAGGGGACAGGACAGGACGGCGGGACAGGGGGCTGCGCGGCTCCACGGCGCGGTCCTGGTGCCACCTCGCGGTGAGCGGGGTCCCAGTGCCACAGCTGGGCAGCCACAGCCGTGTCGCAGCCGGGCGGCGTGGGGACACGGCGGGACAGGCGGTGCGGGGTCGCAGGCGGCGTGGGGACACGAACGGACAATCCCTGCAGTGACACAGCTGGACAGGCACTGCGGGATTAGGATGGTAAACACCTGCCTGTCCAAGGGGCCATGAAGAGCCACGGGGAGGGGGCAGCAGCTCAGAGGGTTCACGGTCCCAACACGGACCTGGCTGTGTTTGGCCTTGAGGCCGAGCCCCCGGGAGCTGGGGAGAGATGGTGCAGAGACCCCTGGCCCAGGAAGTGGGGGTCACATCCCAAGGATCTTCGTGGGCTGTGATGAGCAACAATCCTGCAGGGAGTGCTCCAGGAACCCCTGCCTGGGTGGGGACATGAGTCTCTGAGGACACTTTTTGGCAGGGCCCATTGCGACAGGACAAGGCAGGGCGGTTTTAAATTAAAGAGGGTTGTTGTGGATTAGATATAGGGAGGAAATTCTTCCCTGTGAGGGTAGTGAGAGCCCGGCACAGGTTGCCCAGAGAAGCTGTGGCTGCCCCATGCCAGGTTGGATGAGTCTTGGAGCAACCTGGTCTAGTGGCAGGTGAACCTGCCCACGGCAGGGAGTCAAAACTAGAGGAACTCTGATCTCCCTTCCAACCCAAATAAGTCTGTGACTCTATGATCTATCCTGGGTGGGAACATGCATCCATCCTTGAAGGTCCATGTCCATGCCAGGGATGGACACCTCCAGCACCTGTGGCAGCAGCTCTGCCCATCATCCAGACTTTCTCTCCACAACTGGAGTCATTAAAGCCACTGGAGGAAGCACCTGTGCAATCAAAGTGACAGGCCTCGGGGTCAAGGCTCATTATGACGAACATAATGAGGTTCTAGCAAGGCAGATGAGCGGAGGTGTGGAGCTGATGGGCCTGGTGGGACAAAGGGCACATCCCAGCGGGATCCTCCCATGGAGCACAGGTCCCTGTGAAGCCTCAGCTGGTGGCTGCTGATCCTGGGCTGTGGACGGGCACTGGTGACCCTCTGCATGGCTCAGCCATCACCCTTCTCTTCCTCCACTCAAGTCTCTCCCTGCGCAGGGCTGCTCCGTGCTGGCACATGGACAAGGTGCCCTGTGCTGGTGTCTCTAACCCGACCCACTGAGCACTCTGAATTTATCATCCCTGGTACCCCAACAGCAGGACCACGTGCTCTCACCAGCACTGAGATTACTCCATTCTCCTTTTCAAGGCCTTGTGCCTGTTCCTGCTGCCTCCACAGAACAGGGCTCAGAGATCTCTCTCCCAAGTCCGGTCCCTTTTCCACATCATTGCACAAGATATAAGATGGAATGTGGCACCATGTGTGCTGGGGCCCCATCCCTCTGCACTCCTTCTGGACTCTGTCCTGTGGGTCTCCATGCTGCTCCAGGACCAGGGATGGAGACAGAGCAGGGAGAGCAGCAGCATGTCTGTCTGTCCCTGCTCCCGCAGCCCACGGGTGCCCGTGGCAGATGATGGGTGCTCATATCAGAGGTTGTTTGACCCCCAAACAGCTCCCTCAGGCCAAGGAGACCCAGCAAGACCCTCCCTAGAGCACTCTGGGTTTTCCTGCACCACCAACTCCAAACCGTCTGCAGGTGGGGGAACCATATCCAGCTGGAGGCCATGGGGACTGTTGCCATGCCATTCCTGCTCCTCTCCCATCCCCTTCTTGTCCCACATCCCTGGGAGTTCAGGGCTCCCACTGAGGTTATCAGGGAGATCAAGGCTCCCACTGGGGATATTGGCTCCTTCCCACCCACTGCAGGATGCTGCATGTGCCTTGCCAGAGGGGCGCAGCAGTTTGGGGTGAGAGCAGGATGGGCACCGACGTGTTGCTCGGTGTTATCCAGCTTTTCCCTGGATTAAGAATTGTGCTGGTGCAGGATTGTTTACACCTATACTGCAGCTGCAGGAGAAAAACAGCCACGCCAAAAAATGAGGGGCCCAGCCACGGTTAGGGGATACAACACTGTGTGTTCCCAGCACCCAGCCGGCTGCAGGAGCCACAGACCGGGGTGGGTGTCACTGATACACCGGGTGTCCCGCCAGCTCCCAGCCCTGCCCACCAGGAGGACAGGCACTGTGCCCTCCACACAGCTGAAATGGTTGGCAGTGGTGAGGGGGTACCATCCCACACACACACACCATGCCTGTCAGCCCCAGCCTTGGGGTGCTGGGGTGGGGACTGCACCATGCCAGCGGGAGCACGGCTCAGGGGGCTGACTGGCTCAGGGGGTGGCTGGTCCTTGCCCCAGGGATCCCACATCAGCTCTCCAGGCTCCAGGAAACAGGGGTTCCTCGGGAAGCAGAGCCTTTCCCTGCCTTCTCCCTGGCCGCCAGGCTGTGCCAGGCTGAGCTGGCATGCTCCCACCTCTGCTCCCGCAGGATCTTTGGACTTTGTGCTGATTTTGCTGTTTGCTTTTATTTAGCAGCGGGATTCGCTTTCCATGCAAAGGACAACAACCCCCATATCTGCTGGGGCCTCGTCCCTCCCATCCCTCTGCCCCTGGGGCAAAGACACAGGAGGAGGGACCTGTCACCCACAGTGTCCCTTGGCTTTCTGTCCCGCTGGGCACCGCCAGGGCAGCCATGTGTGCCCTGCACTGGATCACAGCCTGGGCACTCCTGCTCCACGGTATGCCAGAGGGGTGAGCTGGGTGCTGGGGTGGGATGGCACGTCTGGGACCCCCAGGAACCAGGCACAGAGGATGCAGGATGTCCCAGACACAGCTCTGGGTGAAACAGGGTTGGGTTTGGCTCTGGGGCAGGAATGGGGCTGTGGCAAGGGGGGCTTACCCTGCCCACCTGTCCCAGGGACGGGCTCAGGGCAGGTGATGGGTAAGGAGCAGCCCCCCAGGGTGCAGGACCAGGTACCCAAGGCCCCCTCCCATGTTGAGGGTAACCCCACCCTGCATTGTCCCATGGACCCAAGCTGGGTGCCCTCGGCCCAAGGTGAAGAGCTAGGAGCCAGCTGGTGATGGAGAGCGCAGGGAGTGGCGGTGTTGGCGGTGGCACCTGGTGCCAAGCGGCCCTGGGGAGAAGCCAGGTCTGGCTGGGCATGGCCTCACTGTCAGCCGGCTCCTCCAACACCCTGAGTGCTGGGATGCTCTGGGACGGCTCACCTGCTCCTCACCTGATGCCTCACCTGCTGGGCATGGTGAGCACCAGCTGCTCCCCGTGATGATCCCACAGTGCCATGGGCATTGGGAGATTCACTTCCTCCTGAGCCAGGCAATGGCGCTGGTTTCCACCTGCTATTCCTGGGGCTAAAACCCAGGAAAACCGGTTTTTGCAAAAAGCCCCAAAGCTGGTCGAGCTGGTCGTTGGGGCTGGGGATGAGGGCCACAGCTGCCTCGTGCTGCCCCAGGCTGGAGCAAGGGGCCAGCAGGACCCAGGCTGCAGCCTGAGGCTCCCGGCTGCTGCCACACCCACAGGCTGTGCCACTGGGCAGGTGCCACAGGCTCCTTCCACCAGGAATGACATCCGGGATTGCTCCACGGACCCACCGGTGAGCCCCGCCTTGCCACCCCTCCCTGTTCCTGAGCCCCCCTGCATAAGGTCCCCCCCCAGTCCCAGCACATGTCCCCCTGTGCCACCAGTACCTGCCACCGATGGCCATCAACACGACGGCGCGGCTGGCGGCACTGCGGGACACCATGAGGGCCCACGGCGTCCACGCCTACATCGTGCCCTCCACGGATGCCCACATGGTAAGGCAGGAGCTCCCTGGGCCCCCAGGGACGCTGCTGGCATCCACAGCCACCTCTCACAGCTCCATCCCGACTCCAGAGCGAGTACATCTCCAAGCGGGATGCCCGGCTGGGCTGGCTCACCGGCTTCACCGGCTCTGCAGGTGAGGGCACCCCACAACCCTGGGTTCCCTGCTCGGGAGGCTGGCACCTGCCTTCCCATCCCTTCCCAGTCCCCATCCCTGGGGATCCGTGGGCAGGGCATGGTCCCACTCGCTGAGGGCCCCTGGGAGTCCCTGCCAGCTGCAGGGAAGGAGGGAGAGGTGATCCCTGAGCCCCCTCTCCTGTCCCAGGCACCAGCGTGGTGACAAAGGACAAAGCTGCCCTGTGGACTGACAGCCGCTACTGGACCCAGGCAGAGCGCGAGCTGGACTGCAACTGGGAGCTGCAGAGGACGAGTCAGTGGAGGGCAGGATGGGGGGCTGCTGAGTCCCCCCGCTCCCAGGACCCCCTCAGCCCCTGTCACAGCCTCCTCTGGGCTCAGCATGGGCTGGGACACGATGTGGCCTCGCAGTACCACCCAGCTCTCTCCTGCAGCCTGGATCGAGTCCATTGCGATGTGGATCTTGGAGGCGGTTCCTGTAGGGGGGAACATCAGCTTGGACCCCTTTCTCTTCTCCATCGGTAGGGCTGGCTGGCACTGGGGGCCACCCTGCCCACTGGAGGGCAGCCCTGGGATGTGGATTTACCAGGTTCCCCCACCTTTGGGCTGCTCCTTTCCCCCCAGCCACCTGGAACAGCTACAGCCAGGCTCTGCGTGGCTCCGGCCGGACCCTGCTCCCCCTCGAAAGCAACCTCGTGGATCAGGTGTGGGGTGACCAGAGACCCCCTCCCTCCTCCAACGAGATCTACAGCCTCCCGGCAGCGTTCACAGGTACGACCCCGGCCTCCCCATGGTTGCTCACCCGCAGCACCCCCAGCACCCTCAGCCCAGGACCCTCCGCGGTGGTGCCTGCACCGAGGCGACCACTTGCCCCTCTCCCAGGGAGCAGCTGGCAGGAGAAGGTTGCCGGGATCCGGCAGCAGATGGAGCAGCACGTGCGACGCCCGACGGCCGTGCTGCTGTCAGGGCTGGAGGAGACAGCCTGTGAGTACCCGCCGTGCTGAGCAGGATGCCATGGCAGGGGCCCTGGGCTCGGAGCCCTGGGGCTGGGAAGGTAGTGGCAGTCACAGGTGCAGAGGTCTCGTTCCTGGCAGGGCTCTTCAACCTCCGTGGAGATGACATCCCCTACAACCCCGTCTTCTACTCCTACACCCTCCTGACCAACACTGACATAAGGTGGGAAGCATTTCCCTGTGGGCACGGGGTACGGAGGGACTCATCACCCACTCCCCTTCCACCCTTCCCTTCCAGAGCCAGCCCTCACGGGACCCTCCTCTCAGCCCCGCTGCCTCAGGCCTCAGCCCCACACCTCTCCCAGCCCATGCCCTCTCTCCCCCACCCCACCCTGGGGCACCGCACCCTCCCTTCCCACACAGCCTGACGGAGGGCTCCTCCCATCCCCAGCCCAGCATCCCTTGTGGGGCCCCCAGCCCCCTCCTCTGCGCTGCCGTGTCTGGGCTCGGGGTGGGGGGACCAAAGGCAGCAGGTGACCCCCCCCGTCTGTGCCCGCCCCACCCCGCTCCCTCCCCAGCCTGTTCGTGGAGGGGTCCCGGCTGTCGGCGGCGGCGCGGGAGTCCCTGCGCTCCGGCTGCCCGGGGCCGCTGTGCGTGGAGCTGCAGGAGTACGGGCAGGTGAGCGCCCACCTGCGCGACTACACGCGCGGTAACGTCACCGTGTGGCTGGGCACCGAGTACACCACCTACGGCCTCTACGGCATCATCCCCCAGGTGGGTACAGCGGCGACACCGCGGCACCGAGCCTGGCCGTGGGGCACGCAGGGTCCTGCAGGCCCCCTGCCACCGCGCTGTGGCCCCCCCTGGCACCTGAGGGGGCAGGTGGCCATGCCGCCTCCTGCCTGCCCTCGCAGGAAAAGCTGCTGGAGGAGAGCTACTCGCCTGTCATGACGGCCAAGGCTGTGAAAAACGCCCGGGAGCAGGAGCTGCTGCGAGCCGCCCACGTAAGGGCTGCCTCCGCCCCCGCAGCCCCCTGCGCGACGCGGGGGACGCTGCGGGGTGCTGATGCCCTCTCCCCGGGGCCGCCGGGGCACCCCCCAGGTCCGAGACGCCGTGGCCGTCATCCAGTACCTGCTGTGGCTGGAGAAGATGGTCCCGCAGGGGCAGGTGAATGAGTTTTCAGGGGCTCAGCACATCGATTCCCTCCGCAGGTCAGTGCTGCCCCCGCGGCCCCCCCTGCCCAGTGACGGGCAGCTGGGGACCCACAGCACCTCCCTCCCTCCCTGCTGCCTTGCAGAGCCCAGCAGCACAGCCACGGGCCCAGCTTCCAGTCCATCTCGGCCAGCGGGCTCAACGCGGCGCTGGCCCACTACAGGTATGGCCAGGGCAGTGCTGGGCAGTGGGCAGAGGGCAGTGGACAGCTGGGAGAGGGCTCTGACCCCCCTTCCCTTGCAGCCCCACCAACGGGAGCAGCCGGACGCTGTCTGCGGGCGAGATGTACCTCTTTGACACCGGAGGGCAGTATCTGTGAGTAGCTTTTAACACAGACCCCCCCACTCACAGCCCCACGTCTCGGGGCCCCCAAAGCCAGCATTGTGGCCGCATCGCCCCCGTTCACGTCCCTCCTTTGCAGGGATGGGACAACTGACATCACTCGGACAGTGCATTGGGGTCAGCCCACCCCACTCCAGAAGGTACCAGCCTCTCCTGTGTCAGCCAGCACCTCCCTTGGCTGCCCAGGACCCCCTTGTGCTGCCCAGGACTCCCTGCGGCACTTGGCACCACGGTTCCAGCCAGGGCTGGATGTGGCAGAATGGGTGTCCGGCCACCACCGTGCTCACCCTGCCGCGCCCCCACAGGAAGCCTACACCCGTGTGCTGATGGGCAACATCGACCTCTCCCGCCTCGTCTTCCCATCCAACACAGCAGGTGGGTGCCAAACCTGGCATTGTGCAGCCCAGCCCTGCCCAGGAACCTGGCACAGGGAGAAGGAGGGCAGGGCAGCACCATCAGCTTGTCAGCCCCCATCCCACCGACCTCTTCATTCCCCAGGGAGAACGGTGGAGTCCTTTGCACGCCGGGCACTCTGGGACGTTGGACTCAACTATGGCCATGGGACCGGCCACGGCATCGGCAACTTCCTCTCCGTCCACGAGTGTAGGTAGCACCAGCATTGGCACTGGGCTGTGGGGACAGGGACGAGGACAGGAGCTCAAAGGGAGCTACTCATCTCCCAGTGGAGCCTCTTGCTGGGGGAGTCCTCTACCTGCAGTGTGGTAGGGTGCCTTTCGGGGTGACTCCATGATCCTTGCCAGCATGACTCCCATCCAGTTTACTGGGATGATCCAATGGTTCTTACCAGGGTGGTCCCACAGTCCTTGCTGGGATTATCCAATCTATAGTCCTTGTCAAGATGGCCCCATAGTCCTTGCCAAGATGGCTCCATGGTCCTTGTTGGGATGTTCCCACAGTCCCTGCCAGGTTGGGACCATGGTCCTTGTTGGGATGTTCCCACAGTCCCTGCCAGGTTGGGACCATGGTCCTTGCAGGGATGATCCAGTGGTCCTTGTCGTGGTGGCCCCATAGTCCTTGCCTTGGTAGCTACGTGGTCTGTGCTGGGGTCACCCACAGCCCTTGTGTTGGCCCCATGGTTCTCTCTGGTGTGGCGCCTTGGTCCACACACTGTCCCTGGAGTTCTCACCCACCCCATGTCCCTGCAGGGCCTGTGGGCTTCCAGTCCAACAACGTGCCACTGGCAGCCGGCATGTTCACCTCCATCGGTATGTCCTACCAACCCTGCTGGTGCCTCAGACGGCCGGGTCAGCCCCAGCCCCAGG
The DNA here is from genome assembly GCA_035584735.1 of Pseudotriccus pelzelni. NCBI lineage: Eukaryota > Metazoa > Chordata > Aves > Passeriformes > Tyrannidae > Pseudotriccus > Pseudotriccus pelzelni. Next base: position 20,111,790 of record JAWMRA010000146.1, on the reverse strand, counting down.
ACCAGGGAGGGCGTGTCAGCTCTCAGCCCTGCTCAGGGGCCAGATTTGGCCCTGCTGGGGTGGGCTAGGGGAGCCATTGGGGCTGGGAGCCCACCAAGTGCCTTCCTGGCCCCCAGAGCCTGGATACTACCGGGACGGTGAGTTCGGGATCCGCATTGAGGACGTCGCCCTCGTGGTGGAGGCGCAGACCAAGGTAGGGCAATGGGGCTGACAGGGGTGGCACGGCGTGGGGAGCTGCATCGAGTCGGGGCTGGGGGCACCCAACAGCACATTTCTGCGGCAGCACCAAGGCGAGGAGAAGTCTTTCCTGACCTTCGAGGTGGTGTCCCTGGTGCCCTACGACCGCAATCTCATCGACCTCAGCCTCATGTCCCCAGAGCAGGTATGGGGGGATGCTCAGGGTGGAGGGCAGAGCAGGGCTGTGAGGTCAGCACATCGGGCTGGGGTGCAGGGAGAGCAACAGGGGCTGGGGAGTGGATGCAACAGGAAGCCAGGACCATGCATGTGGTTGGAGCAGGTAAATGAGGATGAAGCGAGGATGGATGTGTGGATGGAGAGGGGCAACAGGGTCTGCAGGTGGGACTGGCGATTGGGGTGTGGGGCAGCTGGACAGGGAGGGCCAAAGGGGCTAAGGGGTAGCAGCATCCAGAGCAGCCCCCCTCCAGTTCCCTGCCATGCCTGGCTGCAGATCCAGTACCTCAACTCCTACTACAAGAGGATCCGTGAGCACGTGGGGCCAGAGCTGCGGCGGCAGCAGCTGGAGGAGGAGTACAAATGGCTGCAGGAGAGCACCAAGCCCTTCCCGGTGGGCAGCGCCGTCACCACCACTGCCACCACGGCCATGCTGGCCCTCACCTCGCTGCTCTCGGTGGTGCTCAGTGGCCTGCAGGCCTGACCCCGCACCCATGACCCCCCCCCACCCCCCTCCTGCCGCAGCTAGTTCTTCCCCTGTGTTCACTTCCTCTTTTTTTTGGTTGTTTTCTATTTGCTCGTTTGTGATTAAACATGAGCAACGTGGGCAGGGGCTGTGTCGTGCCCTGCCCTGCTGTGCCTGGTGTGCTGCCTGTGCCTCACCAGCAGGTCTGGGGCTGGGGCACCACCCCACGCGGCCCCCAGCTGCACTCCTGTTACCCTGCTTGTGCCCCCTGCCCTGCCCTGCCCTGGGGCAGCCAAGCCAATGCCAACAGCGAGCAGGTGGATTTGGGCAGACTGTAATTCTGGGGCAAAAGAGGGAGGAATTGGAGTGAGAGGGTGCAGGGCAGTCAGCCCGACCGGGGACATCCCCACAGGGTGCCAGCAGTGGGGTGACCAAGAGCGTGTCCCCTCTCGGTGTGATACTGAGCTGGGAGGACTTACAGATGCAGGGGACACAGGGGACACGCCAGACACCATGTGTCACACGGAGGGCTTGGCCATCATGTGCCAGCAGGATGAGCAGGCATAGGAGAGGGCACGGCAGAAGGGTGAGGACTGTCACCCTTTGCAGGGGGTGGGGGGACACCGTGCCCATCAACAGCATCGCCAAGGGGAGGCAGGGCATGGGCAGCACCACCGGCGGCACAGCGCGGTGGCCGAGGGGCGTCAGGGCGCGGGCACCATCCCCACCCCGGGGGCCCCGGGCAGGGCAGCAGTTCCGTGGAGAGTTTCCTTCCTCCTGCCCCAGCCCGCGCCCCGGCAGCCGCCCCAAGCACGGCTGCAAGCGCCTCTCATGTGACCGCCGGCTTCCTGTGCGCTCCCGGCTCGGTGCCGGTGCCGCGGGACAGGACGGGACGGGACGGGACGTGCCGAGGTGCTGCCCAGAGCTGTGCCCTCCGGCCCCAGTGCCATGCTGCGCCGCAAGCCCTCCAACGCCGGGGAAAAGGAGCCGGGACACAGGAAGGTGAGTGCTGGCAGCATCCAGGTGCCCTCAGCACGCAAGGGTGTCCCTGCACAGCTAAAGTTGTCCGAGCCTGGGCTGCCACGGGATGCTGAGCAGGAGGGCTGGTGCCAGGGAGCGGGGGCAGAGCCCCGGGGGGTTGCAACAGCGTGGGAGCGGCACTGCCATCAGTCTGTCCGTGCTGCCACCAGCCACTGTGGCCTCGCCAGCTCGCAGTCCTGGCATTGCCCAGCTCCCACCCTGGCTTGCATCCTGGTGGAATGGGTGGCTGGGATGCACAGTCCCCGGGATCAGCATGGGTGCCAGCTGGGGTGCTGGCGGGACCCGTGGGGCCTGGGAGAGGCTGTGGCCCCCACTCTCCGCGGGCTCCCCGCGGTGTGGGCGGCCGCCTGCCATTTCCTGGGGGGGGACGGGGCTGCGGTGCCGAGCGTGCAGCTCCCAGCCCGGCAAGGTGCTGCGGTCGAGGCTGCAGCTCCGTCACGTGTCGGCCGCTTCCTCTGGCAGCATCGCTCTGAGGTGAGAGCCACAGCAGCACCAGCTGCCAGCACCGCGGCCTCTTGAGAGCCCCCAGCGTGGCATGGCCGTGTGCCACCCCGTGACAACCTGTCTGGAGGCTGGAGTCACCGGTGGGGGCCACAATCATCCCCCTGCACCAGGTCTCACACCAGCTGGCACTTCAGCCCTTGCCAAGCCCTGCTGGGCTGGCATCGGCAATGGCAAGTCACCGTGGGGAACAGGGCAGTGCCTGGTGCCAGGGCCCTGCCCACGGCAGGCACAATCCCACCGTGGCAGCTCATCTGTGCTGGGAAGCTCTCATGGGAAACCTGGGTGAAGTCCCCCTCGCTGCACTGGGATGGCCCATCCAGCCCGGCAGGTCCCGGTGGGCATCCCCTGCCTTTGCCCAGCCACAGCCACTCTCACTTCCCTCTCGTTGCAGTGCTCTGGGAGAGCCCGGCCTCCCTGGCTCAAATCTTGCTGCCAGGCTCTCCAGGGCTTCTCCAGCCTCGGAGCAGGAGCTTTCCTGGCTGCGGAGCTGTTTGATCTCTGCAGGGAGAATCCCGGGGGGTTCAACGCTCCTGGGTCTGGTGGGTTCAGGGTGCTGGGGTGGGAGCACCTGGAGCTGGCCCTGCCCTGTAAAGCCCCAGTGGGCGTGCTCGGGGTGTCCAATTCCGAGCCAGCTCTCTGCGAGGAACGGCAAAAACAAGTGCTGAAGGATGCTCGGTGGAGCGGAGGAGGAGGAGAGTAAAGGCGGGACAGGCAGAGCAGGGGTACGAAGGGCCTGGGAAGGAGCTCGGAGCCGGCAGAGCCGCTTGAGAACGGAAATCGCTGTTTGTGGCGGCGGCAGACTGAGCGCTGCGGTGCCTGCTCTGAGCGTGCCGGCAGTGGGAGCCGAGCTCACCTGGCCCAAACACGCGAGCCGGCTCCCACGGAGTGGTGGCATCCAGGGATGAGGGAGACCCGGGACCGTGTGGCTGTGCTGGGATGCTGGCTGGCTGGCACCAAGGGTGATCCTGTCATGGAGAAACCTTTCCCATATGGGGCAGACACCAGAGGACGTGGAGATGGAGGCAGGCAGGGGTCACAGGAAAGAGTGGAAGGAGCAGGGGCAGAGGGGTGCAGCAGGACTGAGATTCAGAACCTGCCTCGATGGCTTTGGCGCGAAGATGGCACTGAGCCAGCTGAGGGTGCTCTCTGGGCTGTGGGGGACACTCATAGCCAGAAAACATGGGAAACTTTCAGTCCTGGAGTTGACCACAGAGGCAGAAGCAGGGACATGGCTGCTCTCATGTTCCCAGCCCTTCACTGCCTGCCCACCTGTGGGTGCTGCAGAGCCCCGTGTTCGCCCAGGACATGCCTGGCCATGTGCCAGAATAGCAGCGTGGCACAGCCCTGGGCTGCTCCCAGCTTGGCAGTGCCAGACTCCACACTAGAGCATCCCTGCCCCAGGAATGCTGTGCCAAGCAGCTGCACACCCACCGAGAGCAATACCAGGGCTCTGCATCCCTGGTCTGATGGTCTCATAGCACGTGGCAGCTTCTGGAGTGGGGTGAGACCGGGGTAGACTGTACCAGCCAAAAAACTCTTCCAGCACTGGCATCATCCTGGCATGGGCAGAACAGGCCAAAGGGAGAAGGGGAGCTGGGGCAAGAGGTGCAGAGAGAAACCCTCACACTTTTCCATCTCCCCACTCACACCCCTCTCCCTGCCCCCAGCTTTCCCTCCAGCGCTCCAGCAGCTTCAAGGACTTTGCCAAGTCCAAGGTCAGCTCCCCCGTGCCGAGCGAGAAGGAGTTCAACCTAGAGGAGAACGTGAGTTCCCAGCCTCCCCAGGGCAGCAGTACGCCTTGACATGCTCTACTCCCCTGGGATCCACTTCCCAGCCTATTTCAGAGCTGGTTTTCCCAAACTCCTGGTCCTACCAGGGTCCCACATGCCATAGAGCAGCCCGTGTTCCAGCACCGGTGGGATTTAGGGTCTCACAGCCTTGTGTGACCCCGCTGAGGCTTGCCTGGGGTGGGGGCTCTGCCTTCCCTCTCCATCCCTCTGGCAGATCCCTGAGAATGATCCCAGCAGTGCCAGCCCTGAGGATGCTCCACGGAGCAGTGGGACGAAGCTGGGCAGGAAGTGGCGGGCAGTCATCTCCCGCACCATGAACCGCAAGATGGGCAGGATGGCCGTGAAGGCACTGGCCGAGGGGAAGGTGAGCGGGGGGCATGAGGAGCATGGGCAGGTGAGTGGGGGGCAGCTCCCCTGCCCCCAGCCTGACCCTGGTCCCCACAGCAGGGAGAGGTGGAGGAGGAGGGGTCGTGCCCGCTGTCCCCAGACAGCAGCGCGGAGGAGTGGAGCCGTGACAAGGGGCCCCTGTCGTCCCTGGAGCTGGAGGAGGAGGAGGACGGGCACCCACCCCTCAGCCGCCAGATGTCCAGCGGTGAGCCCAGCCCTGGCAACACACTGGCCTGAGCCCCCAGCAGAGCACATGCTGACACCCTCCTCTCTGCAGGCAGCGACATTCCCAGCCCTGGTGGCCCCCGGGACAGCCTGCGGCTGGAGGAGAGTGTCCCAGCCTACACTGGCCCCTTCTGCGGCCGGGCCCGCGTCCACACCGACTTCACTCCCAGCCCTTACGACAAGGACTCGCTGAAGCTGCGGGTGAGCCACGGCCATCATGGCCCCAGGGAAGGAGGGAGGGTGGTTGGGGACCCCCCTGAGGCAGAAGTGTCCCCCAGCTGTCCCCAAGACTGCACCCACTGCCACCCCGTCTCCTTTGGACCAGAAAGGGGACATCATCGGCATCATCGAGAAGCCACCTGTGGGCACCTGGACCGGGCTGCTCAACAACAGGGTGGGCTCCTTCAAATTCATCTATGTGGATGTGATTCCTGAGGAGACAGTCCCTGCCCGCAGGAGCCGGGGCTCCAGCCGGAGCAAGCGCCTCAAGCCCAAGACCCTCCACGAGCTGCTGGAGCGCATCAACCTGCAGGTGAGGGACAGGGGCCATGGGGAAATTGTGGTGCCCAGAATGTGCCAGCAGGGTGCCAGCAGTGGAACCATCCCCTCTGCTCCCCTTCACTATCCCCCATCCCCTTGGGTCCCTCCACTGAGTACCCCAGGGGCACAGAGGGGACACACAGGGCATTTCCAGGTGATGTGGGGGCAAGCGCCTACCACGGACCCGCACCGGGGGCCAGGGGAGCCACCTGAGCCCTGTTCATCCCTGCCCACCGTCCCCCACCCAGGAACACATCCCCACCCTCCTGCTGAATGGGTACCAGACCCTGGAGGACTTCAAGGAGCTGAAGGAGACCCACCTGAATGAGCTGCACATCACAGACCCCCAGCACCGCGCCAAGCTGCTGACGGCCGCCGAGCTCCTCCTGGACTACGACAGTAAGAGCCTCAGGGAGGGAGTGGGAGACCCCCACCACCACCCACAGCCCCCCCCCCCCCTCGCTGGGCACCCCAGCAGCACCACTAATGCCTCAGTCCCTCTCCCAGCAGCCAGTGAGCCGGAGGACGGTGACAGCTCTGAAGCCCTGCCATCACCCTCAGAGCCCAAAGGGGACATTCCCCGGGACTCAGGCTGTTTCGAGGGATCGGAAACCCTGGATGGCAGCCGGGAGGAGGCTGAGCTGGGGAGTCCTGAGGATCAGCTGGGGGCTCTCTCCATGGCACAGTCCCCTTGAGCCCACTGGCACTGCTGCTTCCCACTCTGGCCCTGGCAGCGGGGACAGACCGGAGGGGACAGCTGCTGGCAGGGGACAGGGGAGCCCCAGCGGTGTGACCTCAGGACCCAGCTCGGCCCCGGCACCGCAGGCAGGTGCTGTACCCCCAGGACATTTTGCATGGTGCTGCCTGGCACTGCTGCCCCAATGTGGGGGCTCTGGGCACCCCAGGGCACTGTGCTCCAGGCATGGGCTGCTGCTCCTGGATTTGCCAGGAGGCTCGAGGGAGCTGGGGACAGGAGCCATGCCTGCCGGCAAACAAAACCTTCACTGTCACTGCTCAGCATGGGCACACAGAGGCCCCCCTCACCCGCCACGCGGGGAAGCACGATGCAAATAACGCAGCTAAGACACCCTGAAAGTGTGAGATGGAGAGGCTGGAAAGGTACAGGGAAGGGGGAAGAAGCAGCTGGCTTGGGGCAGTACAGAGACGCAGGAGCTATAGCTCAGCCATTTTCAAACCAATTAAGTTTCCTTCATTGTTTTAAAATAAAAAAAAAAAAAAAAAAAGAAGAAGAAAAAAAAAGAAAGAACACTCACCCGACCCCCCCTTCCTTCTGGAGACCCCAACCAGCTCAGGCAGGCCCCACTGGCACGGTGGTCTCAGCAGGCAGCACCCCACACACTGCATGGAACGGGGAGCAGCAGAGCCAAAAAATACACCTTTTCACACCGAATTTGAGATTTGGTCAGTAGCATGTTGGGGCGGCTCCCACGGCCGGCGGGGCGCTCGGGGCCAGGAGCAGGACCCCTGTCCTGGGGGGATGAGACGGGACCGGGCTGGCTGCAGGGAGGCCGGGAGCAGCTGCAGGGTCACTGCGGACACACGGCCACAGCCAGAGCAGCAGCTCTGCCCTCTCACCGGGAGAGGAGACCCCGGCACCGCAGGAGAGGGGGTAGCGCCGGTGCCACGTTAACACCGTGTCAACACTACCGTCACCCGCTGCCAGCCACGGCCCAGGGCCACGCTGCGAGGGGGCCAGGGAAGAGGAGCGAGGTGGGAGGCACGGGCCAGGCTCCGGAGGGAGCGGGCTGCTCCACACCGCTGCTGAAAGCAGGATGGCATGAGGCCAGGGGCGGAGCAACAGCGACTTCCCACTGCCAGGCAGGAGCATCGTGGAGATACACCCAGGACTGGCCAGGCAGGACACCCCGCCCCTGCCACCACGCACCCCGCACTTGCAGGAGGCACGGGAGTGCCCAGCACTCATGCTGTGGGATGGAGAGCTGCCAGGGCACGGAATGGCCTCTCCCCACCCCTGGCCTCTGTGGGGACCCCGCAGGCGTGGGAGTCCTGCCAGCGCAGGACAGGGAGTGAGGCAGGACAGGCGGAGCCCTGCCACGGCATGGAGCTCTCCCACCATCCCCTCAGCCTCTCCTCCCCACTCTGCTGAGGACACACAGGTGACTGACACCACACAGCCCATCCTCGGGCAGCCAGCAGAGCTCCCACGGCCAGTCTGGGATGGCTGAGAGCTGCAGAGCAAGGCAGAGCAAGGCAGAGGGTGGACACGGGAACGCAATGACACAACACAGAATCGGGGCTGAGGTTCTGCAGAGCGGTCGTGCCACAGCAAGGGGAGGGCTCAGTGCAGACACCCAGCAGAAAACGCAGCCCCGGCACCAGCCAGGGAGCCGGTGGCACAGGCAGACCCTTCCCTGCAGCTCAGTACACCCTGGCACAACTGCTCCGTGGCTGGTGTGGGGCGGGGGGGCTGCCCACTCCTTCCCTCGAGCCCCCGGGGTCGCTGTGAGCCCCAGGGCAGGGTGAGGAGGGTCCCCATCACCGCTGCTGCCCCGGCTACGTCACGTGAAAAGGAGCACAGGAAGAAAGCTACTTAAAAACCGCTGCCAACATAACTCCTTCCCACTTGTTTGGGTCCTCTGGGCACCAAAACGTCTCCTGACAAGCCTTGCCACGCCAACCACAAAAAAACGCCACGGATTAGAGGAAGGAGGGAGGAGGGGAGAGAGGACGCTACTGCCATGATTGCTTTCCCCTTCCCATGGGGATTCCTCAGCAGGAGGGAGCAGGCTGGCCCTAACCGCTGAGCTGCTGGACCACGAGTTGCCCCGTCAGAGCCGGGGCCAGGCAGAGGGACAGCCCCGGCTACAAGCCGGGATGGAGCATCCAGGACAGCCCGCAGAGCCAGAGGCCCAGCCCTGGCCGCAGGCAGACCTGCCTCGGCAGTGGCAGTGCCCCGTGGTGACCGGGGCGTGCCACCCACACTCGCTGTCCCGTGCCACCGCCGGCTCACACCGTGGCGAGTAATGACTAAAGCAAAAGGGCCATGGGGAATCAGGTGCCTGCCATCCAGCCCTTCTCCTCCTCTCCTCCATCACTTCCAGCTTTGATTAGACAAAACAAGAAAGTTCTCCCTTCCAAGCAGATGCTAGTGCTCCGCTCGCCCAGCGTCCGGGGAGGGCACCGGGACCTCCCCAGGCGTTCGCTGCTTCTCCTCCGGCATCTCGGCGTCACTCAGGGCCGGCGCAGGGACCTGGGGAGAGAGGACAGGGTGACCTGCAGGAACACACCCCAGTACAGAGCACCTGTCTGAGCACACAAGCCCCACAGCTCTGCTCCTGCCTCCTGCTCTACCAGCAGCGGTCTCGGCTGGGCTTGGGAAAAGGAGAAACCAGGGGCCCCCCAACAAAAATAACAAAAGCTTCGGGAAGAGCTGGAGCACTTGACTGCTCCAGCCAAAGTGGTCTGGACTGTGTCCACCAGAGAAGCAGCAGATCATGCCCAAGCAGGAGCAGGCCCAGCCACTTCCCACCATGTTCATGGAATAATTTAGGTGGGAAGGGCACTCTGGAGGTCTCCTGTCCAACCGTGTCCTTAAAGCAGGGCTAATTTCAAACAGAGCAGGCTGCTCGGGCCCATAACAGCTTTCTCCAGAGATCCCACACCCATGAGGGCCCTTCCCAGGGAAACACTTCCCAGCTCACACGCAGCACCTGAACAAGATGCCTGCAACATCCTACCCTTCCCCAGCCCCTCCTAGCTCCATAGGTGACAGCTCCTGAGCGCTCTCATGGCAGGACTGATCTCCAAAACCACAGCCAGCTGTGATCTCCTTTGAGGAAACCTAAGGAAACCAAGAGGCCCTGGTTTCCAGTGTCAGAGCAAATGGGCTTTTCACCAGCACCCTCTCAACATGGCCCTCCCTTGTCGGTCTGTTCTTTCTATGTCACTCTCAGCTTTCCCTCACCGTCCAAGAGGCCCCCCAGCTCCCAAAGGGATTACTCACGGCACTGGGGAGAGGAATGCTGCCATCCTGCTGCTTCATGCTGCTCTCCTCAGCCTGCCGGGAGCCCTGCGTGGCCGGGGGCTCCTGCGTGCCAGGCCCCCGTGGGCACGGCCCCTCCTGAGCTGTGCTCTCCTCTTGCTGCAGGATGCCCCGTCTGTCCAGGACACTGCAAGAACAGAGCCACGCCGTCAGAGACACACGCCTCCCCAAATCCCATCTCTTTTCCCAGCAGGAGAAGTGCTGGTGGAAGGCAAAGGTCGGGGGCTGCCCCTCAGCAGCTTACCTGGGAGGCAGGGGCCCACAGAGCACCTCACAGCAGTTCTTCACTATGTTGCCGTGGCTGTAGGGATTCTGCACACGGTTCTTCCCAGTCCAGGACCCCTTAATCTGAAACAGTCAGGCACAAGGTCAGGTCTGCCCCAGGGAAACCCTGCCCCAGAGCCCTGCCTTGGCCTGCAGAGTGGGCACAGCTGTGACGCGCCGAGAAACGGCGACGGCTCAGAGGAAGAGGAAGAGGCTACTTACGTCTTCGTTGGTTGTCTGATTCAGTGCCACCAGGAAGGTGTGGAACCCAGTTAACCCCACCACCGACCACAGAGTGAAGAAACAGATGAGCACCTCCAGCACAGTGAGAACAGTTAAGGACTGGGAACAGCCAGGGAGCGAGTCCAGCCCACCTGCCACAACCCCCAGGCACACCAACTTCTCTTCCTCTCCTAACCTTGGTTTTCTGTTTTACCCTCCTCCCAAAAGCCACAAGACTGCTCCCTTGTCTTGTCATCGGGGGGCAAAATGGCCAAAGACACTTGTTAGAGTGGCCTGGGCAGCCCACCCATAACGCAGCTCCCACTAACCCCCAGCTTTGGAGAAGCCAAGCCTTTGGCACCACGGAAGGATATGTCCCTGGGGTTTCCTTCAACGTGTTCAGAAACCCAATCTTCAGAGATTCTGCAATACAAAAAGCAAGAGATATTTTTTACTCTGGAACATCCCATCGAATCCAGTTCCTTTTCCCGCTCCATCACTCTGGTTTCCCACCGCTATGCATATCCTTCACTCCCTCCCTCCTTCCCAGCCCTCTAGCCAGACTCACTCAGTGCTACATAGACGATGTTGAAGGTGAAGATGTAGATGGTGAGGAGGGAGAGCGAGAGGATGAAGAGGTAGAAGTAGCGGTAGTTCCTCTTCCCCACACAGTTGCCCACCCAGGGACAGTGATGGTCGAAGCGCTCTGGGGAAGCCAAGACAGAGATCAGCACCCTCCAACACAGCCCTGCCCACCTCCAAATCCTTGCTCCTGTGCCCCCACCTCAAAAATCTCCCAGGCTGACAAGGACTCCTAAGTCCAACCCTCTGCTCACTCACGACTCCGTATCCCAGCCCCCTTCCAGGAGGGGAGGCCAGGTCAGAAAGTCCAAAATCGTTTCATAATGAGTCATTTTGTGCATTAAGAGAGAATCTGAACATGTGTCTTCTCTTGCCGGGGTACAATAGCCACAGCACACGGGTTAGATGAAGGCCTGGAAGTCCCCAGGTTGTTACCCAACCCACTATATACCTAGCAGAATAATCAGGAGAGGGTTCACGGAACTGCATAAACGCACAATGGTTGGGAATCTGAAAAGGAGGAAAGGGATTTCTACCTGGAGCAGCAACGCTGAACATGAGCCAATTATATACACAAGAGGACAACAACCAGGGCACCCCATAGGATGGCACAATCCCCATGCTGATGAAGGAGTTGCTGTCATCCAAGACACAACTCTCCACTGGAACCCTCTAGCGAGGCCAGAGTCCAGTGGAACTGAAAAACAGGCTGCACACGTACACAGAGAAGTTGGACTTGGTTAGACTAGTTATTGCCAAAGTCCTGGCAAAGAGTAACCACGTGGCTCCGGGTCCTGAGCAAACATCGAGCTCCTTTCAGCGTAAGACAAGGCAGCCTGTCCCTGTGCGGACACACCACCGCTCCAGACCTGCCCAGCACGAGGCACAGGTGCCCCTGTTTCTCCAAGGCTCCCCCGCGGCAGGCCCAGCCCCGCACTCACCCACGCAGTTGTCGCAGATGCTGCAGTGCGAGGCGCGGGGCGGGCGGAAGATCTTACACGTGTAGCAGTACTTGAGCTTCACGATCTGGTTGTTGATCTGGAAGTTCTTGATGCGCGGGGGCGGGCGCTGGCCCTGCGGCACGGTCCCGTTGGTGGCCTCTGCCAGAGAGAACGGAGCACAGATCGGACCTGCTGCTACAACACCACAGGCCCGCGACGACAACTCGTTTCCCCGCCTTTCCTACCAGCGGGACCAGAGCCTGTTGGCTCCAGAGCCGGCGGCTGCAGCTCTGCTCGTGCGGGCCGGAGCCAACCTGGCAGCTTGGAGGCAAGAAAAGGGATGCCAGAGCTTTCATGGGCAGGTTGAGGGGAGGCTAGGGGTTGTCACCTGCCTCCATCAAAACTCCTCTCTCCCTGAGGGATCAAGGGGACCACACCAAGCTTCCTGCACCCCTTCCCAAAAGCAAACCGAGTTTGTATGTACACGACTATGGGAGAGAAAGCAGCAGGTGAAAGGGTTCCACAGAGAGAGATGCAGGTACATCATGCCCCCTTTTTGAGACTTGGCCAAGCACAATGAGCCAGCAGATCGGGGCACTCCTCGCTTTTGGAGGTCCAGCCAGGAAGAAAGGCTCTGCAGGGACTGTAGCCTAAAAATATGCCAGAAATACAGAGGCTTTTCCAGCCCTCCCCAGGTTGGCCACCCCACACTCACCAATCTCCATCTCGATGAAGGCTGCCTCATCAGGCAGGGCCCGCGGGATCACCCCGGGGTCGCTGAAGCTCGTCCGCAGCAGCGTGGCCATGGCAAAGAGGAAGAGAACTGCTGCAAACACAGGGATGGCCGGGGACAGCTGGACAGCCAGGTACCGGCACCTGCGGACACGGAGCGGGAGGAGATGAGTCAGAGCGAGTCTGGAGTCTGCCGGCACCGGGCTGAGCACCTGGCACGGCATCAAAGCCCGGGCACTCCTCAGCACTGGTAAGATCTAGAGCAGAGAAGCTGTTCGGCACGTCCTTCTGATCCCACCACCACAGGGGAACGCTCCTGGGGCAGCTCCAGCGACCAGGCACCATCACAGCACTGCTGTGTTTTCCACCAGCCAGGCACAGATACTTCCCAGCATTTGCTCTGTTTTCAGCTCCAGTTTTGGGCCATGCCAGAAACGTGACCAGGCAGCTGGAGGGACCACGCCCATTAGACCCTTGCTGCCAAGGGATGGGCTGGACCTCTGGGAGGAGCACCCAAGGCGTGGTCGAGGACCCACCATCGGAGAGAGCTGAAAGGCATGGAAGCACATGGGGATGGAGGGAATCTCTGGCTGGCCCCTAAAGCACAGCAGCTTCCAGCACCACAGAAATTACTGGAATTTACTGCATCCTGTGCTTCTCAGGAGTGGATTCCTGCAGAAGTGCATCATTCCCATGCAATGTCTGTCTTCCTTTGGCTTTTCTGAGGCAAGGGACTGAAATGCTCCAAATAAAGCAGAAAGGCTCCTGCTCCAAGACTTCCCAAGCCTGAGAGGGAACATGGCATAAGGTTTGTTTGCTCTATAAATGCAGCAAGACTCGACAAGGAGTTTGTGGTTCTGATCCTGCTGATAGAGGAAGTGCAAAGGGAGTACGGGACTCATCACAGCTGTGCTGCTCCCACATACTCGCATGCATGTTCCCATGAGCACCACAGCACAGGCCTAGGCAGAAGTCATGGTTTAGAGACATACTGGGCTGAAAGAAAACACATTTTTACCTTAATTCCTTCAGAAAACCCCACTGATGTTGGGGCAAAATTCCTACAGAGCTTTCCTATGGTTTAAGGAAAACACCACCCCAATTCTACCACTCGTGCCATGTCTCGCCTCTCCTCTCACATGTTGCTTCCCCAGGTGCCTTCTGCTGCAGCTGAGCACCCAGGCTTTCAGGCACCTGGCTTTCCTAGGCTCACCCCTCACCCTTTCTGGTGAGGGGTGAATCAACCCACATTCCTTCTGTTCCACAGTTACTCTCCAAGAGAGCGTCACGCTACTGCAGTGAGAGGACAGGGTTTATGCTCCCTGGGGGGGCTGCCATCCCAAACAAGGCCATTTCCTCCAGCTCCACAGCACTGAGTACTTAATTCTGGACAGCATTCCCACCACAGCTTCCCCAAACACAGTGCAGCTTCCAGCTCCAGCTGGCAGCACCGAGCTCTGCAGGCCCACCACAGGAACGCTCACCAGGCCACTGGCTGACTCCAGTGACTGTTCCCAGCGTGTGACAAGGACAGAAGGGCTGCACACTGGAGCTACAGCATGCTTTGGCCACAGCTGCAACACCAAGCACCCACAGTGATGCACTGGGCCTGCCCCCTACACCAACATCCTTAATTTCAGACACTGCACCCTCTGCAGTTCCCAAAACGACGTCCCCGTGCCGAGCCCTGCCCACAGCCAAAGAGCCAGAGGGCCAAGCTTATCGTCTTCAGGCAGCCCAAGATAACTTTGCATTCCCTTTGCAAGGGCAAAGTCCAGGGAGAGCTGCAAGTCAGTCAGCAAGTAAACAGAAACCTTGGAGCCCATTTGGGGTAGAAATACGTTTTTAGGAATATGTAATATGGGTTTAGGTGTGGGTCAGCCTCTTCTCCCAGGTAACAAGTGACAGGACAAGAGGACACAGCCTCAAGCTGTGCCAGGGAAGGTTCAGGTTGGACATAAGGAAGAATTTCTTCCTGGAAAGTGTGGTCAGAACGTGGAAGGGGCTCCCCATGGAGGTGGTGGAGTCCCCATCCCTGGAGGTGTTAAAGAAATGACTGGACATGGCACTCAGTGCTCTGGGTTGGCTGACAAGGATGGGATTGGTCAAAGGTTGGACCAGATCATCTTGGAGGTCTTTTCAAACCTAAATGATTCAGTGATTCTGTGATTATTCCTTGAATATCTGGACACTGTCTGCCCCAAAGGGCTACAGCCTGACCCTTGTTCAGCTGACACAACAGCTTTTGGAACTGCAGTGACAACGTGAACATATTGTGGGTCTAAATACGGATCCATGAACTGCATTAAAGCTGAGCCACGGCCCTCCTGCTTCCACATGGGCTCAGCTTAACTTCCCCTAAGTGGGCTGGCTTCTGTGGCCCCTCACAGCTGAGGGCAGAGGTGTGAGAGCCAGAGGAGCTCCCACCACACTGAAACTGCATCCCAAGGCCCAACGTGGAGTCCAACACAGAGCCCCCATGTGCCTCCTGTCCTCCACTGCACTGATGGGGCCTCACTCTTTGGGAGGTGACGTTCAGGGAACACATCCACACCAGGGACAGCAACCACAAAAGGTCCTGACTTGGTACTCAGGTACTCACCAGCAGTGGGGTATCTTCAGTCTATGCCTCATCTCCAGCATGATTTCACTGCCCAGTAACAGACATTTTAAAGATCTTTTGTTTGGGAGAGCTCAGAGCCAACAGAGACGCTCTGTTGGCATGTGAGGATGCTGCTGCCCCACTCCCAGCACCGTATCTGTGCCTCTGGAGCGTTTTGTCAGCGACAAGCAGACAATAACAGCACTATCACAATCCATCATCTCGTGGAGGGGGGGGTGGGCTGGGGGCAGGAAGGCTCAACAAAGAGATCATTGGAGTGGGGGGGCAGGGGGAGAAGCAGCTGGGAGGTGCCGCTAGTTCCAGTGCTTGGCAGTTATTTTGTGCCCGCTTGAGAAGGTCTGTTGTAACCAGCACATTGAGCAAAGCTCTGAAGGAAGGGGAAAGCCACCGTGCCCGGGTGACAGAGGCTGCAGCCACAGCCACGGGGCACTGCATCTTCTGCACAGGCCCCAGCTGGGCTCAGCACAAGCTTCATGATTATCAGTCACTCACATCTCACCTGCACACCTGCTCAACTTTCCTAAACTACGGCACAAACGCATCGTGAGTGCCAGCAGAGCTGTATCTTTCCCAAACGCCTGACCCTCACCAGGGCACTTCAGCCATCTGCACCTCCCAGCTCTGGGATGGTGTCCAGGAGCCACTGTGCTTGTGGTAAGCGCGGAAGAGGCTGCTTCGAAGCCCGGTTAAGTGCCACAACCGCAAAGCTGTGTCCAGGCCCTTCCCAGCAGCACCAGGCAGAGCTGGAGCTCTCCATGGAGCCTCTTCCCATCTGCCAGCAGTGATACAGAAACCCTCACTACAGACCCACATCAACTGCCAGCGCACACACGCGCTTCTGACCCGGCTGAGGCAGGACACAGACACGTTACGCTGATGCTACTGCTCTTTTCCCAGCTAAAAATCAAATTTCCACACAGACAGATCACCCCAAGATCCACACAGGAACGGGGGTGCCACAGGGGACATGCAGGGAGGCTGAAGTCACCTCCTGAGAAGGAACTCACATATGAGAAAAAGGTCAATTCAAACCCCAGGAGCAGCCACTGCACACACAAACAGGAGTGAAACAAGCAGAACTCGGGACACCAACAAGTTCACCTCTATCAACAGAAATCACAGTGATTAAAAAGCACCTATCGACTCACGTGTAAGTTTTGACCATGCTTGTCAGAGATCTATCTAGAGGTAACAACATCTCAGAGGCTCCTCTGTCAGTTTTGAGTCTCTGGGGTTTGGAAATCAAAACTAAAAAAACAAAGTCACATGAGGGGCAGTGTAGGTGTTTTCAACCCATCAGAAGACAAACACATTTTCATCTCTACAAAGCTAAGAAAGCAGGAAAAACAAGTGACAAAAAACAAACCCGAGCACTGGAAAAGCCTCTGACATTTACAGATACCAAGTTCTGTGCTGAAAAGCTGGAGGCAAAAGAAATCCCATTCCCTTCAGCTGTGTGAGGAACTCACTTCAGGCCATGAGACAGGCTGGCAAATTGCAAAGGGAACTCTCAGCCTGAGAGAGGACGCTGCATCCCATCATCCTCGTTCTCAAAGGGATTTCACAAGCACTTTACCTGGGCTTCTCCCCATGCTGGAACACCACAGGCAGAGTTACCAGCTAAGTGCCCGGCCACAGGGCTGACATTACCGTCAGGAGTCCGAAATAACGCCCAGAGGATGTGGAACTGAATTTTATGGGACACGTTACGGAGCAAGACCTAGTTAAACCCAGGTCTCGTACCCTGCAGGGACCAGTCCTGAGCAGCGGGAGCTGCTCCCTGAGGAAGTGGTGGCAAGAGAGGTGCCCTTGGGCAGAGGACTCTGGTGGCTGCAGAGCCCTTCCCGGGAGCCAGAGCCAGCACGGCTCCGTCCCTCTGCTTTATCCAGGAGGGAGGAGCCGGATCTCAGGTACAGCACCGAGCTCTGCCAGCCTCTGGGCCCTGTTTGCTCCCGGATGGAGAGACTTAGGCAATCCCAGACCACAGCGCTGCGGGTGGGGGGACCGAAGCACAGAAATTCCCACCCGCAGGGCTGAGGAGGCTCAGCCCGCTCGCCTGCGGACACCGCGGAGCAGCCGATGGCACCGGAGATACTCGGAGGAAAAAAACACCAGCAGAAGCAGCAGCCCAAACAGCACGGCTGTCATTCCAGGGCTGGGGAGGACCCCGCCAGCGAGGCACGGAGGTGTTTTTTCCCCTGATGTGGGTGCCAGTCCCCACCAGCCCCGGCTGTAACCGGAGCCACGAGCCCGGCCCGGCGCAGGGCGAGCAGCCAGACAGATCCTGGCTCCAGGCACCCCCGGAGCCGCGTTCAGACAAGGTGTGACTGCGCAAGTGATTCAGCTGAATGGCAAAGGCACCACGGCACGGGCAGCCCTGCAGTGAGCGGGCAGGGAAGGGAAGGGAGGGGAAGGGCTCCTCCGCCCACCACCGACTGCCACGCTCCAAATCCAGATCACAACACCAGGATCGCTCCCCTGGCACACGAGCTTTCGGGGGAAAAACCAGGAATTTCCATGCAAACGCGAAAGAATCTGCCAAAAGCTGAGACAAATGCACAGCACGGTGAAAGCTCAAGGCTGAGACCCTCACCCAAAGCTCCCTAAGGTGCATGGAACGTGCACAGGGCAGGCAGGGAGCCCAGCTGCTCATGTCAGGCTGGTCGGCGCAAAAGAGACCTTGGGGAGTCTTTCCAGCTGGGAAGGCAAAATTTCATCCCTCTCGCAAATACAGAAATCCCTGAACAAGTTCAAAACAACTCCCTTTTTATCAAACACAAAACAATGAGATGTTATGCACTGAATCAAACGGGTATGTGGTGTTTTCCCAAACTTTTCCTTAGATGATTTAACTAAAATTCAGAGGTGATCCGGCTCCCAGCAGCACTTCCCCCCCCACAGCCCACCCTCTGGCTCTAGGCACAGTGTGGATGCCTCGGTGCAAGCAACCCCTCCACAGGCCTCTGCTTCCCAGAGCATGGAAAGGGGCTTCTCAAGGAATTTCCAGTCACATTCCAGGCTAACCACGGCCTAGTGATGGAACACAGCCTTAGTTCACTCTGTCTGGTGCAGCTGGTGAAGGCAACCACAGCAGAGCGGGATGTGGTTCACTCTCCTGCTACGGACAGGATCCACAGGGAGCCAGAGCAATTATCCCTCAAATCAGTGTTTCTGGAGCAGCAAAAAAGCATTTCTGGAGCAGCAACACTTATTAGTTCGCTCTGCAAGGCAGGAAGGCTGAGCCCCACTTTTCAGATGGAAAAAAAGCCCCAAACAACAAACCAAGAGTGGTGTCACTTAGTACCTCAGAATTCAGACTGAGCCAGGGATAATTTGGGCAGGGAACTAGGGATAGACAGGCCAGGCCAGGGAATGTGGAGACAAATTCCCTAGCCTGGGGAAAATGTTGAAGAGGCCAGCAGCTGGGCCGAGGCCTTTATGGATCTACAGGGACAGCCAGGGTTTATCCAAGGAGCAGCTCCTTCTGCTCGCTTTTCCTGGCTTAACCAGCTTTTGTGTTACCCAATCCTGTCTCAGCCCTTCTCCTGCCCTGAAACACAAACATGCCCAAGGAGACTGAGGAAGAGAAGTTTTGCAGTTGTTTAGCTGATCCAATTTCATCCTCAAACCAGGGAACAGGGGCGTCCTGCCCCCTTCCACAGCATTGGCTGGGGCAAACACAAGCTCTTTTCTTTTTGTTTGTTTTTTTGATTGTAGGATTACTTTAAGGCCAGCCCAGCTCGCAGGGATTGCTGAAAGGAGGGGGCAGATCCCTCTCTTCAGCAGGATCCAAGGTTTTGGCTGCAGAGCTGATCTAAGGGGTGGCTGGACCCTCCCAAATACCGGGGGCGCTCTGGCTGTGGGGGCTCTGCTGTAGTGCAGGTCAGACTGGCAGGAGCCCTGGAGCCAACAACCTCACTCCTCATTAATCCTCCAGCAGGGTAACCTCCCTGGTGGGGCTGACAGAGGTGGCTGTATGTCCCCCCAAGGGCAGGGACACAGGCTGGACCCCGGGGCTGCAGCAGCAGTGCCCTTGCACCCTGGCCATCCCGGGGCCAGGAGCACCCGGGACTGCCAAGCCACAGACAGAGGAAAGGGCGACCCGTGGGGACACAGGGCCAGTGTCACCCTGCAGGGTCCGAACGCAGGGAAGTGCCACCCCATGGGCAGAGCCGGGGGGAAGGTCTGGTAGGGCACATCCTCCCCAAAACCTCCAAGCTCAGCCTGCTGAGGGCCAGGAGGTAGATCTGGGCAGGCAGAGCCGCACCGTGCCAGGCTCCCCTCTGCCAGGCTGCTCCGTGTCAGGCTCCCCTCCCTCTCCCAAGGCCCCCGGACCGGTCCCCAGCGCCATCCCCGCCCCGCGGGGGTCCCCGGCGGAACTCACTCGAAGGCGAAGAAGAGGGCGCAGGTGCCGAGGATGAGGAAGAGCGTCAGGTAGAAGATGCCCTTCTGCCGGGCCATCATGATGCGGCCGTCGCAGCAGAAGGTGTTCCTGCCCGGCAGCTTCTCCCATTTCCGAACCACCTTCTTCCTCGCCACCATCACCGACATGGCGGGGCCGTCACTGGGGCGGCGGCGGCCGCCGCGCGTCCGGGCGCTGCTGCTGCTGCTGCTGCTGCTGCTGCTGCTGCTCCGCCGCCCTCGCCCCCGGCATCATCGGGGCCCCGCGGGGCTGCGCTGGCGGCTGCGGGAGAAGGAACCGGGAGAGCGCTCGGTCAGCGCCGGGGCGGCGGCGGCGGCGGCGGCAGCCCCGGGCCGGGGGGCGGCGGCCGTCGCCATGGAAACCCCGCGCCTGGGAGGGCCGTCGCTGCGGGAACCCACCGGGGAGGGGGCGCGGGGCGCGGCCCAGGGGGAGACCCTCGGCTGGGCGGGGAGGGGACGGCGGGGCGGCCCCGCGGCGGGAGGGGACGGGGCGCGGCCGGGCAGGACAGGGCAGGGCAGGGCAGCGCCCACCCCGCGGAGGGGAGAGGGCGGAAGGGAAAGGTTCGGGAGGGGGCGGGGGGTCCCGCGGCGCCGCTCACCGGTGCCGGTGCCGGTGCCGGTCGGGCCGGGCCGGTCGCTCCCTCCGCGCCGGGAGGGGCCGCCACGCCCCGCAACCCAAAGGGGGCGCGGCCGCCGCCGCCATTGGCCCCGCCGCGCCCCCGCGCCCCGCCCCGCTCGCCCGTTGGCCGCGCTTGCCGTCACTCCATGGCGGCTCCTCCTACCCCGCCTGCCTATTGGTCCCCAGCGCCGTCGCTCCGCAGAGACACCTCCCTCTTCTCAGCTTCCCGCCTGCCCATTGGCCAGACGGGCTGTCACTCCGCAGCCCTGGCCCCGCCCCGGTGCGGACAAGGGGAGGCGGGGCGGGGGCGCGGCCCGGCACGTGGCGGGGGCGGGGCCTGGGCCGGGCGCGGCGGGACCGGGAGCGGGACCGGGAGCGGGAGCGGGACTGACACGGGGCGGCACCGGCCTGGCCCGGCTCCCGCCAGACCCCCGATGGGGCCCGACGGGCACCGCTCCGCCGTTCCCGGTTTTCTTTTCCGTTCTCTCGCACCGGGTGGCTACCAAGGACCGGGCTGCCGAGCCCCAGTTCTGCCGCGGGGAGCACACGGGGAGTTCCCCGCCTGCCCCTCCCACGTTTTGGGGCCCGCACGCCCAAGTTTTCTGGCTTTGCACTCCCGAACTCTGGGGTTCGGCGTGGGGAACACCCCGGCGCCCCACCCCGGTGTCCCGCACACGGCGCTCCCCGCGGGCCCGCGGCCGCCGGCGGGGGCAGCGCCCCAGAGCCTCAAATCCGAGGGGAAAAATAAGGAACTTTTTTTTTTTCCCCCCCGCGGTTGTTGCTATGGAGACGGGAGCAGATGGGGAGCAGCTCGTTATCCCTCTCCCTTCGCCATCCCCTGCCCTGAGCCCCCCCTGCGCGCCCAGCTCGGGATGCAGAGGAGGAGGAGGAGGAGCAGGGATGCTGCGGGCGCAGGTGACCCCGGCGGTGGCTGAGCACTGACACAGGCACGCCTCCGCGCTTGAGAACTCCGTCCATTTGCTCCAACGGCCCCTCACATCCCACAAATCCCCAAAACGCCCCTGGGAGTCGGGGCCTGGCGGGCAGGAGGAGGCGCAGGTGCGGGAGACCCGTCCCCGGAGCCCGCGGCCCTGGGGCACGTCCCGGGGGGGGGAAACGGCGAATCCCGGAATCCCTGGGGCTGGGGGAGACCCCCGGATGGAGCGGACACCCCCGGAGCCCTCGGCTGGCACCGGCGATCCGTGGGCTTCCCGGGAGGGACCAGAACTCGCCCGGAGCCCTCGAGGGTTCCCACCCGAGGCTGGGCCGGGGATCTCCGTGCCCGGATCCTCCCCCGGGCCCCTCCGGTCCCCCAGCCCCGCCCGCCGGCCCCGCTGCCATGGCAACCGTGACGTGCCGCGGCCGCGCTTTGCGGCGGGGCGCGAGGCGCCGGCGCGACGCGGCGCTTTGCGGCAGTGCCGGCGTGCGGGAGCCATGGCGGAGCAGCAGGACCCGCAGGACCCGGTGGCGGCGGCGGCCGAGAGCGGCAGCGAGGGCGAGGACGGGGTGAGCGGGGCCGGGGCGGCTTTCCGCGGCGGGCTCAGCCGCTGCCCGCGGCTCTCCGGGCGCTCCCCCGGCCGGGGCGGGCGCGGCGGAGGGTGGCGTGGCCTGGCCGGGATGCCGGGCGCGGGTGTCGGCCGGGCGGGGCCGGGGGGCACCGAGGGTTAACAGGGGGCAGCGGGGAGCGGGCGCTGGGGCCATCCCCGCGGCCGCGCTCCGCCGGGCCGGGCCTGTGAGCACGTGTGCTGCGTCGCAGGAGGATGGAGAGCGGCGGCACCGGCGGCTCCTGGAGGCGATCAGCGCCCTGTCCGGACGGAAACGGTGAGTTGGGGGTCCCGGGGCTCCTGCAGCAGCCACGCCGCGTTTCCTCCCCTCTGCCCGTGAGGCTGCACGGGAAAAGGAGCAGGTGGGGCGGGTCTCGGCCCCTGCCCGCCGGCACCGGCCGCAGACCCTCCGGAGCACCCGGGGGAACGCGAAGAGCCCTTGGGGTTATTTTGTTACCCTCTCCCTCAGGCGGAAGCTGGCGGAGCGCTCCGAGGCAGGCGGGCAGGTGTCCGAGTTCAATGTCACCTGCAAAGGTGAGATCCGTGCACTGCCAAGGGCTCGGGGAGGGGGTGGGGATGGCGCTGCCCACCCCGAGCCAGCGCGGGGGGCGTGCTGGGGCGGCTGCAGCCCCCTTCACCTGGCGTCTCTGTGTAGGTGCGGGGGAGAAGCTGGTTCTGTCGGAGCTGCTGCAGCCCATCCACCCCAAATCCGCCCTGGGCAGCGTGAGGAAGGAGCTGGCCAGGGTGAAGCGGAAGGCGGCAGTGGAGCTGCCACTGAGCAAAGAGGAGGCCAAGAGGGTGAGTGCAGGGAGCAGAGGGGGGCTCTGAGCTGAGAGCCCGCTGCCCCCTGCCCCTCCCTGACGCTGGCATCGCCTTTCCCTGCCCCTCTTGTCCCCTTCCAGGTGGTGAGGGAGGCTGCCTACGTCACCACCTCGAAGGATGTGGGGAAGTGGCAGCAGGTGGTCCTGCAGAACCGGCGCGCGGAGCAGCTGGTGTTCCCCCTGAGGCAGGACATCCCCACGGTGACGCCTCTGGAGAGGGTGACGTCGGCCTGGAAGGTGGGGGCTGGGGGTCTCACGGCCCTGGGGGTGCTGGGGGCAGCTGCAGGGGTTTGGCCAAGGCGGCTCCAGCGGTTTGGCCACAGGGCAACTCTAGGAATTTGGCTGGGGCAGCTCCAAGGGTGTGGCTGGGGCAGCTTTAAGCCTGACTGGCTGTGCTGGAGTGATGGAGGTGAGGAAGGCCCAGCCTGTGGCTGAGGCACGGGGCAGGTGCCTGCTGAGCTTGGGAAGGTTAAAAGGGTAGTCTGCATTCCTCACACACAAGAGATGTATAAATTCCATCTGGGAGAAGCCAGGAGAGGGTTTGGAGTCTGCTCTGTCCCCTGTCCTTCTTTGTAGCCTCTCAGCCCCTGCAGTGCTTCCATCCCTCAGCTGGGCCAGACACCAGGGGGTGTCCCTCGGCCACAAGTGCTGAGGCAGAGGGGATTGGTTTGTCAAATTCTGTGTGCCTGGAAACATCCTTACAAAAGAAGCGTGTGTTTAGTTTTGAATGTGAGTTCCCGTGGGGTTGTGCTGGCAGCTGTTGGATGCCCAGGCTTACCTGGGCAGCCCCTGCTATGCTCCCAACATTCCTGTGGCTCACCTTCATCTGCCCAAAGGTCCCTTTCCATTTTGGAGGGATGTGGCATTGGGTGGCCTGGAGCCCCTGCTCCGTGCTCCTTGTCCGTGCCCCCCGGTCAGCGCTGCCCATCAACTGAGAGGCCATTTCTCTTAACAGGGGAGGAACTGCACCTGCCCTCACCTGCTGATGTGTCTGGGAGGGTGCCCAAGGCCTGTAGTGTGGGACTCATTAGTGGGGCTGTGACCCCCCCCGCAGTCCACTGAGGAAGGGACACACTTCTCTGGGCCCTCCCACAGACCCACTCAGTGGTAGTGGAAAGGGGTGGGGACATCCAGGGAAACCTTGACCCTTGCAGTTCTCCTCATCCTCCTGCTGTGTCTTCTGTTCCAACAGGCCCGGACTCCACTGGAGCAAGAGATCTTTGGGTTGCTCCACAAGACGCAGCAGCCCATCACAGACCCGCTGCTGACACCAGAGGAGATGGCCTCGCTGCAGGCCATGAGCTTGGAGGAGGTGACAGCTTTCCCCTGCCAGACCCTGGCTCTGGGGGCCCTCACATTGTACTCCCCATCCCTCACCCCGTGCCCCTCATCCCTCACCCTGTGCTCTCCATCAGGCCCGGCGGCGGCGGGCAGAGCTGCAGAAGGCCCGGGCTGTGCAGTCCTACTACGAGGCCAAGGCTCGGCGAGCGAAGAGGATCAAGAGCAAGAAGTGAGGCTGTGCCTGTGCTGGGCTCGGGGCAGTGGGGAGGGCTGGAGCCCCCCCAGACCCTGAGCCCTCACCCGCCCTCGTGCTGCAGGTACCACCGCGTGCTCAAGAAGAGCAGGAGGCGCCAGGCCCTGAAGGAGTTCGAGCAGCTGCACAAGTCGGATCCTGCGGCCGCCTTGGCACGGCTGGAGGAGCTGGAGCAGCTCAGGATGCAGGTGCTGCCTTGGTACCTCAGCCCCGTCCCTCAAGAGGGCCCTGCTGCTTGGGGAGTTCTGTGTGATGTTTCTCTCTCTTCCCCCCCAGGAGCGGATGAGCCTTAAACACCAGAACAAGGGAAAGTGGGCCCGATCCAGGGCCATTATGGCCAAGTATGACCTGGAGGTGAGATCATGGAGTCACAGAAGGGTTTGGTTGGAAGGGACCTCATCTCATTCCACCCCCCTGCCATGGGCAGGGACACCTTCCAGTAGCCCAGGTTGCTCCAAGCCCCATCCAGGCTGCCCTTGAACACTTCCAGAGATGGAAGTGTCCAGCCACAATCTCTCTGGGCACCCTGTACCAGGGCTTCACCACCCTCACAGGGGAGAATATGTACATATCCCATCTGTGCCTGCCTTCTGTGGGTGTGGAGCCATTCCCCCTTGTCCTGTCCCTCCAGGATGTGATATAAAGTCTCTCTATCTCTTATAAGCCCCTTTATACATTGAAAGGCCATGACAAGGTCCCCAGTGCTGACTGGGGAAGTGGGAGAAGCTGAGGTGGGCAGGGAAGGTGGGAATGAGTTCTCTGCCCTGTGATGAAGCTTTTTGGTGCCCCCCCAGGCCCGCAAGGCCATGCAGGAGCAGCTGGCCAGGAACAAGGAGCTGATGCAGAAGGTGCGGGTGGAGCCGCCCGAGGAGGAGCCACGCGACGTGCCCGAGGAGGACACCGCGGCCGTTCCCATCCCCACCGGGGCCAGCACAGCTAATCCCTGGATGCTGGGCAAGCCCAGCGCCCCAGCTCCGGAGCCTGAGGAACAGGAGGGTCCCAGAGATGGCACAGTGCCTGGTGCTGCAGAGAGCAAGGAGGAGATGGAGGAGGAGGAAGAGGAGGAGCTGTCAGAGGAGGAAGCTCTGCTACAAGACTTTGAGCAGAAGCGGCAGGCGCGGCAGGAGCGAGCAGGGATTTCTGAGGGGCACGGTGAGAAGCACAAGACCCCAGGCAGGGTGGGTTGGGAGTGCTGCAGGGCTGGGCAAAGGAAGGGGGGCTTGGGGGCAGGTTTCACAGAGCTGCCCTTACTCTCCCGCCCTGCTCAGAGTGACCATTTACCCCCTCAATGTGTAGGTTCTGGTGAGACTGAGGCCAGTGCTGAGAGGCAGGGGGACAGCCTCGTCCCCCCAGTCTGTGCTGAGGAGCCAGTGAGCACGGAGTTGGAGCCACCCCCTCAGGCCCAGGAGCAGCTCCTGCTCTCAGAGCAGTTGCACCGTGTGCAGACCATGGAGGATGTGGAGGGTCTGGCCAAGGAGGAGCCTGGGGAAGAGCAGGAAAAGCCAGTGGGCCCCAGAGCAGGAAAGCGAGTGCAGCAGCGAGAGGAAAGAAGGGCTGGGGATAGACATGCCAAGAAAACAACAGACAAGAAGAAGGTGATCAGCCTGGAGGCTGTGCTGGATGGGAAGCCCCAGGAGATGGACTGCCCCAGCCTGCCTGTGGTCCTGGAGGAAGAGGTGAGCATGACGGGCCTCTCCCACGCTCCTCAGTACCCAAAACACCAACCAATAACGCCAAACCCCAAACCAGTAACACTAGACCCCAAGCCACTAACTCCCAGTAACCCCAAACCCTCTCCCAGTAATCCTAAACTAGCCCCAAAACTCCTTTTGGTAACTCACAGTAACCCCAAACCAGTAACCTTAAACCACGTCCCAGTAATCATAAGCCCCAAACTAGTAATTCCCAGTATTCCTAAATCCCCTTACAGTAACCCCAAACCCCCACCTAGTAATGCCCAGTAACTTTTACCCCCTTCCCACTGCCCCCAGCACCTCCCAAAGCCTCTCCCAGTTTGTCCCAGGCCCTTCCCAGTCCTTCCCAATTCCCACAGTAACCCCTAAACCCACTCCGCCTCATCCCTCTGCAGGAGGGTGGCATCGACCAGCGTGGGATGATCACAGAGGCCTTCGCCGGGGACGACGTGGTCGCCGACTTCTGCCGGGAGAAGCGCAAGGCTGAGGAGGCGGCAAAGCCGCAGCCGGTGAACCTGGTGCTGCCGGGTTGGGGCGAGTGGGGCGGCACCGGGCTCCGGCCCAGCGCCAAGAAGGTCAAGAGGTGAGTGGGGGAGAGCTCAGGGACGTGCCCAGCCCAGCGCTGGCCCTGACCCCTCGTTTGCCTCCAGGTTCCTACTCAAGCCACCGCCGGCGCCTCCCCGGAAGGACCAGCACATGCCCCACGTCATCATCAGCGAGAAGCGCAACATCCACGCGGCAGCACATCAGGTGCGTCACACCTGGTCACCTTCCCAGCAATCCCTTCCCAAAACGTCCTCCATCCCTGCCTGTAATCCCTGCTTCCTGCTTAAGCAGCCCAGTGGGTGGTGGAGGAGAAGGGATGCACAAGGCTGCTTCGTTGGTGGTGGTGGCTGCTCCAGCCCCCCTGGGCTCTGACGGCAGTGGGGACAGAAGCAGGGTGTGAGCAGATCGTGGACAAGTGGGAACTGGGAGCAGCATGAGATGGTAGGGCTGGGCTAGGTGGCCTGGGGACATTACCCCTGTGCTGTCCCCGCAGGTCAGCGAGCTGCCCTTCCCCTTCGAGCGGCACCAGCAGTTCGAGCAGACCATACGGACGCCCGTGGGTGCCACGTGGAACACACAGCGTGCCTTCCAGAAGCTGACAGCCCCTCGCGTCGTCACCCGCACCGGCCACATCATCCAGCCCATCTCGGCCGAGGATGTCCCGGACACGGCCCCCGGCAGTGGGGCCGGCCCTGGGGGGGAGGCACAGCCCCGGGGACGGGCACCGTCCCGGCGCCGCCCGCACCGCAAAGCGCAGTAACTCCGTGCCTGCGGCCCGGGGGCTCAGACTGGAACAGGCGCAGGTACCAGGAGAAGCTCCTGGTTCTGTCCAGTTCCTACTATCTTTCCCTGCAATAAAACCCGAGGCTGCATTTGTGCGGCCGTCCTGGCAGCGTCCAAGGCTGGAATGGCCGGTGCCCTCCATGCTGCCCTGCGGGCCCACGTGGGGCCAGGTGCTTTGGCTGAGTGGAGGGTGAGAGGCTGGTCAAGGACTTGTGGCAGGGCAGGTCTGGGAGTGTGGTGAGGGGCTGGAGTAGCTGCTCGCATCCTGCCCTGTGCTTTTGTCTTTCATGTCCCTATTTTTTTACCTCTCCATATTTTTAAATGTTGGCCAAAGGGGTTTTCTCCCTAGCCTGCCATGCTGAGCTCGGCCCCGGGGGGGTTTCTCAGGCCCACCTGCACCCCCGAGGTACCTGCCCAGCATTAGTAAACATGGTCACCTGGAAATGGCTCTGTGAGGTGGTGCTGCTGCTCTGCATGTGCTGGGAGCTGGCTGTCCCCCAGGCAGCTCGTGGCCCTCTTGCTGCCCACCTCTGCCTCTTGCTGCCTCTGAGCCCATGCTCCCTGCCCAGCCACCCCTGGGAGTGTGACAGCGAGGTGCTCAGGGCTTGCTTGGTGCATCCAGCACAGGCAGAGGGCTGTGCCAGAGCCTGATGGACTGCGCAGGGATCCCTCCAGGGCTCTCCCCACACTTCCCACGTGGGCTGTGCTCACGCCAGTTGGAGAAACGCTCCCAGCCCCAGCGCAGGAGCTGGAGCTGCTGCTGATCCCAGGAAACATGTCCCTCGTGCCAGGGATGCCTCCTCCCACCTTGGCACCGCAGCCCGCCCCGGGACCCAGGGCTGCCCTTCTGCCCTGCAGCCGGGTCAGACCGGGAAAGTGGGGGTCGTCCTGTGGGGCTGGGGCACAGGCACCCCTCCAGGCTGACGAGGAGTACCCTGTGACTCCACAATTCCCACCCAAAAACCCGTGGGACTCCGGATGCTGGCCCTTCCTGGGCTGGGAGGGGAGTGAGGGCTGACGTGGGGCTGGGGGCTGGCAGTGCCGCGGCTTTGCCGGGGACCCGGCCCGTGTGTCTGCGGCCCCCGCAGCACCCGGGGCGGGTCAAAGCGCTGGCCTGCGATGGGGCCGCGGTTGTGTTGCTTGGAAAAAAAAAAAAAAAAAAGGAAAGGAAGCGGAGAGCATTTCCGTGCCGTGACGCCGAGAGCCCCTCTCGGGGCTGCTGGCCCCAGCTCCGAGTCCGCGTCCCTCTGCCATGGGAAACCTTCGCCCCGGGGGATGTCGCGGGGGGCGGGGGGGGGGGGCGGCGGGGGTGTCGTGTTTGTTTTAGTAAAAGCTGAAACGCCCCGAGCACGGGGAGGGCAGGCACAGCCCCCCGCCAGCCCCTCCACCTGCCCACAGCCCTCTCCGGGCCCCCTGCAGACCCCGGGGACTGAGGCAAGGAGATCCCTGCGTTACCGCTGTCCCTGTCCCTCGTGGAGGGGCCCTCCCTCCCTGCCCTGGCCCGGCCTCTGCCTTCCTCCTTCCCAGCCCCAGGACAGTGCTCAGCTGGACACTACGGGCTGCCCGGGTACCCAGCCCACCTCTCCAGCTCTAGCCCCGGGATGCTCAGAATACCCGGGCTGGGAAGGGCCCAGGGGGGCTTGATGCCTGTCAGAGCAGAGCTGGTTCAGGCTCAGCAGGTGCTGCGGAGCACTGTCCTGCTGTTTGCCTCTCTGCAGGGAGGGGGTACCCCCCGACACCTCTTCCATCCCCACATTTGGCCCACCCACGGGAAAGCATGGTCTCCTGCTGCTGTGCGTGGTGCCAGCTGCGCCCCCGAGGAGGGGGCAGAGCCCTGCGGGGTCTGACCCTGCCCCAACCTGAACTGGGACCTCCCTGGCTTCGATGTGATGCTCCCTGCAGGGCCAGGATGATGGTGGCACAGGGCAGTCCTCTCCTAGGGGGTGAGTTTGCTGCTGTCGCAATCTGGATCACCTGGAGCAGTGAGGGGACCTGCCAAGGTGCAGACCCCTGTACTGAGCCTGCCTCACATATAGCTGGTGTGTCCAGCAGCCTGAGTGTGGCTGATGCTCAACGTGGGAAGGAACAGATGTAGCCAAACTGCTGGATCTGCCTCATCCTGCAAGGAGCAGCAGCACTGGGCTTGAACTGGGGCTTTCAGTACCCAGAGATGCTTCAAAAATAAACAGGGAAAGCATCAGCGTGAGCTGCTGGGATGAGTTGGAGAAGGGATCCTGGTGCCTGGGGCCACTGGTGCTGACCTTCTGGCCCCTCCAGGCGGCTGCGCCGGCCCCCCACTCTGACACAGGCTCATCCAGAGCTCCCACATCGAGGCAACGCTTGTCCCTCTGACTTCCCTGCAGAAATGGATTTGCTGGGCACAGGAGCATAGGGTTTCTTAGTTAATAGCCAATTCCAGGTCTGCTGAAAGAAAGGGGGATGCCAGGCGGCAGGGAAGGTGGGAAGAGGAGCTGCGGCTGGGAGAGCCCTTTGCAAGGGGGACAGAAACGAGCCGGGGAGCCCCCAGGGCCCCGGCACGGCTGCGGGCTGGGGACGGCTCCCTGCGGCGACTTCCCCGGCCTGATTCTCGCCCTTCCCGCGGCAGCAGGGCCAGCCTCTGGCTGCCGGACGAGCTGCGAGTCGGGGAGAACCTGGACAAAAAGCCCTGTTGTCGCCGGCCGCCACCTCGGCCACGGGAGCCGCGGAGCAGCGGTGCGAACACGCAGCCTTCCCTCGGCCGCCCCAGCGCCGCGTCCCCCGAGAGCTGCGAGCGGCTGCGGTTGCTCTTACTGGCCTACTTTCCGGGCTACGTCAAAGCCGGGCTTACGGAGCCGGGAGCCGCGGCGAGGGCGGCCGAGCAGCTCCCGGTGCCAGCGGGGAGCGGGGGCTAATCCCGGCCCGGGGCCGCCCAGCCCGGCTGGCACACGCGGGGCGCTGGGCACCGGGGCAGGGGCGGCGGGGCTGCTGTGGGGATGGGGACGTGCCAAGGCAGCGGCACAGCCACCGCGGGGTCCCCCGGGACAGGGACCCACCGGGAGAGCCGGAGCCCGAGCCCAAGGGCTGCTCCAGCGCAGTGGAGCTGCCGGTGCAGCCGGGCTCCTGCACCCGCCATCCTGAGAGGCCAGTGGGAGCGGGGTGGAGTAAAAGGCAGATTTAAAATCAACAAACAAAAGGCTTTTTGGTCGCTGGTGGGGTTTGGGGTTTTTTTGGGGATTGAGGTTTTTTGGTTTCTTTTTTGTTTTGTTTTTTTTTTTTTTTTTTTAATGCAGGCTATAAATAACCTGTAAAATATTTCATCTGGGCCGTTTCTGCAGCTGAAGTCTTGTCCCTCTGACTTCCCAAGCTCGGGATGTGAGTGCAAGCACTGGGGCTGTCATAGAGCACCCCAGGATATCTGGGGCCCTGTGCCTTTGCTCACTGGGGACAGGGGATTTCCATCTCCCTGAACACCCCCAGCCCCAATGGGCTGGAAACAGTCCTACTCAGAACTGGCCTGACGCTCCACGCCCCGGACTGCGAGAGGGGCTGAGCCTCTCCAGGCCGGACGAAGGTGGGAGGCTCAGCCTGGCACAGTGCAAGACCAAGAGGGTAGGGGAGGAAGACTTCGGCTTGGAATTTCAGGAACAGGAATGCTCCCCCCAACTTCCCTGTCCCTCCTGTCCCGTGCCGGGGACGGAGTGGTCCCTGCTCCCCAGGCCTCTCAGCCTCCATCGCCCCGCACCAAGGGCTCCCCGACACCCCCTCTCTCCCTCGGCGGTACCGGTGCCCGGCGCATCCCGGCCGCATCCGGGCGCCGCAGCGGTTTCCGTGGAGATGGCATCTCCCGAGCCCGCACCGCCCGAGCCGGGGGTTTCCATGGAGATGCCGTATCCAGCACGGCACAACCTGAGCCGGAGATTCCGCCGAGATGCTGTACCCGGGACCCTCGCCCCGCAGTGGGGCCATTCCCAGGAACGCGGGTGGCCGGGCCCCTCCGTGGCTCCGGGGTGCCTGTGGTTGTCACCCACTGCTCCTCACATCGGTTCGGTGACAGCGCTGGGACACTGGCAGCTGCGACTCCGAACGTCCTGAAGCTGGAGCCGCCACCAGCCTTGTCCCCCTCCAGAGCGGGGACCCGCACACTCGGGCTGTGCTGCCATATTCAGGGTCTCCTGGAGGTGGCGGGTCCCTGCCTGTCCCCAGTCTGGGGAGGAGAGGGGTAAATCCCCGTGTCCCCCTGATGACTTTGTCCCAGCTGTCACCTTGCAGCTCCCCTAGTGGCACGTGGGGGCCAGGGTGGGATATCAGGGACACCGGGTGGGCAGCGGACACCGTGCTGGACCCCTACACCTGGGGAGACCAGGTACCCCCACCCCAAAACAGCAGCATCTGGGAGCCTGGGGGGCACCTGGCCGAGCTCCAGCAGAGCCACGGCACCAAAAACCTCCCAGGGGGAACATGACAGTCCCCAAAGGGCAGGATTGAGGCCAAGCCGGGGGGTGAGCAGAGGCAGATGTCCTCCTGGCAGGCAGCTGCGTGTACGTGTGCCCTGGCCAGTGTTACAATAGCAGCTTCGTTTGAGCACAGCTACCGCAGAGGTGGCACCTTTCGTTCCACACACAACGAATCTCTGGCGAACCCGGAGCTCCCGCTGCAGAGACAGGAGGGAGAAGCACGGGAGCACCGCTGGGACACACGCTGGGACACACACCCCCCTGCCCGTTCGGTGCCTGTGGGAAACGCAGGGCTGGCTCAGCCCCCACGCCCCTCCCTCCTACAGCCTCCTCCACGTTCCCTCTGCACAACCTTCCCTCCCAACCCGACCTTCCTCACTTGCCCATGCCCTGCCCTGAGCCAGGGCCACCTGGAGCCCCCAACGGGGGCTTCTCCCCTGGCAGAGCAGCAGCAGCCAGGTCCTCCCACATCCCTCTGTGGAGCGTGGCAGCCCTCAGTCCCAGGGATCAGCAGTGGGGGGCTGCAGCCAGGAGCCTGAGGGTGATGCCTGCGGCTTGGGCATCGCTGGCCATTTCAGCCTCCAGCTCCTGGGGGGCCACAGGCCCCCACACAGCCACGGCAGGGGCTGCCGGCAGCACTTCCAGCATCCCCAGGCACAGGCTGCCAGACGCAGCGCTGCGGTCAGAGCCCGGCTCTTTGTCTGCCGTTACAATTAGGAGCCCCAGGCGGCTGCCGAGGCCGAACCTGGGGGGCTCAGGGCTGGGGGACGGATACTAAAGGAGCAGGAATCTGGCGTGGCAGCCTGGGAGCAGGGGCAGGCCCAGTTCTGCCCACAGCCAGCTGCTCTCCGGAGCCTCCTGCCGCGCGGAAAAGAGCTGGAGTGGAGCCAGGGCTCACTGTGGGCACCCCTCTTACCCCTGCCAGCCCTACAGGCTTCCTTGCCGGCTTTTTGGGCCTCCTCTGGCACCCTAAGCTCTGCTCACCCACTGCATCCTCCTCCTTTCCATCACTTTGCCCTTGCCCTGGCTGACAGTTCTTCCCACAGCTCAGAGGCACAACACAGTTCGTCCCCGCCTTATCCCTGTAATCCCACATTCTCACCCAGCAGCGGTGCCCTCCCAGCCCAGGGTTTCTCCTGGGATGCGAAGGAGCAGAAGGGCAGCAGAGGCAATGTGTGCCTGCTGACTCCTGTCCATGCTTCTCACCGGGGGCAATGCCTCATTTCTCCCCTATTCTCCAGCCAGCACGGAGGCCCGGAGTGTGCAAGCAGAAAGAGACCAGTCCCAAGTTCCCTGGGGTACCCATGGGTGGTCCAAGGGTAAGCCACCTAAAACCTCAATCCATGAAATCCCCTTTGCGAGGCAGGAGCAGCCTTGTTTTGTCCCCAGAGGCCGGGTTCAAAATGTCAACCTCTGAGCTCGTAACAGATCCAGTTTCTCACGCAGGAGGTGGCACTCCACCCCATGTCCCTCCTGAGTCCCAGAGCCCTTGGGGAGCAGGGGGAAGAGGGGCTGCACAGCAGGACAGCGGGCAGCCGCCTGGCCCATCACATCCCCAGCAGAACTCATGGCCTCCCTGCTCACCATTCCCTGGCCCTGAGTGCCAGCAGGAAGGACAAGGCAGCCGCTCTGACAAAGTGTCACCTTTGAGCTGCACTGTCAACCTGTGCTGCCAGTGTTTGTTGTCTGAGCAGTGATGGCCCAAGAAACACGTGTAGGACAAGGGCTGTAGTTAGAGGTGACACCTCTTACCAGTGTCACTGCACCAACCAAACCCAGCTGAGCTCTGCCCACTTCGCAGGGAGCAGCACGGAGTATTCTTCTTCAGAGAAGTCCCAAGAAACCCAGTGAGACACCTTCTGTTCATCCCAACAGGACACCCCTTCCCTGACTCCTGAGCCACAACTCCACCTTCCTAGTGGAAGCTGAGGTGTCCAGGGTGGTGACATGGATGTGACACTGCAGCAAGCACACAAGGCATCACCTCGGCCCTCTTCTCGTGGTGCCATGAGCAGCAAGCCACCCTTGACACCATCAGCTGCCATCACCTTGCCAGAGGAGAAGGCTCCGTGATCCTGGCTGATCTGGAGATGCCCTTTTGCATCCCCTGGCCTACCAGCCCAGCTGCTTGGGGATGGCAGGCACCAACATGGTCCCGCAAGGGACAGGGTCTCCCCACTGCAGCCTGGCAGGAACAGAGTGTGCCATGCCCAGCTGGGTGTGTTAGCCAACGATGTTCCAGTTTCTGGCTCAGGGAGGGGAGAGTGGTGCGGATCCTACTCAAAAACAAGAGGGAAGGGGTGAAATAAACAAAAAAAGAGACACGAGGTGGAGCACTAATGACAAAAGCAGCAGCAACAGCGGCTGCAGGCCAGGTTAGAGCCGAGCGCTCAGGCCCTGGTGGCCCAGGGGATCACAGCAGGCAGGGGACACACAAGTCAGGGGCTGCCCTGGGCACTTGGAGGGCACATGGGTGCCCTTGGACCAGTGGAGTTTGGCAGGAGACCTGCGGCTCCGGCAGGTGGTGTGGGGGAAACGCCAAGGTGAGGCAGCAGCCAGGGCTACCCATGGCTGGGGGGTCCAGGGAGACATGTCCTGATGGAGAGGAGGTAAAGGAGCCCCCAGCTCCCTCCATGGAGTGTAGCCTGGCTTGACTTCCTTGAAGAATTACCTTGAGGGTTGGTTCCTCATCATATTTTTGCTGTGGCAGATGATTCCTGTTGGCCTTTCTTGCAGTTAGTCTGTGTCTGGTGTCTGATTAACTCCACTCCCTGATGGAGGAAGCGCCTTATCCTCCAGACTTTCCCATTTCCCCAGAACATAAGAGCCACAGAATTTTTCAGCACCAACTTTTAAAGCCTTTTGGTGCAAATTATCCCATTCTGAAGATTTCAGAGGTTCTAATGGAATGGGGCAGAAGCAATGGTGTGATGCAGAGCTCTCCCAGCTGGCACCATGCATCCCTGGGTGCAATTCCTGAAGGGATGGGGTGAGGCAGCTGCAGGATGAGGCTGTTACTCAAACTGCCTGTTTTTAATTGCACCAGGATGCAAATAAGGCAGGTCCTTACGAACTTGGGGTCATGTGCCCATCGCAGGCTGTGCCAGCTCCACTTCCTGACCATCACCCAGCCTGAAACACCTCTTGGAGCATCTCCTGTGCACTCTGGCTGGAGGCAACTGCAGGAGAAGGTACAATATAATGGGGAGAAGTGGAGTAATCCCTGCTCTGCAGGAAGAGCTTCCTCCCTCACGGCCTTCCTCGGCATAGCCCTGGCTCTCTGCCTTCCCACAATTCTGCCAGCCTCGTGTTTCACCCTGTAGAGTGCTACCTGCTATTCCCAGATTTCATGCCCTGCGCACTCAGCACCCTCCTGCTCACAGACCCTTGCCCTAAACTGCTCCCCAAGCCCCCACATCCCCAAAGGGTGAGGAGCCACCTCCTGCCCCAGGCTGCTGCGATCTTTCTGGCGAAAAATAGTAGCTCGATCCCTGTGTAAGATGTTTTTTCCTCTCCTTAGGCATTGGAAAGGTTTGGGGTTGAGGCTGCAGAGGATGCTCCAGGCAGGCGACACCAGGGTGCGGGTGCCAACTAGATGTGCCAGCTGGGGGTGGCCGCACCTTGGCGCCCGTGCCCACCTCTCGGAGACCCTGGCCATGGAAGATGCTGAGCTAAGAAGAGACTTTTTACCATCTCATGGGACAAACCGGGGGAACAAACGGGTCCTGCAGGCGTCAGGGCAGCACGGACCCCACAGGGATCGTCACTGGAGCCCACGGGGGTCCGAGCAGCACACCACGGGAACGGGACGGTGACACCCACCAGGCCCCCCGGCGCCCACGCGGGATCGGGGGCCGCGGCGACCAGAGCACCGCCCCGTTCCGAGCCCACCCCGCAGCCCCGCGGGGCCCGGCCCCGGGCAGCCCCCGGCCCTTGCCCGCCCCTGGGGCCGCTCCAAGCCGGAACGCGGTGTCACCGCACGGGGACGGGTGAGGCGGTGGCGGCACCGCGCCCCCCGCCCCGGGACCAGCCGGTACTGCCCGTCCCCGCGCAGCCCCCGCGCCGTGGGCCGGGGGGGGCCGCATCCCGGTCTCCCCTCCGGGTCGCGCAGGAACGGGGACCCCCGTGGCCCCCCCCCAGCTGTCGGTACGCAGGGGCCGGGCGGAGGGGCCGGGGCGAGGGGCCGGGGAAAAGGAGCGGGCACGGGGCGGTGCTGCGCGGGGCCCGGCACGGCCCGGGGCGGCGTGGCCGGGCAGGGCCGGGCCGGGCAGCCGGTGCCCGCACAGCGGGGCCGCGCCAGGGCGCTGCGGGG
>JAWMRA010000146.1:20045229-20066398 GCA_035584735.1 Pseudotriccus pelzelni | reverse complement strand
CCCCGGGCCCGCGGCCCGCACACCCGCCCCCGCCGCCGGCTGCGCCGAGGCGGCCCGGCCCCGTCCGCCATCCCCGCCCCGCGGCCTGTGACGGGCGTCCGGGGGAGCGCTGGGAGCGCCGGCGTGGCCGGGAGCGCCTGGAGGAACGGAGCGAGCTGTCATCGACGCGAGGGGTCGGTGCGGGTGGCACGGAGGCAGCCGCGAGGGGGTTCCCGGCACTGCGGGTACGGAGCAGGGTCCCAGCACTGAGGCAGCTCGGAGCAGGGTCCTGCTGCAAGGGGTGTGGAGCGAGATCCCGGGGATCTCGCTGGTACAGAGCCCAGGGAGGAAGCTTGCACCCGTAGCTCATGTCTCTGACTTTGCTGTGAAAGCCCAGGATGTAGGGACCAAATCCAGCTGAAATCGTGTCATGAACAGAATCCAAACTTGATCTGTTTTGTCCTGGCACCAGCAGCTTTTCTCAATGTCCCTTAAACACCAGGGAAACACTGCCCAGTGAATACCGCCAGGGCAGGAGTGTCCCTGGGAGGTCACAGTCCTTGTCCTGAATCCAGGCTTTCCACTCAGGAATCATGTTCCATAGAGAAAGGGTCAGACATGCTGATCAGCAGGACGTGGCACACCAGGATGGCTGTGGACACCCGCTGCTCCCATCTGGGCCACCTGAGCCCAGAGAGCTTTGGCACTGGAGAGAGATCCCACAGCCAGCTTTGCTGGGCTGGGGTTGCTGGGGCTGGGAGCAAGCAGGAGGAACAGGAATGAGGTGCCTGTGGAAGCAGAGACAAGGGGGATGAGGCTCAGGAGAGGATGGGTCAGAATGGGAAGCGGAGAGGACAGGAGCGGATGCGTGGCTCTGGGCTGTGACACAGCACGGTGGGGAGGGCTGGGCTTGCCCACAGTGAGGCCAAGTGGCCGTGAGTAAGGAAGGTGCAGAGCTATTGCACTGTCCCACACAGGGACAGGGAGGGATGGGATGCCAGAGAGGGTATTTTGGGGTTTCATAATACTCTGTCTTTTTCCTTGCCTAGGAGAGCCCCCCTTTCTGATGAGGAGTCTAAAACGAGCAGCTCCCAGCACTTGGGGTCTCAAGAGTTTTGCGTCAGCAGCAGCCTTTCCGAGGTGAGCTCCTTGCCTGCACAGCAGGGTCCAAGGAGGCCATTCCCAGATGGAACAGGCGAAGCAGAGCTGTTTGCTGCTTCTGCCTCTGTGTCCTGGCTGGGCCGATCCTGCCTGCTTCTGTGGGACCCACTTGCATGGCTCCCAGGAACACCTTCTCCCTTCTCGTTGCAGGTGGAGCTCACGGCAGTCAGCAGTGGTAGCAGCAGTGCTCAGGGGCTGGATGCTGATGGCAAGGTGGAGGAAAAGCTTGGACCCAAACTGGAGGAGCAGCCACCTGATCCCAACCCAAACCCGGAGAGTACAGGAAAGACTGTGACAGATGATGCCCTGGGCCCTCTGGCAGGTCAGGGGGATGGCAGAGGGCAGGAGCCAGCAACCCCCAGAGCTGTGGAGGAGGAGAGCAGTGGTGCTGACGCTGCCTGGACACCAGCAGATCCTCCCAGTGACAAGCAGGCTGATGCTGCCCCAGCCTGCTCTGTGGCTCCAGAGAGCGAGTCTGCTGGGAAGGAGAAAGCCCCCCCGAGCACTGCAGCACAAGGGCCAGGCGTGCTGGCAGAAGGAACGTTGTCCGTGGTTGTCTCCAGCTGCAACTCCTCTGCCTCCACTCCTGCCACCTTCACATTGAACAGGGTGTGCTTTCCCCCGTCTCAGGCCCCTGCTATGCAAAAGCTGCCCCTGTCCTTCCAGGCTGGTGCCGTGCTAAGCCCGAGCCAGTCGCTGGTGTACATCCCCCCGCCCAGCTGTGGGCAGCCGCTCAGCGTGGCCACGCTCCCGGCCACCCTGGGGGTCTCCTCCACACTCACCCTCCCTGTCCTGCCTCCCTACCTGCACGAGCGTTGCCTGCCAGGCATCATCGCTTCCCCAGAGCTGCGCTCCTACCCCTACACCTTCTCTGTCACCAGGCCCTTGGCTTCAGATGCCAAAGTGGTGTCTGTGGAGGTGAATCAGCTCAGCTGCCCTCCACCCTCGGGTGGAAGCAGTGCCCAGGCTGCGGCCGAGAGTGCTCCCCTGTCCAGTGCCGGCCCGGCCCTGCCCTCCGGTCCGGCTCTGCCCTCCGGTCCGGCCCTGCCCTCCTGTCCGGCCCTGCCCTCCGGTCCGGCCCTGCCCTCTGGCCCGGCCCTGCCCTCTGGCCCAGCCCTGCCCTCTGGCCCAGCCCTGCCCTCCGGCCAGGCTCCACCAGCAGCACCAGGTGGGAGTGCCGCTCCCTCCTCTGGCACCACCACACAGGCCAGAGCCCCAGCAGCTCCCGAGCCGCATGCGCCGGGGGCTGTCACTTCCCTGTCTCCTCTGAAGTCCCCTCCCCAGCTGGAGCGTGAGATGGTCTCGTCCCCAGAGTACAGTGAGATGCCTCTCGACCTCTCCTCCAAGTCCAACCGCCAGAAACTGCCCCCGCCCAGCCAGCGCAAGACCCCCCCCATGCCCATCCTCACCCCCGTGCACACCAGCGGCAAAGCCCTGCTCACCACCGTCCTCTCCAAGTCCCAGCGCGCCGCCCAGGCCGCAGGCAGCAGCGTCACCTCGTGTCTCGGCACCACCCCACCCTTGGTCATCTTCCCTGAGTTCCTGCGCAACGGCGAGCAGGGCTCCTGGGTGAAGAACACCACGCTGATCAGCACCATTCCCGGCACCTACGTCGGCGTCGCCAATCCGGTGCCCGCCTCGCTGCTGCTCAGCAAGGACCCCGGCATGAGCCTCGGCAGGGACCCGCGCCACCTGCCCAAGCAGGAGCCCATCTCCATCATCGACCAGGGCGAGCCCCGCAGCGCCGGCGTTCCCTGCGGGAAGAAAGCCAACCAGGTCGTCGCGGAAGGACAGCAGGATCCTGCCAAGAGGCTTCTTCATGGCAGAGTTGCTCCAGGAGCTCCTTTGTGTCAGTCCAAGGACATCTCCACCTGGAATCCTGTCCAGGGAAGTGTCTACCCACGATGCCCTGTCAACGGAAAACCTTCCAATCCTCAGCTTCTGCCTCTGGGCTGGTCTCCTTACCATCAAACCCCTCTGCTTTCCATCGGCATCTCCGCAGCAGGACAGCTGCCCCCAAACCAGAGCAGCCCCTGCAAGCCAGCTGGAGCGGGTGAGCTCCCGGCATTCCCGAGTGTGCAGCCCGCAGAGCCCAGCGCGGCCGCCCAGAGCCTGCCGGAGGGGCTGCCCCGGCTCTCACCTCAGGAACGGGAAGCTACAGCCAAGAGCAAGAGCTGCCGGGTCTTGCCCAAGCCCTTTGAGGAGCCAGCCAACCCAGCCCCGCTGGAGGCAGGTCCAGCTCTTCAGACCAGCGCTTTGGATGGGAAAGGGGGAACGGGAAAGCTGGACAACGCTCCGAAGAGTCAGGAGTGCACTCAGCCACAAGCTGGCTCTGGTCAGGAGGGCAACGTACAGACTGAGGCTCCCCAGGGGAGCTGTAGCCTCAAACAGTCAGATGCAAAACCCAAAAACCAAGTGTTAGCGGCGTATTTGTCGCACGACCTGCCCGTGGCTGGGCAGCAGGGCCTGCGGGTGGTGCCGGAGGTGCCCACGGAGGGCCAGCGCAAGGAGCCGGGCTGCGAGGGCTCCCAGGAGCCGCCGGCTGCAGAGCCCCTCCCGTGTGTGCGGCAGGTGGATCTGTGCAGGGTCAAGAAGGAGCGAGTGGAGTGTGACGTGTCCTTTCCATCTGTGACCTGCCTGCAGGC
Organism: Pseudotriccus pelzelni; assembly: GCA_035584735.1. NCBI lineage: Eukaryota > Metazoa > Chordata > Aves > Passeriformes > Tyrannidae > Pseudotriccus > Pseudotriccus pelzelni. The sequence continues at coordinate 20,062,613 of JAWMRA010000146.1, read as the reverse complement.
CGGAGCTGCTCCCCAGGCCTTCACCGAGGCCAAGCTCAAAGGAACGGGACAGATCAAGCAGGAGGGCGGCACACGCTGCAAGGCCAAGCGGCAGCACGATGGGGATACCAGGCAGAGCCACAAGAGACTGAAGTGCCAAGGCCAGGATGGCGAGGAGTCACCGAGCAAGTCGAGGAGTCGGAGCGTGCATGGCCGGAAGGTGGGTGGGATGGGCTGTGACTGCTGGGTCATGGCGAAGGTGGGGCTGGGGGAGAGGAGGGAACGCTCACGGTGGGGGTGGCTGAGGGCACAGGGCTTTGTACCCATGCTCTGGGCATTGCCTGGCTGTGGGGGAATGTACCTGTGCCGCAGGTTATCCAGGGCAAAAATGGATCTGGAGTGTCAAATATGGTGGAGGGCACCAGTGTGATGAGTGGGGGACAGAGTTTTGTCTCTTCCATGCTGCTCCAGCTCGGTCAGTTGGCAGCTCCATCTTCAGCCTGTGTCCTCCCTTCACAGTGGCAAAAACACCACGACAATCCACATGAGCTTGGCAAGCGGGAAGGCCGAGGCAGCCTGGGCTCCATCCCGGATCACAACAGCCTCAGGGTGAAACGCAAGCGCAGGAGGCCAGCGAAGACCGAGTGCCCATCTCCGGCACACCGTGGGGATGGCCATGAGGAAGGTACTCTTGGGAATGGCAGGGGCTGCTGCAGGGTCAGGCTGCCTGATGGGCCAAACTGATTCCTTAAGGGATCTTAAAGTTCATCTCGTTACACCCCCCTGCTGTGGACAAGCACAGCTTCTACTAGCCCAGGTCCACTTGCCCTGTTCAACCTGGCCTTGGATGTTTCCAGGGATGGGGCACCCTGAACCTCTCTGGAGAACCTGTGACAGTGTTTTGGCACCCTCATTGTAAAAAACTTCTTCCCTACATCCAACCTAAACTGATCTCCTGCAGTTTAAAGCCATCCCCCTTGTCCCATTGCAGCAGCTCCTGCTATGGAGTCACTGCACTGCCCTTCTCAAGCTACGGGCCTGTGATGTGTTCTCTCAAGGCTCGGTTTTCCTCACAGGTTACTTGGAGAAGAAGCCCAAGAACAACTTTCGGGATTTCATTCCGGTGGTGCTGAGCAGCCGGACGCGCAGTCAGTCAGGTGAGTTGGTGTCAGGGCCCCCAGTGGCAGTCCTGGGTGGACCGAGAGCGTTCCCTTTTCATATGGCCTTGTCTCTGCGTTCTGTTCTGCTTTAAGGCTTTGTCTTGTGGCTCCTGGCTTTTTTGTCACCTAGAAATCCCACTTTTTTGCAGGAAGCGTCGCTGGCTCTTCTACTGGTGTCACGGGAGAGTGTGATGTGGCCAGTCAGGAGATTTTGCCATTGCTGGAGGAGGATCAGGAAGAAGAGGAGGAGGAAGAGGAGGAGGAGGAGACATCCTCGAAACATCGCAAGCTGCGCAAATCCCACAGGACATCCCACTGCCACAGCCGCAGGGACAGGGACAGGTCTGCGTCCGAGAGGAGCAGCTGTTACACGAGGAGGAGCCGGGAACTGCCTTGGAGAGCAGAATCACCCAGGCAGCTGTGGGAGCCCAACGAGGAGGAGGAGGAGGAGGAAGACGGCCACATCAAAAGGAAGAAGAGGAGACGGCAGAAAAGTCGGAAATACCAAACAGGGGAATATTTGACTGAGCGCGAGGAGGAGCAAGTGGGCTATCCCCACCGGAGGCGGAAATCCAAAGGAGGTACAGCCTGGGAAGGAGGTTCTGGGACCAAACTGGGGACCAGCATGGGGATTTTTTTGTTTTGTTACGTGTGAGATTTTGGGGGGGATTTTGGTTTTCAGGTTGTTTTTGTAGTGATGAAACTCCATCATTTTTAATGACTTGATGGCTGCAGCACTGGCCGCTTCAATTGATTGGCTCTTCTTTCAGAAACATTTGCAGCAAATTCCAGAGCAGTAAACAGCAATTTATGTGGCTAATTAGACGCTAATCTTACCCTCAGATTAAGACAGAGGGCGTGGGAAAACAAGAATGGGACGAGGTAGCACAGTGGAATATTTCTGGACAAGCCATGTGCCCCTGGGAGCGGTGCTCAGCATTCCGGGCTAGCGCAGAGGGGTGTGGAGCCATGACAATTCAGCTGGGTTGCTCTTGGCTTTGTCTTGCATTGTGAAGGCAACTTGCAGATTTGCACCAGGGAGCAGGAGGGTGAGAGGATTAACAAGGGTGGAGTGATGGAGGAGCCCCCTCTGTGCTTTGTACGTGTGAGGAGGAGCGCGCTGTGCGCCTGCCCGTGCCTGTCTCTGCTCTGCCTCTGCTCTTGCGCCTTCCCCCACAGCTGCCAGACCCTCTGGTCAAACCTAAACCCGTGATCAGCATTTCCCTGAGGGCAGCAATCCCTGCAGTCCCCTCTCCCTGTGCAGAGACACACATCCCACTTCTGCGGTGGGGAAGTTGTCAGGGGCAGCACTTCTGCCAGCCCTCCACGTGCTTGGGCTGCGCTCTCGGAGGGGATGTGGTGGCCACGGGCCTGTTGCCTTCTGCCACATCCAAGCTCCGGCTGACACTTCTTGGGAGAGGCTGTGGTGCTGCTGAGCCGCTGTGAGAAGCAGAGGTGGCTGCTGTCCTCCCACCAGCTGATCTCCCAAGCCAGGTTCCTGCTCCAGCAGTGTTACACTGTCACTGAGAGCCTCGGTCAGACCAGGAACAAAGTTTTAAATGGGCTTCCCAGCATCTTGGCAACTCAGGGGTGCTCTCAGGATGCCTCCTGTTCAGAGTAGGAGCCTGGAAGGAGGTTTGAGTGCAGCAGCATTCAGGAGGGTTTTCTCCAGCAGGTTTCCCACACGTATTGAGTGTCTGCCTGTCCAGTTTCCCTCAGGGAGTGCTTGCTTGGCCCTCAGATAGGTGAGCTGCAGTAGTTTGGATTCAGAAGTTATGGCTGAAGTCACCTCCAGTGGCAGTGGAGCCTGAAGTTCCCGGAGTGTCTTTTTTGAACTGATCTTTTACTCATTTCACTGAGTGTCAGTAAGTCTTGTGCTTCAGGATTGAGTGAGAAAGATTCACCCTTTCAGGATTTTTGCAAATTTTGGTCACATCGTTTTTCACCTTCTCTTCTCCAGACTGAGGAGTCACAGTCTCTCTTGTAGGGCGACATCTCCACCCCTGCATCATGTTGGTTGCCTTTCCCATTCTTACTCCATTCTTCCTGAGGTGTGGAGACCAGAACAGCACAACAGTCCCTGAGACATGCTGGCTCTGAGATTTTGTTTGTGGTTCTGACTTGGTATCTTGGCCAAACATGTTTTTCTGTGCGAGATCTGTGGTCCCTGCTTCCTAGCAGTAACAGGACATAAATGGAAGTTATGTGTGGTACTTGATGCGGAGGCTCCAGAGTCTCAGCACAGTGTGGAATCTGAAGGTGCTGCTCCTGAAGGCAGCATTGTCCCTAAGGTGTGGGAAGTTTTGCTCCTGGAGTTTATCCTCTTGGTCCCTTGAACCCACCCACTGGGACATCTCCCAGATCCCCACCTAGAAATGAAATGTTTGTTCCCAAACAAAATGCCCAAAGCTCCTCATTCCCATTTTTCGTTTAGATTTTAGGCACCGGAAGCAGAAGGAGTCTGGGAAGGGCAAAGGCACAGAGCTCCAGCTGAGGAGCAGGCTATCCCCGTCCCCTCGGAAATCTCAAGGACGCACAGACTTTCGGAATGGCTTCTTCCTGGAGCACTCCGACAGCTCTCCCGTCCAAGAAGAGCTGGAGAAACCATCAGGAAAACGCAAATGCAAAACCAAACACCTGGCAGGGATCTGTGATGAGGGGAAGGTATGGCTTGGAGGGACGAGGGGAAGAAGAGGGAGAAGGGGACTCCTGTGAATCATGTGTCAAGGAGTTGTATTCCTTCCTTTGCCAGGGGAAAGGCTGCTGCAACCAGCCCAAACCGTGCTCTCCGAAGAAGCCCCAGGACTTGTGGACACTTTGTAAGTCCCACCGGGTCAGCCCAGGGAGCTCCCCGGAACCGCCCGCGGCCCAGAGCGTTCCTCCCGGAGCGCGGCGGCTGATCGTGAACAAGAACGCGGGCGAGACCCTCCTGCAGCGAGCGGCTCGCCTGGGCTACAAGGTGAGTGCCGGTGCCGCCCTGCCCTGTGCCCCCCTGCGCCATCCCCGGGCCGGGGTGTGACGGCCGCCGTGCTCTCGTTGGCGCAGGACGTGGTGCTGTACTGCCTGCAGAAGAAGAGCAGCGACGTGAACCACCGCGACAACGCGGGCTACACGGCCCTGCACGAGGCCTGCGCGCGCGGCTGGATCGACATCCTGCACATCCTGCTGGAGCACGGCGCCAACGTGAACTGCAGCGCCCAGGACGGCACCAGGTCAGGGGCACGCCTGGGCAGGGGCGGGTTCTGCGGGAGGAGCTAGTCAGTCATCACCAAATCGGCCCTAACCCAAACCAGAGCGTTTCCTTAGCGAACGCCCGGTCTGTTTCTGCTTCCGTCCTTGCAGGCCTGTCCATGATGCGGTAGCGAATGACAACCTGGAAACCATGTGGCTTCTACTTTCCTATGGTGCTGATCCCACTCTGGCCACGTACTCTGGGCAGACAGCGGTGAAATTGGCCACCAGTGACGTGATGAAGCGCTTCCTCTGTGGTAGGTGCCAGGCGTGGGGGTGGCAGCGCTCCCGTCCTTCCCTTCTGGCAGCGTGCAGGGCCAAATCTGGGTGTCAAAGGGCTTGAGCAGCAGCATCATTTTAGCTCTGTCCTGTCACACAGGCATGTTTGTACCACCCAAACTTTAACTGCAGAGTTGTATCTGTTTCCTATATAAGGTACAAGTCACTTTTCAAGTCTTCAGTGTGCAAGGAGGTGACCATGCTGTGGTCACACAGCTAAAGACAGTGCTCTGCATGTAGGCACTCCCTGGTTCTGCTGCCTAACCTGAGTGAACATATTTTTGCTGCCAAATAGAGCTGTCTTCTGTGCGAAAGCAGCACTGCCCAAGTGCTGCTGCTGGCAGAAAGGGTCATTTTGATTCCCTGTGGCTGCATTCGGTGCCCTTTGTGTACACGTAAGGTGAGTGTTGTGGCTTCTCCCCAACAGAAGGGACAGCCAGAGTAGTAGTTGTCCCCAGGCACAGACAAGACAGAAAATCTCCCGTGTCAAAAAACCCCTGTTTGCCCACTGGCTGAGCTCTTTCAGGCTCAACTCCACGTGCAGGTGTTTGGGGGGGCTGATTTGGAGCTCAGGACCGCCCTAAAACCTTTCTTTCTAAGCCACTTGACGCTGTCAGTTGTTTTCCTTTTTCAGGTCCCATTTTCTGATCTAGGGCCTAGGGTGATGTCCTCTCCTGAGCAGGGACATCTTTCCTGCAAGCCATGGTTCAGCCTTTGCCCAAGTGGGAAAAACAGCAGGGGTGGAGCAGCTCCCCCCAGATCAGTGGATATGCACTCCAGGACTGTGCTTTGCTCCGTTAACCCTCTCGTTTCTCCCTGTCCAGATTACCTGTTGGATCTCCAGGGCCGCTCTGACGGAGACCCTGGGACAGCCTGGGACTTCTACAGCAGCTCTGTGCTAGGTGAGTGCAGTCTGGGCCGGGTCACTGACAGCAGCAGAGCAGGAGGTCATGCCAGATAACAACACGTCGTTCTCTCGGGTTTGTCCACGTCCCTCCCCACTCACACCTCAGATAGAGACTTTTCTGTGGTGTTACATGCTGGGAGTTGCTCCTGAAAGGGACTTTTTCTTTGGGAAACTGCATATGTGCATCCCTCCAAGTGCAGGACTGGGCTCTGAAGTGCTGCTGGTAATTCCTGAGGGTCTTTGGATATCAATCCCAGTGCGTGTCATTCTCATGGCAGTTCTTGTTGCTCCCTTGCTAACCAGTCAGCAAGGTAAAGCCAAGGAAGGTGAAGGACATACTCATTCCTTCAAGCTGTAAAGTCTTGAACTTCCATGGTTCCCAGAGCTGCCCATCCCTCTCCTCTGCTTTGGAGGGAAGGTGTTTGTCCAGGGGAGGTCCTATTCTTACAACACCAGGCATTTCCCAGTGAAGGCCTGACTTGTGCCTTTATTGTCATGTCCTGAAAACTGGGGTTGCAGTGGAAGATGTTCTGGATCTGGCAGCTGCCTCTGGCAGGCTGAAAGGCTGCTTGTTGATTTTAGTTGCTCACCTTCATTGTTTCCAACGTCTTTCTAGAAACAAGATAAATCTGATACATTCAGGAGAGTGCTCTTGGTTAGAGGACTTATCCTTGGAGGACTCTGATGTCTCCATTCTGGAACAAGAGAAGCACCTGCACTCTTAAGAGCACTGTTTGTAGGCTGTTGCACCTCAGGCCTTCCAAGGGAACAGCTGAAACCTCAGCCTCCTTCCATGAATTTTCGTACTCTTGAAGTTCTCACAAGCCTTTATGAAGGAGAATTAGCTATTCTTGGTGATATTTTTAAAGATATTACTCTTTTTGATTTATCACTGATTCCCACTTGGATTTCTCTCATAAATAAGAAAGGAGAATGGTGTGTGAATTCGTGGGTAGGAGAGTTCGGCTCTCTTTGGTCACATCTGAGTTCCTGGTTGCCCAGAGAGCTTTGTGCTTGAGTTCTGGTATCTGCTTGTGTCCTTTCCTCTGGAAGCTCCTGTCTTAGTCTGTAGGCTGCTGTCTTCCCACATTTCTGTTTTCCACCCCTGTAGGCAAAAATAAGGTATTGTTTCTTCAGTAAGCAAACCATCACTGACTCTTTAGGTGTTCCTTTGGGGTGGAGGGGGACTGGGATGCCACAGTGATGGCAGTCCACTGCTCAAAGGGCCTTACTTGGACCCTTGGCTAATACATGGAAAATCTCCACAAGGAGGGCTGGGGACTGGACCTCTTTTCCTGCCTCTGGACCTCCACTGAGCATTTCAGAGTATTTCTTTATTTGAGAGTGGTGAAAGACCACCACCTCTGTGACACACATCCAGACCTCTTCCAGCGGGACTTCCCACCGAGTCCCGGCCGCTGTGGATGTGTCTCTACTGGGTCCCTGTTACTCACATGGTGCTATCTGCCAGATTTTCCTTCTCTCCTGGGCCACCTGAAGCTGTTAACAAGCCAGACAAATGCCACACTGATCTGCCTCTACCCTTCCCTGGAAGCATCATTTCATCCTTGCTGTAGTGCAAAGTTCCTTCAGGTGCTGGTTGGGCTGATGTTCACACCTCTGGTGCTCTAGGCTTTAACAGATACCCCTGTGGAGAACAGAGGTTCTCCCAGACGTGGGGGTGATGATCCCTGGGGAAATGTCAGCTGCAAAAAGGTTCTGGAGCCTTTGGGGTATTTCCGTCTCTGACTCAGGGAGATCCCAAGACGGAGCTGTGCTATGCTGCTGTCCGAGGGCCGGGCACGCCATCCCTCCTTCTGCCCCATCCACAGAGCATTCCCCGTGCTGCCTTTGGGAAGCTGCCTGGTAAGGCAGGAGCTAACCCAGCTGGGAAGTGATCCCTTACCCTGCCAGGTCTGTTTCCAGCAGGCACAGGAAGGGACCTTCCTCGCCATCCTCCTGAGATCAGCTTACAGCAGCGGTGTCACCCTGTGTCACCTGCGCTCTGCCAGGCGCTGCCGCCGGATGCTGCCAGAGCTGCAGGAAAAGCAGGATGCCTGAGTCTGAAACGTGGGGCTGGTTTCTTTACACCATGTTTACGGGGTGTCCTGAAGTGGCCCTTCTTGGCTGGATACCTCAGCAGTCACCTCGGGTCACCTGGAGCGGGTACAGCCCAAGGCAGGTTCTGCTCTGGAATAAGCGAGCTGCTCCCCATTGTCACAGGCAGCAAACAGCTCCTCCTGGATCATCCCTTTGGAGTCTCCCTTTCCATCAGCTCCACCAGCTGAAGCACTGCTCGTTCCTCAGTTTGGAGGAGAAATCCCAGGCCCTGCTCGAGCTGTTGCTATTTTTTGAGGCAGGAATGTTGTCCACATTTTCCTTGAAGTCTGCAAATCTCTGGGGGCAGAAGGATAATGAGGGAAGCCAGGGTGTGGGATCTCTGAGGTCCGAGTGTGGAAAAGTCATCAGTGTCCTGGACTTGGTGCTGCTGGAGCTTCAGACACAAAGTCCCACTCTGGGGTTTGTCTCCACCTGGGATAGGCATTGTTGTTTCTGATTGTCTCCTGCGGTGGTACAGGATGTTCCTATCCTTGTCCCAGCCTTCGCTCTCCTGACAGACAGGACTGAGCTTTCAGGACAGACACTGGGCCCTATTTTTGCCACTTTAAATGCATTTAATTCTTTTTTTCTTGGGTTGCTCAAGAAACTTGAGGTTTTTCAGTGCTAGCATCTGAGCTTTGCCAGCAGCGACATCGGATCAATATCCGTGTCACTTATTTTTGTCCTATTCTACAGTGAATTCTGACGATTTCAGCACTCTGCTTTTCTGTTTCTTAGGGATTTTTTTTCCCTTGGCAGCACTAATAAATGACTCTATTTTTCTCTGAGACCCTGCCTGAACCAGTGTCTCCTGTCATCTGTTGTTGTTCCTCTATTGGAATCCCATCCGTGCCGAGTGAGCAGTCTGGTGTGTGGAGCAACCAGAAGACTTTATTTCCTCAGCCTTTTCTCTTATGTGTAGTGTTGAACTTTTACATGATTGGTTTATTTGCTCACCAGCACATTGGGTCTGGCTGCTCTCTATAGAATCTAAACTCTATTTTCTGGAAGTTTATGGAGTTACCCGGTATTATCTCTCTGGTACAAAACCACTCTGCAAAACCAAAACTATTCATACCTCTTAATAATAAAATCCGGGCAGCAAGCTTCTTTTCAACAGGAGCTTTTCAGATTGGTGAATAAGACATTTAACTGTCTTTAAATGGTTTATGGATCCAGCGTGCTGTTCTCCATCTCCTCTGCACTCAGGCCCTGCTGGAGCTCAGTTACCTCCTGCAGGGTGGATTCTCTAAGTCATAGAATCATGGAATGGTTTGGGTTGGAAGGGACCTTAAAGACAATTTAGTTCCACCCCCTGCCATGGGCAGGGACACCTTCCACTAGTCCCGGTTTCTCCAAGGGCCATCCAACCTGACCTTGGACACTTCCAGGGATGGGGCAGCCACAGCTTCTCTGAGCAACCTGTGCCAGGGCCTCCCTACCCTCATGGAGAGGAATTTCTTCTGTATATCTAACCTAAATTTGTCCTCATGTTTGCTTGGTTGGATTAGTCTTTGTTGGCACAGCCTTGCTGTTCTCCCTGGGACACGGGTGCTGACTCCTCTGGATCACCTTCTTGAGGTTCTGAGGGTGGGGTCTGGGTGGAGAAACTCTTGAGCAGAGCACTTGCTGTGCCTTCCTCAGTAGGGCCTGTGCAAGCAAAGCTTCTCTACATCCACCTCCTACCTCACTGTTCCAGGCCCTTCCAGGCTGAGGAGGGCTGTGCTGGCATGGCAGAGGGGCCAAGGCCAGGTCAGGGAGAGTCTGGAGTCTGCCAGTGGGGTAGCTCATGGTGCAGCTTGTGCCCTGTCCCACCTGTGGGATCACACCTGAGGTTCCTGCCATGACTTGGGATGTCCTTCCCAGGTGACCTGGTCAGCGAGCAGAGTCTCACTGTGCAGAGCAGCCGGCGCTCACTCCATGCGCCTCTGGGACGAGGGGTGGGGGAGAGCAGGAGGGACACAGCTCACATATGGCTGCTGGGGTGTTGTGGGAAGGTGCTCGTGGGGTTGTGGCACTGGCCAGAGCCGTCCCCAGGGAGTGCCAGCACTGGCTGATGTGTGACTGTGAGAGGTGCCAACCTCTGTCCTGCCTGTTGCAGAGGGGAAGGACACCATTGGCTGCGACCTTCTGCTCAACCCTCCGGGGAGTTCAGACCAGGAGGAAGACGAGCAAGAAGCAGACAACTTCATGTTTGAGTTCTCAGACAAGCCGCTGCTTCCCAGCTACAACCTCCAGGTGTCCGTCTCCCGGGGGTAAGTATCCTTCCCTGGAGCAGAGAGCAGTACCTCGGGTGGCCACAGCCCTGGCACAGGTGGCAGCACGTCAGTCATTCCAACGGGGTGAGGAGCAGTTTGTGTATCTCAGGTGGTTATTTCCACAGAATCATCACCGAATCCCAGAATGGTTTGGGTTGGGTTGGGCCTTAAAGCTCATCCCATTCCAACCCCCTGCCATTCACCTTCCGCTATCCCAGGTTGCTCCGAGCCCTGTGCAACCTGGCCTTGGACACTTCCAGGGATGGGGCAGCTTCTCTGGGCAACAGAGGGCAAGTTGTGGCTGCAGTGCTGGGGACGTTGGGGAAGCAGCGCTGCCTCGCTTGGGGCAGCCTGGAATGTTCTTAGGGAGCAGGAGAGGCTCATCAGGGCTCCCCCCACACAGTCCTGCTCCATGGGCAGGCACATCCTGCTGCCATGGGTGCCCCTGTGCCACACCTGTCACGAAGCTCCCCTTTCTCCTCCCTGGGAGGTGGGCACTGTGCCTGCAGCCCCCTCCACCCCTAACCCCCCATCCTCTTGCTGTCCTCTCAGGCCCTGCAACTGGTTCCTCTTCTCGGACGTGCTCAAGAGGCTGAAGTTGTCCTCCCGCATATTCCAGGCCCGCTTCCCGCACTTGGAGATCGCCACACTGCCCCGGGCAGAGTTCCAGCGCCAGGTGTCCCTGAGCCAGGTGCTGGCACAGGAGGAGGTGCCGGCGAGCCCCGAGCCAGCGCCGGGCACGGCAGAGACTGTGGAGCTGGTGCACTACGAGCCCGAGCTGCTGCAGCTGCTGGGCTCAACGGTGGAGTACCAGGCCTGGAGCAGCTGACGGGGACGGGTCGCTCCCGGCGTCACGAGGCAATAATAAGGACCAAGGGGAAGCAGCTCTCTCAGCGCCAGCAGCAGGGACCCGAGTCTTTGGGCAGCCACTCCTCAGGGTCTCCTGCAGCTGGGGAGGGAGGACCCTGGCCTCCAAGGACTTCCCGGGATCCCTTGGCCACGAGCAGTGGCGGTCGCTGCCGCCGCCACCCCATCCAGCCCCCAGTGGGTGATGGAGCCCCCTCCACGGGGCTCACGGGGCAGCGAGGGGTGGTGGGAGCCACCGCCCCTCCCCGCTGGACCCCCAGGAACTGCGCCTCTCCGTTTGCCCTCCCCCTCCCGATGTCTTCCATAGTATTTATTTAATTAGTATTTAATTTGTAACGTTTTCTTTGTTTTTGCTGAGTCTGTATCACTGTGATGGTGAGCTCCGGGCCAGGGGATGAGGCCGTCCCCCAGCCCCTCTCCAGCGCACCCCGAGGCCGGCCAGGCCCAGAGGGTCCTGGCCCTTGCAGCCTGGGGACAGCCCCTTCCCTTGGCTTTGGAGCTGGCTCCTGCCGCCGGCGCTCAGCCCCAGCCGGGAGCCAGCCCCGCTGCTCCATCCTCCCCCGGGCTCTTTCCTCCATCTCATTCGTGCTGCTGCTCCCCGTCCCAGGCGGCTGCCGCTCGGGCAGGGGCAGCCCGCGGCCCCCAGCACACCCCACGCTTCGGCAGCTTGTCCCCCTGCCCTAGGGTCTGTCTCCACGGCAGAAGCCCCCTCCTTGCCCCGCTCCCCGCCGGTGTCCCCAGGAGCATCTCTCCGGGAGGGAGCGGGCACGGGCAGGCTGCTCCGCTCCGGGGCCGGTACAGTTTTATTGTACAGGTGCTAACAGGACTGAGGACGGGACAATCGGGGGATTTCCGGCTCTCCCCTCTCCCCAGCGGGAGCCTTGGGTGGGGCTTTTTTGTTGGTTCGTTTTTTTCTTTGTGTTGTGTTTCTCCCCAGCCAGGGCAGGCGTGTCTCCCCCCTTGGACCCTCACTGCCAGCCTCCACCTGGGGGCCTGGCAGCACCTTCTTTAAGCCGAGGGTTTTTTGCCTTTGGGTGTGTATTCTGGTTGCTCTTTCTGATTTCTGTTTTATTATATGCAGCAACAGGCTGTGGTGTCAAAAACACTGATGTACAGAAAAAACCTGCATCAGGCTCAACGTCTCCTGCCCTTTCTTCTGTGTCCTGTGTCTGGGCAGGTTTCCACGTGTGTCAGCTCGAGCCTGTGGCTCAGTGAAGGGAGAGGGTTGGCTGTGGGATCTGCAGGGTCTATCCATGTCTCTGCACAGTGTTGAGCCAGCAAAACTTGGGGGCACTCTGCTGGCTCCTGCCTGACCCTGGTGATGGGAGCTCTGCAGCCAAGCCTGGCCGTGCCCAGATGCCACCACTGATGGCTCGGTAGCCCTGTCTGCCCTCAACGCCCCCCGCAGCCCCATCCGTGGGGCAGCCAGTCCCCATCTGGCTTCATTCACCCCTGCGGGAGCAGAGGGAGCTCGCGGGGCTCTTCGGGGATTTTGTTATTCTTTTTCCTTGTTAATGATACTCCCTGATGGGAGTAAGCTTTGGAAGGAAAGCTTTGGAGGAAAGCTTTGCCCAGGCACTGCCAAGGATTAACTCCCCAAGGGGGTACAGTGCCGCTTCCACTGCTCTCAGCACCGGAGCAGTCAAGGAGGGTCCCAAACAGAAGGGAGGGGGGTCGTGCTCCTACCCCCACCGTGCTGGGGAGGTTCCTCCTGAGGCCAAAGAGGTGCAGGGGAGAGCAGGATTAGGGATAACTCACCAGATTTATGGTCTGAAATGTTCTCTCGTAGGCAGGCGCGTGGAAGGAAGGGACCTGAAGGGATTCAGCCAGGCTGAGGGCTGGCCGCCAGCACCGAGCCCAGGGATCTGAACCAGAGGAACTGGAGCACCAGAAGGCAGGGGAGAGGCCAAGGCTCGGGCTCTGCTTGGCTGAGGGAGCACAGCGGCCTGCCGGCACGGTCCTTCCCTACACCCGCCTTCCTCCCGATGGACCAGGCACTGGCGAGCACGATGGCAGAGGCGAAACCTTTTATTAGCGGTCGCCGTGGCCAGTCACACACTCGTCTCGATGAGCCACGGCCACGAGTACGGTGGCGGCTCGGCGTCCTCAGCGGCGGGGAACGCCGGCGGTGCCGCCCGTGCCCCCGTGCCTGCCGTGCCGCCCCGGGGATGCTGCAGCGGCTCGGAGCAGCAGCCATCGCCAGGGGCCCGCCGGGCACCGCGCTCGGGCCGCCCCGCCAGGCAGGGGCACCGCAACGCCCCGCGCACAGCCCCGAGCGCCCGCCGCAACGGGGGGAGCCGCTGCCGACCAGCCCCGCCAGCAGAGCAGAGCTCTGTGGTGGAGAGGGCTGAGCTGAGCGCTGAGGGGCTGCGTGGGACCGGGGACTCGATCTGTGTCTCCTGGTCGACGAGTTGAGGAGCAGATGAAATCTCCTCTTCTTGTGCTAGAGTTTCAGTCTGTGTCTCCTGGTCGACCAAGAGGGGAGCGGCTGAAGTTTGCTCCTCTGTCTGTGTCTCCTGCTCGGCGTGTTGAGGAACAGCTGAATCCACCCCTTGTTGGGGGGTCTCGGGGCGGGTTTCCTGCTCAGCGTGCTGAGGAACAGCTGAATCTGCCCGTTGTGCTGGGGTCTCAGGCTGGGTTTCCTGCTTGACACAGAGAGAGACCTCTCGCCGTGGGCCGGGGGATGATTTCCCCTTGTAGGCGTGAAAGGGAAGAGGGGGATTGGCAGGGCTGGCCTGGCTCCTCTCAGCAGCTGCGGCTGGGACAGGGATGCGGGAAATATTGTGTCTGCAGCGCTGAGGCATAAGGGGAGCCTCCTCCGACCATCCGTGCTCCTTGTCCTGCTGCTGGGGCTCCGGCCCCGCCGCCCCACTGCAGGCCCAGCAGCTCTTGACCCTCCGGCGCTGGCTGCGGGCGGCAGTGCTGCTGGCCGGGAGCAAGGGACGGCCGGGACAGGTCCTGCACCACTGCGGCCCTTGGCCCCGCGCCCCCTCGGCCAGGCTGGAAGGGCCCCTGATGCTCCTGGAGCTCAGCGTGCTGGAGGGTGAGGACAGCGTGTCCTCGTGGAGGGACTGGCCCTGGCTGTCCTGAGGCTGCCGCTGGTGCGGGCGGGAGGACGGGAACGGAGGCGACTGCTTTGGCAGAGTGTTGGCACGGCCGGCGCCATCCCACCTCTGGCCTCTGCCCCCTGTCCTGTCTCTCAGTTGGTGCCCCTCTTTGGGGCGCAGGTTGGTGTTCCTCTTCTCCATGGTTCCTTCCCTGCAGGTGAGAGAAGGAAAAGAAGGCTGTTGCCTCCCGAGCAAGGTGTTCTGCTCTGCTGGAGTGGGCACCCCGGGGGGCTCCTTAGGCACCCCATGGGCAGGGCAGGGCAGGGCCCTGCAGCATCACAAGGGCCTCCTCCTTCATGCCACAAGGCCCTGCAATGTCACAATGGATCCTTCGTGCCATCAGGCCCCACTGTGTCACAGTGGCCCCCGGGCTCTCTGAGCCGCTGCACACCCGGGGCAGCTGCCAGGTGTGTTGGGTTTGCACGGCCAGCTTTTGGTAGAGGGGTGGGTGGGAGGAACCTACACAGTGAGAAGCCCCCCCCGTGTCTGTCAGAGCCAGTTCCAGCAGCTCCAGGACAGACCCGCCACTGGACAAGGCCGAGTCCATCAGAGATGGCAGTGACACCTTGGGGATAAGGGATTTAAGGAGGAAGAAAAAGTTACTGCACAGGTGGAATTGGGTCTCGAGAAGTGTGGGTGAATATGGGAGAGGAACAGCCCTGCAGACCCCCAGGGCAGTGCAGGAGGGGCAGGAGGGTGCTCCAAGCACCACAGCCAAGGTTCCCCTGCAGCCCATGGGGCAGCCCATGGTGGGGTAGCTGTACCCCTGCAACCCGTAGAGGGCCAAGGGGATTCAGAGATCTACCTGCAGCCCAGGGGGGAGCCCACAAGGAGCAGGGGGAATGCCCAAGAGAGAGCTGTGAATTCCTGGGAAGGCCATGCTGGAGCAGAGTCCTGGCAGGGACCTGCAGACCCACGGAGAGAGGATCCCACACGGGAGCAGGTTTGCTGGTAGGACTTGTGACCCTGCAGCCTGCACAGCAGAACAGCGGCACCTCCTCGGCGCTGACATCACCCAGGTGCTGGAATGTTCGGTTCAGGCCTAGGGAGCTCTTTGGCTCCTCCAGGGCTCCTGTGGGATGTAGGTGTCACGAGGTGGCTCCACCCCTGCCCTTCCCAGCCCTGTCCTCAGCGCCCAAGCGGCACCTGGTGCCAGCTCTTGTCACACCTGTATTCCCTCACCCAGGTAAGCTGTGCATGGGCACCAGCAGTGACACCTTGGGCATACTGGGGAGGGGATCACCAAGCGGGAGAGACGCCCCGGGTCGCGTGACGTGGTGCTGGGAAGGATCCCAATGGCAGCAGCTTTCCCAGCAGGCTCTCCAAGCTCGTCGTTGTGGGCAAAGCCAGCTGCGGGGACACAGGGTGTGGGCTGGGGCTGTCCAGCTGCAGGCAGACACGGGCACTGTGGAGTGAGGACCACGGAGTCCCAGCCGGGTGCTGGAGCACCTGAGGCACGGGAGGCGCTGAAGCCCTGCCCACTCCCAGCTGGGAATCACTGCAGGGAAAGAGGGAGCTCTGCAGGCTTCTCCAAGGTTGATACAAGGGAAAGCTGAGCCCAGTGGGCAGCACAGTCCCCTTTCCTCACTGGGCAGGCAGCGGTGCAGGAAGAAGCAGGTGACTAGAACAATCTGACTTTATTGGTGCAAACACTGGGCTCAGGTGAGTGGAACATTCCCAAGTGCTCCAAGGAAGCTGTCCGAGGTGAAGGGATGCACACAGCCAGCAGCCCCCTCGCTCCTAGTGCCATGTTCCCCTTACAGAGTTCAGTCTTCGTGGATGTTGAAGAGCTTTGCGACTTCATTGAGGTCCTCGTGCTCCTCCCCGTCTTTGATGATCTGGAGGAAGGACAAGGCATTAAATCCTGCACATCCTACGAACGGCCAGTGCTGCAGGACTGTCACAGCCAATGCCAGGAACTCCTTGGATCCTCTTTGAAGCACCAGACTGAGACAGCCACAACACGACAGCACTTCCTGCACCCAAATTCACATGGGACTCTTAAATGTACCAGCACCTGCCTACAGGAACAGCTGGAAATCCAACCTCCCTGTCCCTGAGGGATTTGTTTCTGGGTTTTCCTTTACAGCTGGGGAGAACAAGTGTCTTCAGAAAGTGATTCAGCTCTGTGAAGGTGAGCCTGGCACCGTCTCAGAGCCAGGACACCTGGCTTGAACCTGCAGCTTTTAGATGAGACGAAGAGGCCAAGGACCCTGCACATTCAGATTTAGGGGAAAGGCTGCTAAGTGAAGGAAGGAAAGAAGGAAAGGATCTTCCTTCCATGGGGATGGGAGAAGAAACAGATTTCAACTGCATCATAAAGGATTCAGATTAAACTTCTACCATGACTAGTTAGTTTTGTGAGAGATCACCTGGGGATAGTGTGGGATCACTCCCATAGTTTAAACTAATGAAATTTTCCAAAGGTGTTAAAGCCTGACCTCGGCCTGGCTGAGCTGACCTGGGAGGACTGACAGACCACGGGGGTGGAGACACACTAAGCACCTCTCAGGGCTGTCCCAGCCCTGACTCTGTGGCTGTTTCTGGGACGATGATATTTGAGACTGTTTCAGCCACTTGGACATTGGACAAAGCAGCACAAAGATGGGACATTTCACTCACGCTCCATCACTGTGATTCCAGCCTCTACTTATTACAGGCCTGGAATTTCAGCCATGACAAGGCAAGGCTTGGAGCACACACCTGATCTGAGTTATTTCTGTAAAAACTTTGCACACACATGCAAAAAAGCACAAGGACAGCTCCCCTAATTCACCCAGGACAGGGTGAATTGGATACTGCCCAGCTCTGCGTCAGACAGAGCATCTGCGTTTATTTATCCTCACTTTGGACTGGCAGATTGATTTTTCCACAAGGAAATCCCTGCTCTATAAAAAAGCCCCACTGCCCATCACCCTCGTCCTGCACTGACCTTCCGAGCAATGGGCATCCTGTTGAAGATGTTCCACAACACGATTCCCACCACGACTTTATCCCTGAGGTAGAAAATGACACCTTTGCCGTAATCTTCTCCTTGCTTTGGGACTTGAGGTGTCGGTGAAGAGCTCTGAGAGATGTGAACTTCTGAGGCTTCCGCTTCCGTTTCGCTCTCGGATCGAATTCCAGTCCCTATAAGGCAGAGACATGAGGTGTCACACACCCAGGGCAGGACATGCGATGATAAGAACAGACTCAAGCGCTGCGTTCCCTAAAAGTTAAGTTTCATTAACACAAGGATGAAACAATCCCAACTCGGAGCACAACACCGACAATTCCCAACTTCCACCCCCAAGTGCCTAGGACAGCAAAGTCTGCGCTTCCTCCAGGCAGTGAATACAAAGTAAATGCGCCTGGATCTTCAGTCTCTCTTGTCCCAAACTGATCGTTTTATTGCTGTGGAGGAGATCAAGCTTCACTGGTGTCCTAGTTAGAACAACTGGGACCAATTCATGGGTGTAACCCAAACCTGTGTATTCTATAGCCCTCCATGCCATTT
>JAWMRA010000146.1:20031644-20045129 GCA_035584735.1 Pseudotriccus pelzelni | reverse complement strand
TCTGTCTGTATAATCGTACTTACTGTATTATTTTAATAAATTGTTATTCTGACTTATAATCTTTCTTTTGAGTTGAGGTCATTCCCCCTGCTGGTTAACTTTTAAACCAGCACAACTGGGAAAGTCTGCATGTCAGTAGGTGAGTTACCTGATGGCTTCCTGGAGGAATGTTGTGTTTTAATCACATTTTAACATCAAATACAGCCTTTAGAGGTTGGTTGGAAAGGGAGCAGTCTCCTTGTGCTCTCAGAGGTCAGACTGACTGTGTGTGTCCACACCAACACCTGCAGGCTCCCCAGCACACCTGGGCCTTACCTGACTGCTCTGTTGCACTTTTTGGCGTGTCCTTTGCTGTCGCTTTCGCGAAGACTCCGACTGTTGGCAAACTGCTGTCCACGAGGCCAATGGCTTCGTACCCCACGTTGGGGCCCAGATCACTCCTAGGAATCAAGTGGAAATAAGGTAATTTGTAGCAGGTGAAACAAATCCAAGGCAATTCCATCCATCCATCCATCCTCAAATCCTTACTGCCAGCGTGGTGTGGGCAATGGCGGACACAGAGTGACTGACACACCGTGTCTGCTCTGCACACAGAGGTGGAACAAGGGGTCAAGACACAGCAAAGCCAAAGCCAACAGCTTCAGAAAAACCAGTTCACTGATCAAAACTCTGAAATCCTTCAGGGCTGCTTCCTGGGTGGCAGCTTCTGGCAATGGCTGTTATCCATACCAGGCTTGGGAGCATGGACAATTATTTAGTGCGTATTTCAGAGAGTATTTAAAAACTAAAGAGAGGAACACTTTGTCCTAACACCTCCTTGAACTGGGCACCTGAACGTGAACAGGGGTGCTGTTAGGAGACAAAGCAGCTGTGGTTTGAGACCTGTAAGTTCCAGGTGTCTCAAGTGTTCCCTAGGATGCTGAGGGAACAGATGCATCACAAAACGGTTTGGATCTATGTACATCACGACCCTCCCAGCCAGAATCCTCCAGCACAGACTGAGGTTGCTGCAAGGAATTCCAGTAACATGCCAGCTGACCAGAGCAGGCTTCCAGCAGTGATCAGTCAGATCTCATTCCATGCCCCTTGCCATGGGCAGGAACACCTTCCACTAGACCAGACTGCTCCAAGTCCTGTCCAACCTGGCCTGGAACACTTCCAGGGAAGGTGCAGCCACAGCTTCTCTGGGCAACCTGTGCCAGGGACTCCTCATCCTCACAGGGAATAATTTCGTCCATATATCCAACCTAAATGTCCCCTTTGTCAGTTTGAAGCCACATTCCACCTTGCCTTGTCACTCCAGTTCCTAACTAAAAGTCCCTCTCCAGCTTCCCTGCAGCCGCTTCAGATACTGGAAGGCTGCTATGAGGTGAACATAGTGCACGAGGAGTTCCTGCCATTTCCCAGCCCTCCAGCACAGGAGAAGGAAGGCTGGCAAAGCCAGAGTGACACCTGCCAACAAACAGCTGCGACTCACAGCCCTCCTTCACCTGCATCTGGTTGGGGCCAAGAGCATCCTGAGGAAAAAACACCTGGGAAATGGATGTTTCTGTGTCCTTGGCTGCTCTCCACTATCTCTGAGGTTTTTTCCAACCTCAGTGAGTCCCTGGTTCTATGTTTCTTGTTTAAAAGTGAAGTGAGAAACGCTCTGGGCCCAGAACCCAGGCAGGACAGACCAAGAGTTTAGGTCATAAATACCTATTTTTAAAGGGATTTCTCTGAGAAAACTAAAACTATTTTCCCTACATTTAAAATCCTGTTAACTTGACCTTGAACTAACTAAGCCTTTGAGATTTTAATTTTTTTGGTGAAGTTCGTTCTGTTTTGTTTCGCTTTGTTTCAGAAAGGACTCCAGGAAGACAAAGCAAAATCGCCCATTTTCTTGACACCTCTCTCTGGAAAACAACCTTTCAGGTACACCTGGATGCAGCAACGCTTTGCTACTAAAGCATCAGTTCAGCAACGCAACTGAAACCAATGGATTGTGCTGGGGAACGTCACACACTCGTAACAGAAAAGCTGCTGCTGAATTCAACCTGCAAATCAGCCTGCTCTGAGGACAGGGCTGCTCTTTATTGCTCCTTGCTCTGCAGAACGGGACTGTGACAAACTGGAACCTACAGGAGGGACAAGCACTTCACAGAGGTGAGGGCAGAGCAGCGAACGCTCAAACACCTCCCCCTCCCTGAGCTCTGGGAACACGAAGCTGTACAAGGCGTTTGCCGAGGTGGGTTTCACTTCTCTTGGGAAACAGACACTTCCCAAGGTGTTATCTTGTCCGAGCTCCTGCAACGTGGCCGAACAAGGAACCCCAGAGGAAGAAAGGAACGTTACCAGAACATGGACTGGTGCCAGTAGGGCTTCGCAGCTCCAGTCATGTTTTCTCCAGCCAGTCTCCCGCTGACCACGGCGTGATCGTGGTGCTCCACACGTCTCCGGCCCAGCTTGATGTCGTAGAAACAGGCGGCGTCCCCTGCCTTAAAGAGAATCACCCAGTGAGCACCGACAGCCACAGCTTCGATTGGTGCCCGAAGAAACGCCGGGGAGAGAACAAATGGAACAAGGAACTGCGTTTTTCTGACAAGCCCCAAGCACCACCACTACCTCGACCCGCTCCCTGGGCTACACGACTCCCCAGTTTCTCTGCATTTTGTCATCGATCCTTGGAAAAATAAGGCAGCATGAGGTACGTTTTCCAGAGGAATCAAAAAGTCACGACGCCCACCAAGGGACTCTTACGCAAGCAAGCGATCCAGGCTATCTTTAGGTTACCCCAACTCCTCTTACACAGCATAAATATTCCAAACTCGCCGTGGTTACCACGGCAACGAGGCGGCTGCGGTGCCTGACCAGGCTCCGGGGCTGCGCTACAACCGCTCTCCTTACTCCTTTACTCGCTCTTTTTCACCTCATCCAAGTGCACCAGCCCCAAAACTTCGTGTGTCCCGAGTTGCTGCATCAACACAGCTGGAAAGCTGCGCCCACACTCACCACCCAGATGTTGGAGCGTGCCTGCAGCTCCGCGTTCACCCGGAACCCCCCGAAGTCCGAGTCCACCTCCAGCCCCGCCGACTTGGCCAATTCCACGTTAGGCTCCAGCCCTACTGCAGCCACAATGTGATCTGTCTCCACCTGTTTGGCAATTGGTAATTAGGATCTTCATTCCCTCCACGCCCCTGCAAGCTTTACCCTCTCCCTGCTTTGCCATTTACCTTCCGGCCGTCCTTCAGTTTAATCACCAGCCGATTGCCGGAGACAGAGACAGACTTGACCACAGCGTTGGGCAGGACATTGACCCCCTCTGGAAACAAGCACAGGACATCTCAGTGCCTGCTCAGGGCTGGGCAGATCCCACCTGGAGATTCCAGGCGAGGAACCAAGACAGAGACCTCCTAAGCTGTGCCAGTACAGCCCGGAGGGAAGCACGAGGAGAAGCCCAGATAGAAAGTCTGAGAGAGCTGCTTGAACAACAGTCCAAAGTACATGTCCTGTGTGATAACAAGGTCACATCCAAAAGAATTCCCCAAAACAGGTGTTCTGGAACTAACTCAATGACCCATTGCTGTGTCTCAGCCAGACCCAGAGGTCCGACAAGGCAGCTTCCAAAAAGGAAAGTAACTCAGACCTGTGGGTTATCAGGCCCCGCAATCCACACCCAAACGATATTCCTCCTCCCTCTATCCCTCTCCACTTCCCAATGCACAGGAATATTCTGCACCTAATGCAGCAAATGGAAAAAGGTGCCTTGGACCTTACTGGCTTTAGCAGCCATACACTACAGCACTGGCCTGACCCAGGTGTGTGCATGGGCACAGGGACCATTCCAGGCAGGAATAGCCACAGGGAAAGCTTCACTGGCATCAGCAGGCCTGTTGGCTCAGCTTTCCCAGAGGAACTGCCAAGAAGCCAGGGATTCATGGCAGCTCCGTGCTGCCTGGGCTGCCTGAACTGCAGCTTCCCCTGTGCTGCACCGGGGCCACCTTGCAGAGCCCAGGGACAGAACAGAGCTGGGTGTCACCAGCAAGAGCTGCACAGCAGCCACCCGCCCAACACGCTGCCCTGCAGCTTCACCTCTCCTGACTTTCTCTGTGGTCCAGTTGCTCAGGTATTCAGGCAGGACTTTGCCCATGTTGCCGTTCTCTGGAAACAGCTGGATCACCTCCAGGCCTCGGGTTCGTGCTGGAAGGGAAGCACAGAGCAGTGGGATAAGGGAGCAGCAGCACAGGTGTCAGGATACACATGCTTTTACTTTACACAAGGAGCTTGACAGAAGTTTCACATCTGGGAGTTCTGGCTCCCAGACTTTCTCCAGGAGTCACAAAGTGACACACCTGCAAACTTTAGGTAACAGCCTTTTAGGTAAAACGCTTGGTATTTTGGAGAAGACAGAAAAATTACCAGAAAGACACTCCTTGCACACTGACAGTCAGAATCCAGCTGTTCACCACCACAGAATCATGGAATGCTTTGCTGGAAGGGACCCTAAAGACCATCCAGTTCCAACCCTGAAATCCTAGCTGGAGTGTGGCTTTGAGCACAGAGGACAAGTGCGACTTTTTAGAGGGTGGAGTAATTTTGCAGCACGCACTGCCCTGCAGAGTTCCCACCTCTGTGGTCAGGGGCTGCTGGGCAGTTAATGAGGGAGAAACCGGGAAAATCCTGGCCATGCAGCCAACAAGACACAAGTGCATTCAGTTTCCTTCAGGCAAAACTGAGTCTGTGCAATACTGAGCAGCTGGGGGTGAAGTTTCTAACATCAGACTGCTTCCACTCAGCGTCTGTCACAGCTGAGGACATGCACTCACCTCTCCTTCCCAGAGCACAGGCCAGCTCACTGCCAAGGAAACCACCACCAATAATTGTGATGGACCTGACTTCTCTTGAAATCTTCTCCAGGTTTCGGAAGTCCTCGATCTGAAAGAATATTTACCCCCGTTCAAATCCTCTCTAACAGAAATGGCAGCACAAGGTATTTGTCTCCAGTTTCTCCCTCTGAAATGAGAATGACACTCTCCCCAGCTTCGAAAAAGATGTGTTGCTCCTTCCTCCTATTTGCCTGTTGCACAGAAAATCCTCCCTGGATTCCTTATGTCTGTGCAAGCTTTTACCTGACCAGGAAATCTCAAATTCCTGCATTTCAAGGGCAATTACAGTAAAACTTTTAAACTGAAATGTTCCACAGCACAACCAGTACAACAAGGATGCAACAGCTCACATCATCCATCTTTCCCTTCCCAGTTAAGCAGACCACACCTCAGGGGGAGCCCAGCACAGAACAGAAGATTCTCCTACACCTTCTTATTCCTGATCAATTCCCTGAGCTAGACTAAGGAGAAGTTTAAATTTTCAAGAACAGTGGAGTTTGCCAACAAAGAGCAACTCTACAGCAGACCTCAGAAGATCACTGACCATCTTCCAAGGCTTTTATTCACTTTGGAAGGTGCAGCAAAGTCACATAGGAGGGAAACTTAGAAAAAAACCACCCTAAAATCCCATAATCTCATGTATTATGGCAGCTCTCAGGCCTGAGGCCAGCACATGAGTGGTTGAGCAGATTCCACTCTGGTTTCCTGCCTGGGAAAAGGAATGAACCACCAATGGTTCATTCCTGGGCACCAGCTGAGAGAAGCAGTGCCAAGGCAAGGCTGTTCTGGCCAGAGTAGAAGAATTTAAAAGCTGAAAACAGCGGCAATGGCTCTGATTTATTCAGCCTCACCCCAGGACTGGCAGCACCTGGAGATTACCTTTCGGAACAGCGTCAGCCTTTTCTGTACGTCCTTTCCCGCTCGTTCGATGGCGGGCAGGTTCCTTGGGGTTCCCCCTGGGGACAAGGAGGCAGAGAAGAGAGACCAGTGACACCAGGGCCATGGCACTGGCTATCCAGGCAGTGCAAAGCTGCCTTTCATCCTGACTGTGCTTTCCAAACTGTTGCAGGATGCCACATCCCTGCTGCTGACCTGTGTGAGCAGCAGGTGACCCAACACCCACACCCTGCCCCACTGCCTGGAGACAGGCAGTGCCACCTGAACTGCTCTGGAAATGCTGGGGCCAATGCTGGAGCAATGCTCTGCCTGAGCAAGAGCTGCTGGTTCTGCTTGCTGCTCCCACACAGGCAGAGGTTGGTCCCTACGGGAGTTCCTTCCAGGGAAGTCACCCTTTCCCTCCTTCCCAATCGTCACAGGGCAAAACTTTGAACATCTCAGAAAAGCTGGATGATGCAAGGCAAGTGCAAGACCCAACAGCATAGCTGGCTGCATGACTGCCCTCCTTGTGACTGCTCTCCCAAGGGTTTGCACTTACTGTAGAAACTTGTCAGGTAGAACCACAGGCACGGACTGGTTTGGGTTGGGAGGGACCTTAAAGCCCATCCAGTCCCACCCCCTGCCATGGGCAGGGACACCTTCCACTAGACCAGGTGGCTCCAAGTCCTGTCCAACCTGGTCCTGAACACTTCCAGGGATGGGGCAGCCACAGCTGCTCTGGGCAACCCGTGCCAGGGCCTCCCCAACCTCACAGGGGAGAATTTCTCCCAGTATCCCGTCTAACCCTGCCCTCTGGCAGTGGGAAGCCAATCCCCCTGTCCTGTCACTCCAGGCCCTTGTTCAAAGTCCCTCTGCAGCTCTCTTGGAGCCCCTTTAGGCACTGGAAGAGTCTTTAAGGTCTCCCCACAGCCTTCTCTTCTCCAGCTCTCCCAGCCTGTCTCCACAAGAGAGGTGCTCTAGAGAACTTATCTCTAGCTAAATGCCACCGCAATAAAAAGCCTGGCACAAGACAAGAAACAAGAGAAAAAAACTCAAAGACTTACCAGTGGCAATGAGACATTTGTCATAGGTTATCTGGGTCCCATCACTGAGCTTCACTGTGTTCCCTCTAACATCCATATGTACAACCTGTGGGATTTAACCAAGCCAAGCTCAAGCTGCTGTGCACTGTGGCTGTTTTGAGCTGAACTGCATGCACTACTGGTGAGAAACGCAAACTTGGAATTAACGTTTTCCCACCTTTAAGTTTAGGGGCCAGGAGGCTAGGAGGTGGGAAGGCACACGACTGGAAGTGGGAATTAAGACAATTTCTATGGGAGTCACCACAGCTCAGACTGATCTTCCCAGGGTCTGAGTCTGAAATGGGCTCAGACATAGCACAGCTCAGCAGGAAGAGGAGTCACTGACATCGCAGCAACATACAAAAAACTGAGGGTATGAGTATATTAGAAGGCTCACCTTGGATTTCTCCACCTTCCTGCTGCTTCTGCACATTGCTCCTGCCCACCTTATCATCCAGCACCTGGATCACTGTGCTCTCCTCACCTCACCCTCTGGCCAACACAGCCCAGTTCCTCTTTGTCACACCTTGTCTCTAAGCTCTACATATTCTTGTCCCATGGCCAGACTCCAGACTTATCCTTCTCCCTTCTTCATCATCTTCCCTCAGCTCACTGCTATTCGTCTTGGCTTCTCCCCTTTTCAGACTTAAGACTAGCATAATCTCTGCTCCGTCACACTTCTCCCAAACTGGTACACATCCCCCTTCCCAGCCAACCCCCCCACTGCGCCTCCAGGGATTCAGTATCAGCTCAGAGCCCAGGCTCTGCTTGGGAAAAGCTGCAGGAACAACAGCCAGTGCTGTACCCACCTTCTTGCCACACAGAACTGCCACTCCACCATTTTCCACGGAAGGCAGGTCCTCGACAGGCACATAGAATGAGGGTGGCTGGAAATAGATACTGAGAAAAGCTCCATTATCAAACGGGTTCCACTTGCTCTGGGATACCAGAGACCCAGCTATTCAGCAATTCCAATGAGACAAAGACAACTCTGGGCATCCATAACAAGCTCCAGAACTCTTATTTATCTATTCTTAAGGATCAGGGTCTTTATACTGTTGAAGTTCAAGGGTTATGGATCACAGAATCATAGAATTGGTCAGGTTGGAAAAGACCTTTAAGATCATCGAGTCCAACCATCAAGTAAGGCTTAATCACAGAAGTTACAAGGATCAGACACGATCCAGTGTCCGTGGAGCTCTGTTCTAACCCATGGAGCTTCGCCTTTATTAACTTATTTCACAGGAATCCTGTGGTGGGACATGTCTAAGGGAATCACAGCAAGGTTCAAGAGTTGTCAAATACAGAGCAGACTCAGGCGGGAAGCAAAGCTCCTCAATCCCTGCCAACACCAACACACCTACACTGGCTTGTGGTTCTCTCCCAACACTCCCCTTCAGCCTTGTCACCTGCAGTGCCACGTACCTCCTCTCCTTGCCGTTCCACTGCTTGAACCGCAAAGTCTCTGTCACGTTGGGATCATCGGAAAACCACAGTTCTTTGGAAAGAGGTGGACGCATGTAGGGCAGGGCAGGATCTTCAGACACAATCAGCACCTGTAATTGTTGGTCAGGAAACACATCAGCTGGAGCAGTGGCAGGCAAATGGCAACACAGACAGAGGCTCTGGAGGGAGCACAGCGTTCAGCCACCCCCACGCCTGCCCTGGAGCAGGACAGCTCTTACCCGGGCTCCAGGGTCACGGGCACGGATGGATCTGGCAGCAGCAAAAGCAGCAGTTCCTCCACCAATGAGCAGGAAAGGGACGTGGGATGGGACCTTGACATGAGCACCTGGAGATGCAGGTGACAGAGGGGACACCTGACTGCAAACGCTCAGGGAAACCGGGTCTCACCAGGGGCCTTCCACACCCTGACCTCCTTTGGCTAATTGTACTCCAAACACCTTCCACCCCCCTACCCTTCCCAAGAACCACGTTGATGCTTCCCCCAAAGCTGGCTCCATGCAGAAACCAGCCAGATTTCAGCAAATTGTTTTTTCTAAGCAAGACTAAAAACTCTGCGCTGGCCAACCAGGGAACAGTTGATAAGAAAGGGAAGTTCCCAAAAAGGCCAAGGCAGGTTTTTCTGTAATTATATTAAAGGAGACCACTTCTGAGTTCCTGCAGAAGGCACCCCCTCCCACAGCCAGGTCCTCTTCGTCTGCTATCCAGGGAAAGAGGCCCTTTGGAATCACAGTGTCCTTGTCAGACTGCACAAAGGTAAAAGCCAAAAGCAGAAACCAGCCCCAGGAGACACCCTACTTCATCCTCAGGATTGTCTGTAAAACAGCCTGGTTCTGGGTCATGGAGAGCCAGCACCATCTTCTGTGCTGGGAAGTCACACGATCAGGAATCACAGAAAGGTCTGGGTTGGGAGAGACCCTAAAACTCATCCAGTTCCATCCCCCTGCCATGGGCAGGAATACCTTCCACTAGACCAGGTTGCTCAAGCCCCATCCAACCAGACCCCAAATGTGAATTCCCAAACAACAGCACCAAGAAGAGAAAACGCTGTGAAGACACTTCTGTGATTCCAGAGGGGCTGTGCTCCACTTGTTTTAGAGGCCTCAAGCTTATAGGGAACAGAGCCAACCCCAGAACCAGCAGGCTGGTACGCACCGGAGGGAGAGGACTCATTGTCCTGGGTTTGCGTTATTGACGAGACCCGGCTGGTGAATCGTTCTTTGTTCTCCTTCAATGTTTTGTACACCTGGAGACAGACAGGAGATACTGACCTTGTACACTTTACAGCACCAAGGCACCACCCTGCTGCTACCCCCTGACGGGTTTTTGTCCGTCCTGCGTGCTGGAAAAGCCATCTGCTTTTAGTTAAAACACACAGACCAAAATTCACCTCACTGGACAAGGTGCCCAATGAGACTGTGCTCAGAAAATTACCTGCTTTGCCCCTGGTCTGATGAGCCTTGGGTGTCTGGCTGCTTCCCAAAAGCAGTAAACCTTCCTGTGGGTGTTTGGCTGCAATCCTGTTCCAAGAGGAACCAGCTCCAACGCCGGAAATGCAGCCAAACCAACCCCAAGGCCACGTGCAGGCTGGGCCACGACACAGGGCTGCAAAATGGAAGGCGAATCCAAGGAAAAAGCATCTCCCAGCTTCCCAAGCCCAGAGCACCCGGGCAGAGCCAACAACCTGAGTGGCTTTCTCTAGCCCAGGTGTCAGAGGCATGGTGGTGGCAGTGGTGACACCCCTGACATCAGCAGTGCCTTCAGCCATGGGAGCAGGGCTGCTCCAGGTAATAAATAGCCTTTGGACATGGAATCTCTTCCAGCTGAATGCTCACCTGTGTATTTGACCGTGAAATTCAGGATACGGTATGAGCAGACCCTGCAGGTACAATTTAGTGGTACAGACAAAGAGGGTACGTCTTTTACGTCACGTTAACCTCCAACCAAAACTGGTAATGGAGAGGAGCTGGACACTGGGAGTGCTGGGAGCGGGGGAGACTCCAGTGTTTGTCCCCCTGGGTAACAAATTAGAGGGAAGCAAACCTTCTTTTTAAGGCAAACCCCAGCCTTGCTAATAATCTCTATCATTTGTACAACATCAAATTTCATTTGACAACCCCAAATTTCATTTGCTGTATGACAGAAGTTGGTGTCTTACAGCAAATAGTCTCAAATAAAAATGGAGGAACTTAATGCCAAGCACAAAAAAAAGGGCATGGGCGGACAAAAGCCTGTCCAGGGAACTGGAGTAATGTCAAAAATATCAGGAACAAGAATTTCTCAGTGTTGAAAAGAATTAAGAGAAAGGTATTTTTAAAGCCTTTTGCTTAACGACAGAAAAGCCAAGGTTAACAAACCACCTCTGCCTTTGCAAGCAGAACCAGGAAGGTTTTAAGCGAGTCCAAAGGGCAGCACAGTGCAAATTAAACCTATTCCTTAGGAAAAACCACAAGCAAAACACACCAGATGAGGCCTTCAGGACAAATATTTCCAACAGGACAATGCCAACTTCTTTCTAGTCAGAAACACAACTGTACTTTGCCAGATCGTGGGGTGATATTTCAGTGCTCTTCCCCAAAGAAATCGTAACAATTGGACAAGTTTTCTTCCCTTCCCTCTAACACACTTACATGCAGTTATTTCCTTTCCTGCACGCCAACATTACTGATAACAGGATAGGTGCATTAATTAACGAATTAGTGCCTTTCTGATGGTTACAAATCAAAGATGGCCAGTTTGGTCTAGATTAACGTGAAGTGGAAAGGTTAATTCTAAGGCAGATTTCCCCACTGAGAACTGCACTGCTTGAGAACATCAAATTTATAAACTTAAATTATTTGGCAATGTCCCTTGAAAATTAATACCTGAGGCCAGGGAGCACAAAGAGGGTTTGAAGTGAAGGGTAACTTAGTGGGAGGTACAGACAGGTGCCCTCCCTCCACCCTCCTACCCAATAAACACATTTTTTGAAGCATCTTACATAAGCTCCTGTCCCAGTGACTGTTCCTCCCACTATTAAGTATAACAAGAGGTTGCTGCCAGCTTTGCCAGGAACACCTGAAGACGTCAGGGATCTAGAAGGGCATCTTAGCGGATGGCATTGCAAAACTGCAGGTGAAGACAGGCAACGGAAGAGAAGAAGAAAAGAGCTGAATATTAGGAAAGATTCTTGATTAAGCAGGCCTTAGGAAAAGCAGAGTGGGCTTTGTAATTTCAGCTACCTTGTGCGCCAAAAAAAAAAGGGCAGAAGGGCACAGGAAAGAATTAAATTTAAAGGGAACAGGAAAAGATTTTTCCCTTCATGCACTATTTTAATTTTTTTTTTCCCTTTCCCAGGACTTCAGGATTTGGAACTTTTAATGAATATGATCCTCTAAGAAAAAGAGGTTGGAAACACAGATTTGTTTGATGTAAACTTGGGATCCATCCACTCCCAGGCAATGCTGCTACTCTTGAGCTCTCCGGTAATGTCATTTACTCTCTAAGTCAGGCTGAAAACCTTTATCTTTTTCATGTAGGACATAAATGCTCACCAACTGGGGGTTGATTTTGTATCCTTACAGAAGTTAAACTAATGTCCTGAACTGAGATTTGGCAAGGAATGGTTTGCTTTGGTATCAGATCCCATACATGACAACAGACAGAGCTGTGGTTGGTCATAACAAAAAAAACCCCAAGAGTGCCTTTAAGGCAAAAAAACCCCTAACAGGTAACTGAAATTACAGTTAAAAAACAAGTAATCACAAGAAGTTAATTTCCAGTTAGCTCCCCTTGAAGTTTTCTGAAGGAGGAAACAGAGATAAAGCTACAGAGATCAAAAGCTGAGTAAAGAGAGCTGGAATACAGCAAACGCTCGACAGGAGAGATGGATTGCGGCTTCTTCCCAAGGAACCACCTTTCTACTTACATAGGCACCTGCTCCTAAGGTGGTCAAGCCCACAATAAAGGCAAAAAACGTATTACTGCCTTTTTCCCCGGGCACGCCTGTCTGCACTTGTCTGCTCAGCTGCAGGTCTGGGGGCGCATTCCAGCGCTGCAACAAGGTGCCTAAGGGACACAATTTATTGGAGAAAACAACACAAAAACACTGTCAACACGGAGGTACGGCCAGAAATTTAGAGACTTTAAGTCATTTCTGAAACCAAACAAGCTCCCTGTTTGGAAAACCTGGCACCACATCTGAGCGACCGCAGGGAATTTATCCCGTGCCACAACAACGTGCTCCAGGCAGCCGTGGATACGAAAACATCTGTAGGATCAAGGAGTAACTGAGCTAATTAATAGCAGGAGCATCTCCAGGCAGCTGGAAAGGCTGCCTGCAGCTGGAGCCTGCGGCCACACAGGGCTGGGAGAGCACAGAGACGTGCGCTGGTGGTTCCCACACCTTCTCCAGGCCTCTCCTGCCCGAGGACGCACCTGGCTCCAGGTAACCTCGCCGGGGCGAGCAGCAGCGATGGCCACAGCGGCACAAACCCCCCCGCCCCCGCCCGCCCAGCTCATCCCACCGGGGTCAACCACCAGCAGGACGCAGCTGGCACGGAGGACGTCCCCAGTGGAACGGAGCGGACCCGGGTGCAGGCACGTCCCGGCACACAAGGAGCACACCTGGCTGAGCAGCTACGCGGCGTTTTGTTCCGCTACGGCCTTACCACAGCCCGCCCATCCAATTAACCGATTCCCTCCCGGAGCGATGGCGGGGACGGCTCCGAGCCCCGCTCACGGCACGGCCGATGCTCCCGGGAGGGGTCTGGGGTCCGTCCGCCCCCACCTCCCGCAGCGGACACCCGAACCCGCCTCGCCCCGCGCCCAAACGCGCTCGTTTGTAACAAAAACCGCAGCCGCACCAAAGCCACCCCCGAACGGCGACCCAGCGGCCCCAGGTCACCCGCGGCGTCCCCGGGCACGGCTTCCCCTCCCGCTCCCCGGGGCATTCCCGCTGGATCCGGGCAGGGCCGCGCCCTCCCGGCCCGGTGCCCTCCGGTGCCGCCCCCCGGGGGCCGCGGGCGGGGGCGGGGAGAGAACGGGGACGGCGCGTGGCGACCCGCGCGCGGGGCGAGGCGGCGGAAGCGGCGGGGATCCCGCCCGGCCCGGCCCGGCCCGTCCCCCCTCCCCGGGGGGCGCCCGGCCCGGCCCCCCCGCCACCGCCCGCCGCCCGGGGGGCGCCGGCACGGACCCGCGTGGGCGCGTCCCCCCGGCGG
>JAWMRA010000146.1:20005742-20031560 GCA_035584735.1 Pseudotriccus pelzelni | reverse complement strand
CCGGTGCCGCCGCCACCACCGACACCGACATGTTGCGGCCGCCCCGCCGCCTCCCGCGCCCGCCCCGCCGCGCCGTGGGCACCGCCACCGCCGCCGGGCCCGGCCGCCGCCTGCTGCTCTCCACCCCCATCTTCTACGCGAACGGGCCGCCGCACATCGGGCACCTGTACTCGGCGCTGTTGGCCGACGCGCTGCTCCGCCACCGCCGCCTGCGCGCCGCCGGGCCCGGGCGGCTCTGCACGGGTCAGCGGGGCCGCCGGGATCACCCCCTGCGCCGGGGCTGACTGCCCTCCATGGGGCTCAGCCCCCTCCCCACCTCCCGCGGTCTGACCCTTCTCCCTCCGTTTGACCCCAGTGTCTCGGGGCTGACCCCCCCCCCTCCCGGTCTGACCCCCCGCCTCAGTGGGGACACTGATCCCCCCCCCACCTGGGGCTGACCACCCCCCCGCGCTTTGACCCCCTGCCCTGCTCTTACCCCCCTTCTGCTCTGACTTCCATCCTCGGGACTGACCCCGTCCCAGTCTGACTCCTTCCCCCGTGACCGACCCCCTCCCTGGGGCTGAACCCCCCCCTCCCTTACGTCTGCCCCCCTCCCCCGGGGCTGACCGCACCCCCAGGTAGGTCCTGCTGTGTCCCCGCAGGGGGGTCCAGCCCCGCACCCCTCCCCACGCCCCCACGGCCTCTCTCTGTTCCAGGGACCGACGAGCACGGGCTGAAGATCCAACAGGCGGCGGCAGCGGCGGGGGTGTCGCCCCCTGAGCTCTGCGAGCGGGTCTCGGGGCTGTTCCGCCAGGCCCTGGCCCAGGCCGGCGTCGCCTTCACCGACTTCACTCGCACCAGCGAGCCCCGGCACCAGCGGGCAGTGCGGCACTTCTGGGGTGCCCTCCGTGACTGCGGGGCGCTCTACAAGGGCTCCTACGAGGGCTGGTACTGCACTCCCGAGGAAAGCTTCGTGCCCGAGAGCCAGCTCGCTGAGCGCAGGGACGCCCAGGGACGGCCCCGCAAGGTGTCCTTGGAGACGGGCCACGAGGTAAGGGCACCTGCGGGAGCACCGTGCGCGCATCTGCTGCTCTGCTCTGGCCGAATCTGGGGGGTTTAATGCTTCCTGCAGCCTTTTGTGAGTCATGTTGGCTGAGACTCACCTGTATTTCAGTGGAGTGTCACCTGTCAGTCCAGAAACATTCTGTGTCCTGGGCTGATCACCACTGCGAGGGGGGATTCTGCCCCCCTGCCCCACTCAGGTAAGACCCCCCCGCCTGCAGAGCCGCCTCCAGCTCTGGGGTTCCCAGCACAGGAAGGACAGGGACCTGCTGGAGGGAGGCCACCAAGGTGATCAGAGGGATGGAGCAGCTCTGCTGTGAGAAAAGGCTGGGAGAATTGGGATTGTTCAGCCTGGAGAAGAGAAGCTTTGGGGAGAACCCATAGCAGCCTTCCCGTATCTGAAGGGAGCCTGCAAGAAAGATGAAGAGAGACTATTTACAAGGGCCTGGAGTGACAGGACAAAGGGGAATAGCTTCCCGCTGCCAGAGGGCAGGGTTAGATTGGTTATTCAGGAGAAATTCTTCCTGTGAAGACGGGGAAGCCCTGGCACAGGCTGGCCAGAGAAGCTGTGGCTGCACCTTCCCTGGAAGTGTCCGAGGCCAGGTTGGACGGGGCTTGGAGCAACCTGGGCTAGTGGAAGGTGTCCCTGCCCATGGCAGGGGGTAGAATGAGATGGTCTTCAAGGTCCCTCCCAACCCAAACCAGTTTGTGATTCTCTGTGTTATGGTGGTGAGTGGGGATCCAAAGGAGAGCTGCTAAACCCCATCTGGCAGGTGCACATCGCAGGATCGTGGTACCTGGCCCAGAGTCTCTCTGCCGTTGCATTTTTTAGAAGGTGTCAGGAGTTACATTTAATCCAGCAGCTGCAGATAATCCTGCTCAGAGCTCAGCACAGGTTGTGCTCCTGTGGTCTTTGCATGAGGCTGGAGCGTAGGAGTGTTGGTTCACACAGAAAGGTCTGTATTAGCAAATAATAACTGTTGAGAAAGCCCCTAAGATAACTGGGGATACACCATAAACCCCAGACTTCTGGTGGGCGTCTGGGTTCTGGTATCCAGTGGAGCCTGGGGGTGAAGGCGTACAGCTCATCTTTGAAGGAATGTTTTGAATGTTCTTCAGGTCTTCCTTGTACCCTGCGAGATTCTTGACCCAGCCGTGGATCCCTGAGTGCCTTACACAGCTCACTTGTACCACATCCACCCACCATTTTTCACTGGTTTAGCTAAATGTGTCATTTAATGGATTTAACAGTGGGGGAGAAGTGCTGTCAGTGCCGTAAGCAGAGTTAGTGACTGAGATGCATTAATGCATAAACTGGAGAAAAAGAGGAACACAGCCCCCAGGAGCAAAGGCAGCCACCAGGAGTGCCAGTAGGGCAGGAATTACAACCTCATTTTGACTTTTCATGATTTTCCACTATTATAGCAAAACTGTGTTGTTAAGAAAGTAAGAAAGTGTGTTCCTAATTCCTTCCTGATGTCACATTAACCTGGCACGTAGAAAGGTGTTTCTTCCTGGGATTATGGGAGTATTTAAAAGCAGGATGCCGAACCATCCCAGGTGCCCAAGTCCTCAGGCACGTCTTGGGCAAGGAGGTTCCTACTAGTCATGGAAAGATACTGGGGGCTTTCCTTGGGGTGGGAGGACACGCAGACACAGGGAGCTTGTGACAAACTCCACACTGAGAATGCTGCGTGGAAACTGTCACCCTGTTCTTGGAGCGTTTGGGCTGTAATCCTTTCGTCTCCTCCCATCCGAGGTGCACTGGACCAAAGAGGAGAATTACATGTTCAGGCTCTCGGCGTTCCGGGATCCCTTGCAGAACTGGCTCCGGGACAACCCACGCGCCATTTCTCCCGACCCTTTCTACCAGCGCGTGCTCCGCTGGCTGGACGAGGATTTGCCGGACCTGTCGGTGTCCCGCGAGCGGAGCCGGCTGCAGTGGGGCATCCCCGTGCCCAGCGACCCCACGCAGACCATCTACGTGTGGGTGGACGCCCTGGTGAACTACCTGAGCGTGGTGGGGTACCCCGAGAGCCACGGCGCGTGGTGGCCGGCCGCGCACCACGTCGTGGGCAAGGACATCCTCAAGTTCCACGCGCTGTACTGGCCGGCGCTGCTGCTGGCGGCGGGGCTGGCCCCCCCCGAGCGCATCCTGGTGCACTCCCACTGGACCGTGCGCGGGCAGAAGATGTCCAAGAGCCTGGGCAACGTGGTGGACCCCGCCACGTGCGTGGGGCAGTACGGCGTGGATGGGTTCCGGTACTTCCTGCTGCGGCAGGGCGTCCCAGAGCGGGATTGCGACTATTACGACGAGAAGGTGGTGAAGTTGCTGAATTCGGAGCTGGCGGATGCGCTCGGGGGGCTGCTGAATCGTTCGACGGCCCCCAGCATCAACCCCAGCAATACCTACCCACGCTTCTCAGAGCCCTGTTTTCCAAAGGTCCTGGATTCCAGGGAAGCAAAAGGTGCGGGCAGGGCGTCCGCTGAGGACTACGAACTTGTGGCAGCGGTGGCCTCGCTGCCTGCACAGGTGGCTGGATATTTCGAAGGCTTCCAGATTTACAAGGCTCTGGAATGCATTGCCCAGTGCGTGAGGCAGACCAACGGCTTCTTCCAGAGGCACAGGCCTTGGAAACTCGACCGAAGGGACACTGCGGAGCGGCTCTGGCTGGACACCATCCTGCACGTCACGCTGGAGTGTCTGCGTGTCTACGGGACGCTCCTGCAGCCTGTGGTCCCACACATGGCAGACAAGCTGCTGTCCCGGCTGGCTGTTGAGCCAGGAGAGAGGGGTCTCTCTGATCTGACGTTCTTGGCACGCTATGATGGAAAGCCGTGTCCCTTTGAGGGGAGACAGCTCGGACCTGACACTGGCGTCTTGTTCCAGAGGCTGGAGAAGTTGGAAACTATGAAGAGCAGAAAGCAAGAAGCTCGAGTCCCTGACAAACAGCTTCTGTGAATAAAAACCTTCAGGAACTCCTGGGAAACTTCTTTGTTAAAAGCACCTTCCTTCCATTCATGGTGGTGGTGTGGAGGGGTGGGAAGCTGGCCCGACCAGGGCTGTGGTGTCCCAGTGACAGCCTGGGGGCTGCCCAGACATGCTTGGGCAGGAGACTATGTGAGCAAGGCTGAGGCTCAGGAAGCTCAGGCAGCACCCTCAGAATGCCTGAGTAGCCAAGTTGGTAAATGAACCAAAGACACAGCCTTGGGTTTTAATATTGCTGCTTTTTTTGCCCCGATGTATTTTATGGGATGTAAAAAGCAACTGAGGCAAATATTTATCCCCTTAGAATAGGAAGGTTTTCCTACGCAGTCCTGGAGCTCCACCAGAGCCCTCTTGCCCGTGTCTCTAACAGAAGCATAGAATCCTAGACTGGTTTGTGTTGGAAGGACCTTAAAGCCCATTTTGCTCCAATCCTCTGCCACGGACAGGGACACCTTCCATTAGACCAGGTTGCTCCAAGCCCTGTCCAGTCTGGAACACTCCCTTCCTTTACCTTGTCTAAGGTGAGGAGCCATCAGGTGCTCTTCTGAAGACACTGTAACCATGGATGTGGCAGCCAGTCTGCTCAGCCATCCCTTCCAGAGACAGCAGCTCCCACCTCACTCACTCCAGCAATCCCTTCTTGGGCTGATGTTCAGGCTGAGTATCCAGGGGGATCAAGAAAGCCCTGAGGAAAGATGGGGTTGGTCCTGGCCCTCCTTGGTGTCGTCTCTTTGTGAAGGGAGAAGGGTGAGCGGTTGCTCTACAGTCAATGTCCTCATCTCGCCTTTAATCCACAGGTTTTTGGCCAGGCCAGAAGTAGCTGGGGGTGGTCAGATATGGTTCCATGGTGGTGCCCATCGATCTGTTGGGCTTTCTCGGTGGGCCAAAACAAGTCTGAGTGAGCCTTGATGGGGATGACCCTGTGTGACCACTCTTTTCCAGGGGCAGGACAGCACCAAGGTTAAACAGGAGGTCTCGTTTGGCTGTGCAGACCTGCTGGCATCACCAGAATGGGAAAAGGGGCACGTGTTTCAGGCCCAGACTCACCTTCCTGAGGCTCTTCTGCCTGCTGCAAGGCTTAGTGCACCCTAGTTTCATGTCAGTGCTGCTGGAAGTGGCTGAGCACTGGCACCTCGGGGCAGCAGTGACCACTGGGGATCTCTGGTAGGTCCTTGCCAGCCTCTGGCTCCTCCAGGTTCCATCACTGCAGGAGTCATCTTCTTTCATGGGCCTGGTTTGGGGGGCTGTGAGCTCTTCTGGGGTTGCCTGGGCTGTGTGAGCAGAAGCAGTGCATGCAGCCCCTGTAGTCTGCCTGCCCCTGCTGGTCCCCACACCCTCACTGTGCCACAGCCCGATGCTGTCCCAGTTCAGCTGACCCCTCATCCCCTCCTGCCGTGGTTCTCTTGCCCTGCCGAGTGTCACCTGCTCCCCTACTCCTGCCATACCTCTGAGCATCCTTCCTGCTGCAGCCCCTGGGCCCTAGTGCTGTGGGTGCTGGCACCCCGCTGCCCTGCTCCGCGGGGACAGGAGGGATATACTCCCTTCCTGGTCCCTCTGATGCCGGCAGCCGGGGGCTCTGGCTGCCCGGCCGGACACGGAGAGGGACCGGTGGCAGCGACCCCCTGTTGGAACGTGCGGGTGTTCGTGTGCCCCGGTGTCTGCTCCTGCCCGGCTATCCCTCGGTGTCCGTGGCTCCCTCCCGGCAGCGGCCAGTCCCGCTGCCTGCAGCCCCGCCGGTCCCCTGCGGATGTCCGGGGATGCCCCGGGCTGAAAGCACTCGGTCCCCGGGCTGGGGCTGGCCTAGAGCCGGTGCCGGTGCCGGTGCCGCTACACGGGACTGTGCCGGTGCCGGTGCGCGGGGCGGAGCCGTGTTGCATTGGTGCCCGTACGCGGTGCCGGTGCCGCTCCACGGGGCGGGGACGTGCGGTCGCCGTAGCCGCTGCGTGGGGCGGAGCGGTGCCGGTGCCGGTGCGCGGGGCGGTGCCGCGTTGTGCCGGTGCCGCTACGCGGGGCGGTGCCGGTGCCGTGCGGTGCCGTAGCCGGTGCGCGGAGCGCCGCGCCCCCATGAGCCGGTGAGGCGGCGGCGGCGGTGCGGGAAGGGATGGCGGCGGGCGGCGGCGGGGGGCGGCCGCCGGGCTCCGACCCCGCGCTGGAGCCCTACGTGCAGACCCGCATCTTCAAAATCATCGTGATCGGAGACTCCAACGTGGGCAAGACGTGCCTGACCTTCCGCTTCTGCGGGGGCACCTTCCCCGGCAAGACTGAGGCCACCATCGGCGTGGACTTCCGCGAGAAGACGGTGGAGATCGAGGGGGAGCGCATCAAGGTGGGCCCCGCACCGGCCCTGGGCTGGCTGACATCAGTCCCGCAGGGCCCCGCTCTGTCCCCGGTGGGTTCTACACCGGCTCCGGTGGGCCGTACTCCATCCTAGGTCAGTCCCGGTCTGTCCCCGATGGGCCCCGCGCTCGCCCCGAGCTGACCAGGAGCAGCCCCAGCAGCGACGGCGGCCAGTCCCCCTCCCTGCCTCAACCCCATCCCCTACCCCAGGGCTGCATCTGGAACCCCAAAGCCCTCCCGGGAGCTTTTCCTTTTATCCCAGCTGGAGGGAGGAGACAGAGACAGGAGACAATTCTCATGCCTGTAGTCAGCAGAGATGCTTCTGGACCCATCCACCCCTGCTGCCTTGTCGCTATTTCTGGGGTTGGTTTGAGCCTGCAGCGGCCTGAAGCCATGGGGCAGGCTGAGCCACTGCTGCCCTCCCGACACCCAGCACAGCCTCAGGGCATCGGGGTGGCTCCAGCTCCAGACACTGGACCAGCTGGGGGATGGAGCTGTGTGCCAGAACCAGGGCATCTGGGAGGGCAGAGGGAGGCTGGAAGGCCGGGAGCTCACACGGGCTGGTGGCAGCAGGCTCAGCAGCTGTGGGAGTGCTGCTGGAATCTGCTCCCAGCTGGCACCAGGACCTGTGATTGCAGGAGGACTGGGATAGGATGGATTTGCTCTATGAAGGCCGGTGTGACACTTGTAAGGAATGACCAGCCCAGAACTGGAGACTGGCTGGTGTGTCGGAGCAGATCTCCTGCTGGCAGGAAACCATCGAGCAGATGCTTGTGGTGGAGCTTGGCCTGCCAGGCCTGGGGGGATCAGGACCCACAGCCTCCGAGTCTGAGGCTGGTGCTGGAAGAACAAACATTGCTGCTGTGCTGACAGATGGGTGATCAAAAGTTGAAATCACAATGAAACTAGAACTCGTGTTGGTGCGTGAGAGCTTTATTTGTGCTTCTAGACTGTCCTTTAATGTTTTTCCCTTTCTCCTTTAGAGCTGTTTATTCCCCCCTGCCCTCCCCAGCTCTGTCCAGCCCCACAGAGCTGTGCTGGTGTGAGCTCTGGTGCAGGCTGGCATGGAGCCCGTCTCACGGCCAATAGCAGGAAAACACTGCCAGGGTTTCTACCTTGGGATATTATTTGTGCTCCAGAAGGCATGAGTGGGAGGCAGTGTAGCAAACTGGCCTTTCCCTGGGATAATGCATCCAAGAGGAAAGGTGAGAGCTGGGAGATGGACCCTCCCCCTCCTGCTCTGCCCAGGCTCTGGCCCAGAAAGGACTGAGCAGCAGTTCTGCTTTGCCAGCATTTTTCACGCTGAAAGACCTCGGGGCAGGTGCTGTCTCCCTGGGTATAGGGCGACTCGGACTCATTTGGAAATTGCCAGTTCCAAGCTTCAGAATGTTACCAGGAGAACTCAGACTGACCCCTGGGGGCACCCTGCTTGTCACCAGTGTTCACCCAGACTTGGTGTCACTGACACCACCTTCTAGGCCCAGACGTTCAGCCACTCCCCAGTCCACCTCACTGCTCACCCAGCTGAGGAATTTCTTGGCTCCTCTGTCACTTGGGGCAGGGAGTTGTCATTGAGGGCTCCAGGAATGTTCTGGATTGCTTGTGCCCTGCTGTGCTGTCATTCCAGCAGCTGTTGAGGTGTTTGAAATTCTCAGTGAGGACCAGGGGTGGGAAACACGAGGCTGCTCCTTTCTGTCTGTCCATAGAGCACCTCATCTGCTTGCTCCTCCTGGCCAGATAGTCTAGAGCAGAGCCCCCCTTTGATGTTCTGCTCTTTAATTCTCCCCTACAATCTCTGTTGGCTCCTCACCCATCCCCACAGAGTTCCATGCCCTCCTGCTGCATTCCCAAAGGGTGGCTCCCCCTCTTCGTCTTCTCTTTGCCCTGAGTCCTCTGTGAAATCACGAGGGTTCTCATTCATGGTGTAGGATTTGGTAGACAAACAGACACGGACCTGTTGGAGCGAGTCCAGAGGAGGCCACAAAGATGCTCTGAGCCCCTCTGCTCTGGAGCCAAGCTGGGAGAGCTGGGGGTGCTCACCTGGAGATAGGCAGGTTTCAGGGAGACCTCACAGCCTCTTCCAGGGGCTCCAAAAGAGCTGGAGAGGGACTTTGGACAAGGGCCTGGAGGGACAGGACAAGGAGGAATGGCCTTAAGCTGAAGGAGGGCAGATTTAGATGGGATATTGGGAAGAAACTGGGGATGGTGGGGCCCTTGCACAGGTTGCCCAGAGAAGCTCTGGACGCCCCATCCCTGGAAGTGTTCAGGGCCAGGCTGGATGAGGCTTGGAGCAACCTGGTCTAGTGGAAGGCGTCCCTGCCCATGGCAGTGGGTTGGAACTGAATGATCTTCAAGGTCCCTTCCAGCCCAAACCGTTCCATGACTCTCTGAAAGCTGGACAGCAGGAAGCCCCCTGGAACCCTCACGGGGGGGCCCTGCCAGGGCCACGCTCCTGTAGCCTCTTCTCTCGTCTGCTTCGCTTCCCAGGTGCAGGTGTGGGACACGGCCGGCCAGGAGAGGTTTCGGAAGAGCATGGTGGAGCACTACTACCGCAACGTGCACGCCGTGGTCTTTGTGTACGACGTGACGAAGATGAGCTCCTTCACCAACCTCAAGACGTGGATCGAGGAGTGCAACGGGCACGCGGTGCCCCCGCTCGTCCCCAGGGTGCTCGTGGGGAACAAGTGTGACTTGAAGGACCTGATCCAGGTGCCGTCCAGCCTGGCCCTCAAGTTCGCCGACGCTCACAACATGCTTTTGTTTGAGACCTCGGCCAAGGACCCGCAGGAGAGCCAGAACGTGGACGCCATTTTCATGTGCCTGGCCTGCCGGCTGAAGGCGCAGCGCTCGCTGCCCTGCCGGGACGCCGAGGGCTGGCCGGGGCAGCCCCAGCCGCAGTCCCGGCGGCCGGACGAGGCCACCGGCAAAGGCTCCTGCCCGTGCTGAGCGGGACCCGGCCCGGACCCCAATAAAGGCTCTGAGCCCCCTGCGCTCCGACTCCTGCTTTGCGCCTCGGCCGCGCTCGGCTCGGTCCGGCGGGGAACGCTCGGGTAAAACCGGCCCGGCTCGGCTATGATCGGCCCGGTTCGGCTACAATCGGCCGGTTTCGGCCCAGCTCGGCCACGCTCGGCCCGGTTCGGCGGGTCGCGCTCGGCTGTAATCGGCCCCGTTCGGTTACAATCGGCCCTATTGGGCCGCGCTCGTCCCAGTTCGGCTACAATCGGCTCCGGTCGGCTCCAGTCGGCTCCACTCGGCTACTCTCGGCCCGGTCCGTTCGGCTGGGAGGGGATCGCGCAGGCGCGGTGCCGCGCGCAGGCGCAGTGCGCGCCGCTGCCGCCATGAAGTAGGTGTGAGGGGAGTGTGAGGGGAGCGGGAGGGAGGGATGGGGGAAGGTTCAGTCGCGCCGGTCCCGGCACTGACGGTGCCTCGCCCGCAGCCCCCTGACAAAGGTGAAGCTGATCAACGAGCTGAACGCGCGGGAGGCGGAGCTGGGCGTCCAGGAGGCGGTGTCGTGGCATGCGGAGTACAAGGACAGCGCTTGGATCTTTGTGGGTACGGGCCGGGCCGGGGGGCGGCGGGGTCGGGCCAGGCCAGGCCAGGCCGGGCCCGCTCGGTGCTGGTGACGCGTTCCATCCCTCTCCCCGCAGGCGGGCTGCACTACGAGCTGACGGAGGGCGATGTCATCTGCGTGTTCTCGCAGTAAGTGCCGCAGCCCCGGCCCCGCCGCCCGCCCGGGCGCTGCCGCAGGGTGCTGACGCTGTGTCACAGGTACGGCGAGGTCGTCAACATCAACCTCGTGCGGGACAAGAAGACCGGGAAGTCCAAAGGGTTCTGCTTCCTTTGCTATGAGGACCAGAGGAGCACCATCCTGGCTGTGGACAACTTCAATGGGATCAAGGTGAGTGGGGCTCGGGTGTTGCTACCGCGGCTCCCCAGCTGCTCCCTTGGACCTGCCCGCGGTCTGAGAGCCCGGCCCTTCCAGATCAAGGGACGGACCATCCGCGTGGACCACGTCGCCAACTACCGGCCCCCCAAGGAGTCTGAGGACTGGGATGAGGTGACCAGAGCCCTCCATGCCAAGGGCTGCGGGGTCAAAACGCCGCCTCACTCCTCGTCTGACTCCCTGTCGGAGGAGGAGGATGTGCCTGTGAAAAAGCAGAAAGGTGAGGAGTGTTCCTGGCAGGCTGGGTCCCGGGTGGAATTAGGGGATGGAGTCTGGGTGGAGAGAAGGGAGGAAAATGGGCACGAAGTGGGGGTGGGGGCAAGGTGTTGCTCCAGGGTGCTGAGGAGATGCTCAAAAATGAGGGAGGAGAGAGAGAGAGAGAGCAAAGAGGGAAAAGAGTCATTGGGTCTGAACTGGGAAATTTTATAGAGTGGATCATGATGTTACCGAGTAAAGGGAACGAGTAGAAGTGCCCAGCTTTGCTGGAAAGAGCATGATGTGAGCGGTAAAGAGGGAAGCAGGATGGCCGCAGCTGGAGGAAGGATGTTGTGGTTGGAAGTGGAGCGGAATCTCCCTGAGGGCGAAGCAGGCTGGGATATTGGGGGTATAGGGGAAGAACTCACAGTGGGAGGGGAGTTGGGGCAGTGCCATGAAATGGGGCAGAGCCTGGGGGGGTGCTCCTGGCATTGGGTCCATCCCGAGTTGTGAACCCGTGTTCCAGAGAAGCCACGGAGCAGAGCAGAGCAGCCCAAGCCAGGCCAGCAGGCCGCGAAGCGGGAGGGCACGGAGGAGCCGCATCCCAGGATCAAGATCAAGAAGGAGAAGGAGGACCCTGGGTATGAGCGCTACGCCAGTGGGAGCTCCGACAGGAGCGCTGGGAGCAGGACGCAGCGGGATGAAGAACAGCAGCGGCACCAGCGGCACTTGGAGAGGAAGGGGGACAAGAGCGGCTCCTGGGAGGAGCGGGACAAGAGGGAGGAGGCTGGCAGGAGGGGCGACGGGCACGGCAGCCGGCGGGACGTGTCCCCCAGGGGAGGCAGATCCCGGGAGTCCCATTCCAGGCACAAGGAGCGGGGCTCCGGCAGAGACTCTGGCCGCCACTGAGCCCTGGCGGAGCGTTCCAGGGCCAGGGAGGCCCTGAGACTGCCCAAACACCTGCTTCAAGCTCCCAGGGTGCCACAGCTGGACTGTTTGCCTCGTGGGAGCTTCCCTTTGGATTTCATCCTGCCCTGGGCCAGCACTGGCCATAGACAG
The DNA here is from genome assembly GCA_035584735.1 of Pseudotriccus pelzelni. NCBI lineage: Eukaryota > Metazoa > Chordata > Aves > Passeriformes > Tyrannidae > Pseudotriccus > Pseudotriccus pelzelni. The sequence goes on along the minus strand of JAWMRA010000146.1, from coordinate 20,019,996 downwards.
TGGCAAGAGCTGGCGGCTGGGATCAGCAGGATGCTCCCCTGCCCCAAACCCCCAGTTCTGTCAGTCCTGGGGGTGTCCCCCTCTTGCAGTGCAGGAAGAGGCAGGTGGGTGTCTGGTCTGGCTTCGCCTGTGGGGTTTGGGTCCTGCGCCCGCCTGGCATCTCCGGGTTCTGTGGTTGATCTGCAGTGGATCCACAGGGATGCACCCCTGTGTCGGGGCCATTCACTGTGGGTGTTTTTAAAGGTGTCTTAATAAAAATTCCTGTTTGGCAGAAGCTGGTCCTGAGAGCAGCCTTCCTGTTCCTGATGCTGATTTGGCTGGAAAACGGAACAATGGATACAGAGCTGGGGGGTGGTGAACAGTGGTGATGGGAGGGATGGGGTTTGGGATGGTTTGAGCTGGATCTGACTTCTACAACGAGTAATCAATCCCTCCAGACAGAGTCCAGAGCAGTTCCAGGTCTGGGGGGCAGAGGGGGCACTTTCCCCATGGAGCAGTTGGGACTGAGCCTGGAGGCTCCTGGTGTGGGGTCTGGCGGGGACTGGGCTTTGGGCAGACCCAGGGAGTTCCCGGTGTGCTGAGCGGGGGGCTCAGCCGTCCCGCTCCCGGTACCCCGGGGGGTGCTCGGCCCCGTCGTGTTCCCGGTGTCCGGGTGGGGCTGCGCCCCGCCCTGCCCGCCGTGCCGGGGGCGGTGCCCGGTCCCGCTGCGGTGCCGCCGGGGGCCGGCGGGGGGCGCGGCGGTGCCGGTGCCCGTTCCGGCGGCTGTTCCGGTTCCGGTCCCGGTCCCGGTCCCGGTGGCGGCGGTGCCCGCCCGCCATGCCATGTCCGCGCTCAACTGGAAACCATTCGTGTACGGCGGGCTCGCCTCCATCGTGGCCGAGTTCGGTGAGGCGGCGGGGCCGGCGGGGCGGCAGCGGCACCGGGGCCGGTGCCGGCGGGCGCTGACGCCGCTGTCCCCGCTGTCCCCGCAGGCACGTTCCCCGTGGACCTCACCAAGACGCGGCTGCAGGTGCAGGGGCAGAGCAGCGACGCGCGGTTCCGCGAGGTGCGGTACCGGGGCATGTTCCACGCGCTCTTCCGCATCTGCCGCGAGGAGGGAGGACGGGCCCTGTACTCGGGGTGAGCACCGGGACCCAGCGGGATAGGGACCCCATCGGGATAGGGGCCCGTCTCTACCGGGATCCCCATCGGCACCGGGATGCCCATTGGAACCGGGACCCATCCGCACCGGGGCCTCACTGGGACAGGGATCCATCCCATCGGCACCGGGCCCCATCCATCCCGAGATCCCCATAAGCCACGGGTCCTTCCCATCCACCCTGCCCCCCCATCCATTCGCCACGGGACCCCCTGTCCGCGCCGGGACTCCCCCACCGGGACCACGATCCCCCCCATCCACCCTGGGCCCCCCGATCCACCACGGGAACCCCCCCCGCATCCGCACCAGCGCCCCCATCTACCATCTCAACCCGGCCCGGCATTTCCTTCCACCCGCCCCGGGCTTCCCCACTGCCCACCGCGGATCCTCCCCCCCTGCCCCGCCATCTCTCAGCGCCTGTCCTGGAACGCCTTTCGGTCACAGCATCCCCCCCCAGCCCATCCCAGTTTCCCCTCTCCACCCTGGCATTCCCCTCTGCCTGCCCGAGGTCCTCCCCGGGTCCTCCCCACCCATCCAGGTCCTTCCCCTCCGCCCGCCCTGACCTCTGCTTCTGTCCTGGCACCCTCTCCCCACCCCAGGCTTCCTCTTCCACCTTCTGTCCTGGCACCTTCCCTGATCATCCCCGTTCCCCGCTCCCCTTTGCCCATCCCAGCCCACCCCCACTCCCTGCACGCCGCTGTGACCCCCAGGATCCCACACAGCCCTGAGCCCTGGGCCCGGGGCAGTGGAGACTCCTCGTTTTCCCAAGATGAGGAGCAAGGCTAAGGGCTGTGCAGATGCCAGCCCCTGGCACCGGAGGGTGCATGGGGGCAATCCCAGAGGTCATCCCAGGCACCAGAGTGGTGACAGGGACATGCCTGGCCCCTGACAGTTTGGGGGGCTGGTGGGAAGTGGCCCACAGGGATGCTCAGGGATTGTTCCCCCCTTAGGATTGCCCCGGCACTGCTGAGACAGGCATCCTATGGCACCATCAAGATCGGGATCTACCAGAGCCTGAAGCGGCTCTTCGTGGATCGCATGGAAGGTCGGTGTCAGGGAACGGGGCAGCAGGGGCACCTCCCAGCTCACTGATCCCACACTCTGTTGTGTGTTCTGCTCATTCCCTGCTCTGTCCTTCCCACCCTGAGATTCCCACAGGAATGGAGCTCTGTTACTGGGTGCTGTGGTTTTGTTTGTCAGTGGTGGCAAGGATCAGTTTCAATCCCAATGGGAACCCGTGATCCCTACCCAATCACCTCCCTCCAGCCAAGTCTTGGAATCATAGGAGAGTCCCAGAATTATTTAGGTTGGAAAAAAGCTTCAATTCAAAAGCTATCCAATCCAACCTGTGCCCAATCCCCACCTTGTCCCCCAGCTCAAAACAGTGAGTGCCATGTCCAGTCATTTCTTTAACACCTCCAGGGATGGGGACTCCACCACCTCCCTGGGCAGTCCTTTCCAATGCCTGACAGCCCTGTCCATGAAGAAATTCTTTCTGATGTCAAAACTGAACCTCCCCTGGCACAGCCTGGGGGAGTCCTCTCATTCTGTTGAGCCTTTATCTCTGCTTTGCACCTTGGAGCAAAAAAAAAATCATCCAGTTCCACCCCCCTGCCGTGGGTAGGGACACCTTCCACTATCCCAGGTTGCTTCAAGCCTTGTCCAACCTGGCCTTGAACACTTTCAGGCATGGGGCAGCCACAGCTTTTCTGGGCAACCTGTGGATTGGAACTGTGGGACTCAGCTCTGTAGCTTTGGCCCTGACTGTAAAGGTGAGAGGCCACCAGTGCCCTCTGCTTGGGAGGCCTGTGCAGCTCCTCCCTGGGCTGTGGAGCAGCAGGAGCCTGGTGGATGCTCCCTGAGGGAGCACTGAGATCTGCAGGGGTGGTTTTCATCCCTGGGGTGACGTGAGGGAATGTTGTAACACTATTCCAACCTGGGAAAGCAGGGTGGGCGGGCGAGATGCAGCACACTAATGGCATGGAACTGTGTCAGGGGAGGTTTAGGTGGGATATCAGGAAAAGTTCTTCCCCCAGAGGGTGGTTGGGCACTGAACAGGCTCCCTGGGGCAGTGGGCACAGCCCCATGGCTGCCAGAGCTCCAGGAGGGTTTGGACAAGCATTGGGGTGTCCTGGGCAGGGCCAGGAGTTGGACTTGATGATCCTTGTGGATCATCCAACTCAGGAGATGCTGTGGTTCACTAGAGCTCCTTTCCAGGGTTGCTCTGTCCCCAGTAACGTCTCTCCCTGCTCCAGTAACGCCTCTCCCTGCCTGGTTCTGTCCGTGTACACAGGCCCCTCCTCGCTGTTCCAGCCTTTCCAGCTGTGAGCTCCGTGCCTGAATGTTTGTCTCCCTACAGGCCTGGGGCAGCCAGTGGCCTGGTCTCCTCTGGGAAGTGCCGTGGTCAGTACCAGCAAAGTGCTGTGCCTTTCCCCAACGTAACCATCATCCTAATACTGGGCCTGGAAGTCTCAGGTTATTCCCTGGAACTAATCCCATCTAACTCCCCATGTGATCCCAGTCCTCAGCTTGCTCTGGGTGGCTGCGTGGTCTCACTGGAGCCAAATCCATTTGGTATCAGGTGGCCTTGAGAAGTGCTGGGTTGTCTCCCTCTGTCCTGGCTTGTCCCTGTCGTGAGAAATGCATCACTGGACACTGAAATGTCAGATAATTGTTCATGATTTTCACATGTCCCGTGATCTTCCTTCTCATCAGTCAGACCTGCCCCTCTGAGAGAGTGCGTTGCTGAGTGTCCCAGCTGCCACCTCCTGTCCCTGGCAGGTGTGGGGACAGACCTGCCACGAGCTGTGGCACCTGCCCAGCCCCTGCTCCTGCAGCTTCACTGTGAGATTTGAGAACTGAGCTGCTCTGCTCTTCCCAGCCCTCGTTCCATCCCACCTGTGCCCCTTTGCCGTGAGGTCTGTAGGGTCTGACCTTCTTTCCTTGCTTGCAGATGAAACGTTGCTCATCAATGTGATCTGTGGGGTGGTCTCGGGGGTCATCTCCTCTGCGCTGGCCAATCCCACAGATGTGCTGAAGGTAAGGGCAGCTCCTGGCCAGCACTTGGCTGGCTGTGGGACCTGTGGGAGGTGCAGCTCAGTGCTCCCTGAGCCACCAGTTCTGCTAATCTGGGCTTTTCTAATAAACGGAGACCAAAGCCCAGGGCAATTAACAGCAAAAAACACAGCTCTTAGAAATCCCAGAATCCCAGAAGGGTTTGGGTTGGAGGGGATCTTAAAGCTCATCTTGTCTCACTTCTTTGACATAGTCAGGGACACCTTCCACTCTCCCAGGTTGCTCCAAGCCCCGTCCAGCCTGGCCTTGGACACTTCCAGGGGTGGGGCAGCCACAGCTTCTCTGGGCAGCAAAAGTCATGAAATTTGTTGTGGTGAAGGATGGAGGCTGCATTATCTGACCTGGGCAAGGTGAGCAGGTGGCAGCCAGACGTTCCTCACACCTGCCCTGCTGCGCTCTCCTTGGGCACTGTGCTGGCACTGCCTGGTATGTGGAGTGAGCAGAGCCCAGTGGGGACTGTCTGGTGCCTTGGAGTCAGGGTAACACTGCTCTGGGCTGAGAGAGCCTGGAGAACTTCCCTATGCTTCTCCCTGTGTAGATCCACCTTCCTGGGCTGCTTCCAGAGCAGGAAGGCCTCATCCCTCATGTCCCTGTGCTCCCGTCCCGCTGCTCTCCCTGCCCTTTGCCTGCTGCCATCATTGGCCACATGGTTTGCAGGGAGAGAGATGTGGAGAGCAGTGTCTGCTCTGAGCTGCTCTGTGTTCCTGCTCCCAGGAGTTCCATGGTGCTGGTATCCCCGGTGTCCCTGCCCTCTGGGGCAGGTGCTGATGTCAGGACAGGCGTTGATGTCCACCCGCTGACTCTCCCCTTCCTTCCAGATCCGAATGCAGGCTCAGGGCAGCTTGTTCCAGGGCGGGATGATCGGCAGCTTCATCGACATCTACCAGCAGGAAGGTACCCGAGGCCTCTGGAGGGTGAGCACCAGCTCCCAGAATCCCCCACCAGCAGCAGAGCTAACAAAAACCTTATGGAAGCGGGTGCCCTGCTAGCAGGGAGCACCTGGAGCCCCTTCCAGCTCCTTAAACCTGCCTCTCTTGTGGGGCAGAATCTTTCCTGGTGTTGAAATCGGTGGGGAAGGTGAGGGGGTGACAGCCTGGTTCAGTTCCTGTGTGCTGGGAGGACAGAAGCCGCGTGCAGTTAATTCTTCTGGAATCATACTGCCAGGGTGGAGGGATCCTCCTTGGCTTTAGAGCAGAATTGGTCTGCCTGAAGAGCTGCAAGGGAGGACACGGGGAAGACTCAGGAAAAGGCCCTGAGAGGGAGCTGTGGGATGTGCCACTGGGTGCAGGCCCCGGGAGCAGCTTGTGAGGGTGTCCCTGCCCCACAGGGTGTTGTCCCCACGGCCCAGCGAGCTGCCATCGTGGTGGGGGTGGAGCTGCCGGTCTACGACATCACCAAGAAGCATTTAATCCTGTCAGGCCTCATGGGTGACACCATCTTCGCCCACTTCGTGTGAGTATCTGCTGCTCTCTGCAGGCTTGGAGGGGTGTGTGGAGCAGAGGTGGGATCTGGAGGGATTTGCTCGTGGAGCGAGGGCTTTGGGGCTGCAGGGAACGGGCTCGGTGCTTCTGAAGGGTCTGCTCTGTTGGCTGGAGCAGCTCAGACTGGGCAGCAAGTGCAGAATCATTAACGTTGGGGAAGATCTCAAAAGACTGGTCGTTCCCCCCAGCACTGCCAAGGCCACCACCCCCACATCCCCAGACAGACCTCCCTGGGGAAGGACCTGGCAGAAATCCTTTGGTGATGTGGAATGTCAGCTTGGTTTCAGCTGGCTGATGGCCAGGAATGCTGTTGCTCCCATGTCCGTGCGCTGATATGAACCAGGCAGGTGTGTGGTACCTGTAACAATCCTTTGAAAGCTGCTGCAGTCCCTGGTCCTCACCTGACCAGACCCTGTCAGCTTGCAGCCAGTGCTGCGAGAGCTTTGAGAGATGAACAGACACGAAGCTGACAGGGCCCTGAGTAACCTGAGCAGAGCTGGGCAGAGATCACTAAAGTCCTTTTTCACTTTGTTTCCCTGTTCTTCAGCTAGAAGTGCTTCAGGGCTTCCTGAAGCAAGTGGGTTTGCCTGCTGTGGGTGAAAGGAGCACTAGACCCTACATGGAGGGGGCAAAACCGGCAGCTCCGTGATCCCCTCCTGCTGCCTTTGCTCTTCCCCCTTCCCAAAGAAGTGTTTGCTCTGATGGGAAGGATGTGAGCTCCCAGGGCTGCCTTCAGGTCTGTGTCACCTGGGCAGGACCTGGGACCTTCCCAGGGCTGCAGGTGTCCCTGTGGAACCAGCTGCGGGCTCAGACGGAGGGTCTGGAATTAGCTGAGCTGAGCATTTCCTTCCCCAGAGCTCTCTGGGGTCCTGTGGTGGTCCAGCTCCTGCCACTGCCCCTTTTCCAGGCGGGAGCAGGTGGCGCAGCTCCTGTTTACTGCTAAATGCCTTTCATAAAATCCAGTGGAAGGTACTTTGTGCCCTGCCTGAGCAGGAGTGGCCGTGTTCAGGGCTGCCCCTGTCCTGATTTGGGGGGTGTAGGTCCAGCTTCACGTGTGGGCTGGCGGGGGCCATCGCCTCCAACCCCGTGGACGTGGTGCGGACGCGGATGATGAACCAGCGGGCGATCGTGGGCAGCACGGAGCTCTACAAGGGCACTCTGGATGGCCTCGTGAAGGTAAGGGGGGCAGAGGTGGGCACATCCCTGTCCTGGGAGGCTGGCTGGGTCCCAGCACCACCCTGATGGGAACAGTGAGATCCTACAGCCACAGAACGTGTCCTCAGCGAATGTGTCAGACAGACAGGCAAGGGCCCAGAGTCACTTCCTGAGGTTGTCACTGTCAGCCTGAGCACCCTCCCAGCTTTCTGGGACAAAATTTAGGCTGTGATGCAGTTAATTAGGTTCAGAGACTGCAAGTGCACCTGCGTGGGCCTGTCTGCTCCCTGCAGCTGCTGGGGAGGGCCAGTGTGTCACACGGGGCACTGGGCAGAGTGTGGGCCTGGCGTGTCTCCTAATCCACCTGTCTCTTCTCCTCCCAGACATGGAAGAGCGAGGGCTTCTTTGCACTCTACAAAGGCTTTTGGCCCAACTGGCTTCGGCTGGGTCCCTGGAACATCATTGTATCCTTCTGTGTGCTGCTGGGCGTGGATGGGGGACAAGGGGGAGAACCGAGCTGGGAAGGGCAGAGCGGGGCTGACACCCCAGTGGGGTGCACTGGTGACCCTGGTGGGCACCTCTGGTGGTTTCTGTAGGGCCAGTGCTCTGAGGACTCGGCTGAGACCTTCCCTGTGGCCTGGGCTGTGGGAGGTGCTGCAGTTCCTGGATCTGCTCCTGTTCAGGAGGGAGTCCTGGGGAGCATTCTGGTGCTGAGGCAGGTGCTGACCTGCTGTGCAGGACCAGCAGTGCCCGTGTGCTGACCCAGACCCTTCTGCCCTCTGAAACTGGGTGGGGAATTTACTGTAAAGAGCTCCCAGTCTGGGCTTGGAGCCACGTCCTCCTCTCAGCGATCTGGGCAGGGCTGGACTGGTTTGCTCTGGGTCAGTTTCTCCCTGTCCTGGCAGCCCCTGTCCCCCAGCTCTGTTCTACCTGTGCACGTCAGTTTGTGCTGCCTGAGCGAGGAGCTCCTCACGTGGGTCTCCAGCAGCTGTGCTGATGCTCTGCCCACCCTGCCAAGGCAGCCGCCTCACGTCTCTGTCCCAGTTCCTTGACGTTCCCTTCAGTTTTTTATCACGTACGAGCAGTTGAAGCGCCTCCCGTTCTGACAGCTGCCTTCATCTCACCCTCGGGGCTGGCAGCAGAGCTGTGCTGCCACCTCCCTCCTCATCCCACCATCCCCATGTCGTGGTGTTTGGTACCTGTGGGCTGGGCTCCTCCCCTAAATGCATGGGCCCTGGAGCATGAGCTGGCTGGGATAGCCGGGAGCCCGCGGCAGGAGCTGCATGTTTCCCACCCGGAGGTGTACGTGTGCCTGGGCCTGCAGGAATATCTTCTGTGAAGATCTGTGCGTTCCAGTGGCCTTCAGGGCACTGTGGCTCGGGGGTTGGCGGTGTGGGTGTCCTCCCGTGCCCGCGGGGCGGGGCTGGGGCCCTGGAAGGTGCCATTGTCATGTTTGTTGCAGAACTGTAACTCCATTAAATTATTTATTGACCAGGTGGCTCGAGTTTGGGTCTGATTTACTGCAGGGATGTCCACCCTTGCTGGTTTTCACCACACTATATGTACCTTTTTCCTCAATATATTTATATAAGAGCAATCTGTAGGATTCATTACAACAGAGGTGTTTCTAAACCCAAGTTTGTTTGTGTCAGAAAGTGACGCTGTTGCCTTCTCAGTTCAGTTTTGCCAGACCTCGGTCTCTTAGCTTACTGCTCAATGCTTGTATTATTTCTGCTTAGATCGTTTGTCAGTGATGTAACCACAGGTAATGTGGTTTAAAGGTGAACTCAGCACTTGAAAATGGTGGCTCTGACACGGCTGGTGCTGAGCAGAATATTCAGCAGGGTACTTTGCTCATCCTCTTCTGGGTTTTGGTTATTTTTTTAATGTTCATGGCTATGAAAGCAAACGGCTCTTATGTTCCTGCTCACTTTCCTGTCTGTGGGGTGTCTTTAGTTTGGATGATGGTCCCTTGTGACAGCAGCGTGTCCTGGCTGGGCCTGCTGTGAGCAGAGTTTCTGTGCAGATCACATAAAGAACGTTCAGCCAAACCGAGTTGAGAAAAATTAGAGGGAATTGGTTTTGCAAAGGCAGAGATGCCTTTGCAGCTGCAGGTGTAGTGAAGGTGCTGAGCTGTTGGACTTAAACCCTGCCTTGAGCAGGTCTTTTAGGGTAGGGCCCAGCTCAGCAGGCCAGGGGTTTGTGCTCAGAATTAAACTGTCCATACAAGCTCCCAGGAACGGGCAGTGATGGACTGAGAGTGAACAAGGTTCCTGTGCCTCACCTGGCTGAGGGTTTCCGAACATGACAAAGTAAATAAGTTTATTAAATAAATACAACCACCATATGTGGTGGATGAACACAAGTCTGAGGTGTGTTTTAGCTGTGGTTCATTATCTTCTGAGTTTCTTCAGTACTGGAACCATTTCTGTGCTTGGTGAGAGTCTGTTCTGTCCCCTCTTCTTCCTCTTGTTGGACCAGCTCCCCTGGATGGCTTTGGAGGTGCTCCTTCTGCTCTGGGACCTCATTCCCTCAGGAATTCCTTCCTAGAAGTGCTCCTGAAACATCTGTTGTCATATGTGCTCAGGCTCATGTGTCTCTCTCTGACCTTGTCCGTGCTGTGCCAGGTAATGTGTGAGAGCACACCTGAGTGGTCTGTACCTGCTTTCCTGCACCAACAGGAAGGTCCCCGGGGTTGAACTCTGATGTGGAAGGGGTTCAAGGTGCCCTGGGAACCAGTCACAGCCCTCCCCAGGTGTTTAAGGTAGAAATATGTGTGGTCCTGCCACATTAAAGATAAAAATGGCAGTGAACTAGGATAGGGAGGTGCTGGCTCTTTCGTCACACTGTCCTGCAAATCCTCCCTCCACCTTGATCTCATGCCATGGAGTTTGGACCCTCTCCCTCATCAGGGGAAAGGCTCCCCAGATGTCTCCCTGGGCCAACAAAAGAAGAAGGGGTGTAAGGTCACTGGAACCCTTCCTCTGGCCACCGGAGTCCTTCCCGTGGCCACCTGCAGTGCAGACCCAGAGCATTCCTGGGAGGCCTCCCTGCTCCAGAGCTCCAGCCAGTGCCCATCATCATTCCTGTGTCTGCTGCACCTTCCCTCCCCACCGCAGTGCCCATGTCCTGCCTCAGCCTCTCCCCAGGTTACTGTTTGACAGAGGAAGGCTCGGACCTGCCTCGTTTCCTGGCAGCTCGGATTTTTCCGGCTCATGAGGCAGGAGAGGGCTTGTGGCACTTTGTAGAAGGGATGGAGCAGTCACTGTCACAGCCTGTGAGAGTCAACCCACCCCAGGGGGTGTAAGGGACGTGATGGGTGGGTGTTGTGGGATGCCGTAAGACAAGGACGTGGTGGCTTTGCTTCCATGAATTTCTTTGTTACAAGTTACTATTAGTGAGGTAAATACACTAGTAATTAGTTAAGCAATTGTGTGTCTACAGAATTAGTATTTTGTAGTATTATTTATATTTTTTAGCACATACATAAATTTCATTGGAAGTATCATGGCACAATTCATCAAACTCTGCCAGGAGCGAGGTCTGTTGATGAAGGACAAAGTCTCTCTTTGGATATGATCCATGTGGAGCCTGGGACCAGCCTGGAATTCCCAGGGGGTCCAAAGGACTGTGTAGGGGGAGCTCTTGGAGAGAGAGGGGCTCGTTTTGGACAACAGCCAGTTACTTCTGCATGGATCCATGAGTGCACAGAGGACACCAGCTCTTGGAGCAGCTGGGTTTTGGGGTCCCCAAGGATGCCCTGGGCTCCCTGCTGTGCTTGCCAAGATTTCCATCTTGCAGACTCCCAGCTGTGCCTGCTGGGTTCCCAGACTGGCAGATGTTTCTCCATCTGTATTTGAGCAGACATCCCTTCTCAGTGCTTTCCCTCATCGTAACCAGGTCACCTTCACAGCTGCTACTCTGGCAAGGAGTTGGTGGTATTCCCTTGGTCCCTGCAGGAAGAGGCTTCCGTGGGTCTGGCAATAACCCCCAGGAGCCCCACAGGCTGTGTCAGGCTTTGAGAACTCTCTGTGCTTGTCTCCATTCCCAGTTCTCGTGCCTGAGTAGGCACTGCTCTGCTCGGTCCCCTGGTCCCCAGTGGGGGACAGCCACCGCCCCGTGTGCCACCGTGGCAGCTTCCTGCCCAGGTGCTCACTGCTCTCCCCTCTGCTCCAGGGTTGTCTGGAAACGTGGCTGGAGGGGAGGGACCTCAGTGGGCACAGCGGGTGCTGCGAGTCCAGCGGTCCCTTCCACAGGCAGGCGTTGGCAGAGCTCCGCTTCCCTGAGAGACACCGCTGCTCCCCGGGCTCCCAGTGCTCCCCAGGATCCCAGTGCTCCCCAGAGAGCGAGGGGCTGCACCTGCCACCGACCTGCACCTGCTGAGAGGCCCCAGGTGAGGGGTGCCTGAGAATCGTGTTGGGGTCATGCCATCCTGGTGCTGTGCCCTGCAGGGGACAGCCATGGGCAGCTGGGCGGTGGGAGTCATCCTCGCCCTGCTGGCCTCGCTCATCATCGCTGCCAATGTGCTGGTGGCCGTCATCCTCCTCTTCCTCATCCAGAAGAGCAGCTCCAAGGGGCTCTGTTTTGTCCTCAATCTCGCCGTTGCGGACACCATCGTTGGCTTCACTGTCATGGGGCTGGCCATAGACGAGATTTCCCAGCCCTTTTATCCTTCACAGAACTTCTGCATCCTCAGAATGGCCTTTGTGACCTCCTCTTCTGCTGCCTCCATCTTGTCCCTGATCCTGGTTGCGTGCGACAGGCACCTGGCGATCCGGAAGCCTTTCCACTATTTCCAGCTGGCGACAGGCCTAAGGGTTGGGATGTGCTTGGCGGGGCTCTGGCTGGTTGCTGCCACTGTTGGCTTCCTCCCGGTCTTCATCCCGTACCTCCAGATGTTCTCCAACCGTGGGAAATGCTCCTTCTTCCACGTCTTCCACCCTGCCTACCTGCTCACCATGTTCTTCATCGGCTTCTTCCCCGCGCTCTTCCTCTTCCTCTACCTCTACTGCGACATGCTGAAAATCGCCTCGGTGCACGTGCAGCACATCCAGGAGGTGGAGCAGGCCGGGCTGGCGGGGGGCTGCCCCCCGTCCCGCACCACCAGCGACATGAAGGCCATGCGCACGGTGGCCACGCTCATCGGGTGCTTCACCCTCTCCTGGCTGCCCTTCTTCATCGCCAGCATCGTGCTGATGTTCTGCCCGCAGTGCTTCCCCTACAAAGTCATCGAGAACTTCCTCTGGCTGCTGGGGCTGGGGAACTCCCTCCTGAACCCGCTGCTCTATTCCTACTGGCAGAGGGATGTGAGGCTCCAGCTCTCCCGGCTGGCTGCAGATGTGAAGAGGAGGGTCCTGCTCCACCTCGGCAAGGGTCGCTGTTTCCCTGGCAGAGACCCCAAGCCTCTCCCCGCCGTGTCCTGCCTGCAGCTCCAGGACTGACTCAGTGAGGAGCAGCTGTCTCCAGCCTTCCAGCTCCCCTCCTGCATAGTGACCATGAACTCAGGGCCTGCCAGCTGTGGAGGAGATCCCAGGGGGGTGGGACCAATCTGGATGCTAATTCCCAGACATCCCAGACATTCCCTACCAGATTCCATCCTGCCCACTGCCCCACAGCCCACAGCACAGCCGGCTCCGCACCAGCCCTGGGCACCCCAGGTTGCAGGTTTTCCCCGGAAAGCTTCCATTGGAGCAGCCTCATGTCTCCTGGACCAAGCCCTGCCGCTCACTCCACAGGCAAAGGCCCTTCAGCCATCGCTGCCCAGCTTCCCCTGCCAGACCTGGACCTCCTGCCCTCCCCTCTGCCTGCAGCACTGGCTCCATGGGCAATGAGCCCCCTGTGCCCGGGGCAGGTGGGGGCACAGCAGGGGCTCCATCCCCTTGGATTGGCCCCAGCAGAAAAGGCTGGGAGGGATGTGAACATCCTCAAGCTCTCCTGGACCACAGGTACTCCCACTTCCTTCCCAAACCCTGCTCTGGGCTGTGCCCACCAGAGGCAAAGGTGAGGGGGGTGGGTTCAGGCGTGGGGGACACAGAGGGGCTTGGCAGCAGCTGTGCCTGTGTGGGGGCTGGAGTGACTCGGGGCGGGGGGCAGTCTCAGGGGTGCGGGGCAGTCTCAGGGGTGGGAAACAGCCCCACGAGTGGGGGGCAGCACAGGTTGTGCTGTTGCTCTTTGCCTGGGCTGTAAAGCGAGTTAATGAGTAACTGGCTGAACAAGGAGCAGGACTGGCTGCCTGGGAGCCAGGAAGATCCCCATGCAGGATTTGGGACTGGAAGTGTCCTTGTATACCCTCCCCATCCCATGGGAGCACTCTGCCTGCTCTGCAGCAGTGGCCACATGGCTGTCCTTGCCATGGTTATAATATTTAATTGATTCCCATAAAATCATCCCATTTAATCCACACGGCAAGAAAACTTCCCTTAAAAGCTGTTTGTTTGCTAAAAACGTACCCTAACCTGAAAATGAAGGTGATCTCCATGAAGTAGCAGCTGTTTCCACTTCTGCCCTTGCACCACCGGCAGACATGAAGGCTCAGGGCTGTATCCAGTCGCCCCCAGAACCTGCCTTGGTCCCATCCTAGAGGAAGAGGCAGAAATAAAGGTGCCTTTATAACAAACCAAACCAAGGGGCCCTCTGTGACAACCCCTTCCACCTGGGAAGGGCCTGGGACCAGGTACCACACAGCAGCTGCTGTTCCTGGCTGTGCCAGATGGACTGAGCCTGAGGGAAGGCTGCCTGGCTCGGTGGGAGGATGTAGGTGGATTTAGCAGGTGGATCCAGCCTGATTCAGCTCTGGGAATCAACACATCGTCTCCCCGCAATGGGGCTTTGCTGCCTGCTCTTGGTGACGCCCAATCTCTGCCGGCTGTTGCTTTGATCATGCTCATCCTCAGAGCCTCTGGTGCTGCCACAGTCGGTCCCTGCCTCCCTCCAATGCCTTCTCACCAGTGGGAACAGGCACATTTTGGGTGTGGGCCTCTTGCTGCTTCTCAAGCTTCCAGACTGCTGGCTCTGCCCAGAGTGGGGCTGACTGACAGCAGTGTGTGCCCTGAGGCTGCAGGTCTGGATCAACGTGAGGAGCAGGAGTCCTGGCTGTGTATGATCCCCCATCCAAGCAGGATCATGGCTCAGGCAGCCTCCTTGGTGCCATGGACACAGCACGGCGGCTTGGATGGGAGAGGGGACACCGCCAGTACCTGAGGGGAGCCTACAAGAGAGCTGGAGATGGACTTTGGACAAGGGCCTGGAGTGACAGGACGGGGGGAATGGCTTCACACTGACAGAGGGCAGGGTTAGGTGGGATATTGGGAAGGAATTGTTCCCTGCATGTGTGGGGAGGCCCTGGCACAGGTTGCCCAGAGAAGCTGTGGCTGCCCCATCCCTGGAAGTGTCCAAGGCCAGGTTG
>JAWMRA010000146.1:19980670-20004602 GCA_035584735.1 Pseudotriccus pelzelni | reverse complement strand
CGGCGGGGGCGCGCGGGGCCGTGGGCGGGGCCGCGGGCGGGGAGTGCGGGACCGAGCGGGACGGGCCGAGCGGGACGGGCCGGCCGGGCCGGGAGGTGAGTGCGGGCCGCGGGGCCGCGCCGGGGCCGTAGTGAGGCCGCGCCGTCCTCCCCGTGCGGTGGAAACCCGGCGGGAGCCGCCGAGCCGCAGCTCGGGCCGGGCCGCAGCGCCGCGGCCCGCGGCTGGGCCCGGAGCGCTCGCCGTGCGTGCGGACGGGGCCGCCCCGCCCGCCATGGCTCCGCTCAGCGGGGCTCGCCGGGCAGCAGCGGCCTCCTCCGGGACAGCTGCGGCCGGGCCGCACCGGTGGGAGGGAGAGGTGGTTTGTGGGCGGTCTGAACAAGCTCTGTGGGAGCCGTCGGGCCGTCGGGGGCACCCCCAGAGCTCCCGCAGTCTGGGCGGTGGGGAGGCTTGTTTGGAAAGGTTTATTCCGTGTGGGAAGTCTGTTGCTTAAGTTCGGCGGTGGTTAAAGTCACATCAAAAAGGGTGGGGAGTGTCCAAGGAAGGGAACGGAACTGGGGAAGGGTCTGGAGCACCAGGAGCGGCTGGGGGGGCTCAGCCTGGAGAAAGGGAGGCTCAGGGGGGACCTTCTGGCTCTGCAGCTCCCTGACAGGAGGGGGGAGCCGGGGGGGAATCGGGTTCTTGTGCCATGTGTTTTCTCAAGATGAGAGGAAACGGCCTCAAGTTGCGCCAGGGGAGGTTCAAATTGGGTATTAGGAACAATTATTTCACTGTCAGAGTGGTCAGGCCTTGGAATGAGTTGCCGGGGGAGGCGGTGGAGTCGCCCCCTCTGGGAGTGTTGAGGAGGTGTCTGGATGTGGCACCTGGGGACATGGCTTAGGGGTGATTGGGGTGTTGCTGGGACTGGATGATCTCTTCCAGCCTTGGTGATCCCATGACAGAGGCACAAGGTAGGGAAAAATTAGTTGCATTTAAGGAAGTTACCGTGATGTCCCAAGAGTGAGCCGTTTGCAAAAGGCAGGGGGTGAAGATGGCAGCAGCCTCACACCGAGGAATACCTGGCTGGGCTGGACCTGGCTGTGCTCTCTCTTTCCTAAGCTCCCGAGGCTCAGCTGTGCCCACACGTGTAGCTGGGGCTGTGCTGGATCCCTGGTGCCGCAGCAGACGGTCCGTGGGCAGCACGGTGAGGCTTGGGGACGCTTGTGCCAGTACCCACAGCTGCCGTGGGCTGCAGCTCTCCCACAGCCCTGCTCGCTAAAGATCCCTTGACTGCAACGCATCTATGCACTTATTTGGTTCCTTAAGCGTTTATAGGAAGCTTCTTTCTGTTTGTGTGCTTCTTACTGTTTTATTTTCCTCATACTTTGGTCCTGTGTGCGAGGTCCGACTGTAACCAGCAATGTATATCCAGGTCATGCTGCATACAGATGTTTTGCTTCTTTAGTGCCACGTGTTCGTTACACAAACGTTAATCCTTGGGTAAGCTCCTCATTAGTCCACGCAAGTCCTGCCTCCCCTGTAGCCACAATAATTAGCCACTGCATATTTCCGTGTTTTCCTGCAGAACATTGCAGCAGAGCTGTGTGATGGGGGGGGGGAAGCACTGAGGCCACCCGGGGTGGGAGTTGGTCCCTCCAATTCACGTTCCTTCTCACTCCGGCCTTATTCTTCCCTGCGCCGGGAGCCGAGGGGTTGGTTTCTCTTGTTTCTTCAAGGTTTATTTGGGGGATTTTGTGCCACATAATTAAAAGGCCCCTGGAGCTGAGTTGTTGAAAGCTGTGTGGGAGCCGGGGTAAGGTCAGGTTTCTGCATTGAAGGTCATGTTTTTGGTGCGGGCGACTTGAGCTCGTAGCAGGGACGGGGTTCAATCGCCGAGTCAGTGCAAAGATCAGGTGTTGCTAGCGAGGTATTCCCCGCACCTTCCAAAGATGGTGTGAGATTTCTCCCCTAATCCCCAACTTTTCTGCTGACATTATTCCAGTTCCGTCGTGTCCATCCCGTCCAGCTGCTCCGCTCTCGGGCAGCGGCTCCTCGCGCTGGTGCTGCCCCTCTGTGAGGCTCTCTCGCCCCTCAGTCCGGATTTTTGTGCTGGGATTTTCTGATGATCTCGATTGCTGGCTCTGCTGGAGTTTTCTTTGTGTCTTCCCTCTCTTTTTCTCCCTCTTTTTTTAATTCTTCCCTCGTTTTTTTCTTCCCCAGTAGTGCAGTTAGTCCTTTGCCCGGCAGTTTTCTTCTTCTAACCTTTTGAAAAGATAGTTCTAAAAATATGAGCTGTTGAGCCTTGTTCTGAGGTGGCAGGTGTTGGTTATTGCTCTCCAGGGGTGCTGAGGGAGGCTGGCAGGGCGGGGAGGGATGGGATGGACAAGCTGCCTGTCCCCTCTGAGCCTGGAACCTCCTGCTCTGCACCCCACGAAACACAAGCTGCTCACCCTCTGAAAATCCCAATATTAGAAATCCTAGACATGTGTGCAGAGGGAAGGTGGTTTGGCAGAACCATGTGAGCATCCTGAAAGCATTTCATGGGATATTTAATCATTTTGTGTGATGGGGTTGGCAGAGGTCCCACTGTTGCACCGAGGGCTGTGCTTGGGACACACATATGTGCACACACGTACACTGGTAAGGAATTTTTTCCTTTCTTTTGGGTTACAATGCTGAGTAAACAGCACAGCTCAGACAGGACTTGATCAAGTCTCCCTGCTGTGGATGTGTTTCTGTGAATATTTTTTGCTGCTGCGGATGTATTTCTGTGAAAACCCTGCAGGTTGGTGTCACTGGCTGGTGTTACTGACCACTGCGTTCTCAGGGGCGAAGGAGAAAGGAGCTCTTTGTGCACTTTTCTCTTTTATTTGATAGTGTCCTGCTAGAATAATTAGCTTGTCTGAAGTTACTGTATTTCTTCTAAACACAAGCTTCCAGAACCAAGGAAGGCCAGCAGTGTGCCTCTTACTGTCAAGGATTACCAGGAATTAATCTTTCGGTGCAAAGGCCACTAATCTCGGGCATGCAAACAGGGTTTATTTAACTGCGTGCCAGCGCTTAGAGCAGTGATGTATGAAATCCCTGGCAAATTCAGATGCTCTTGCTGCTAATCGCCTCCCCACCTGCTCATCCAGCTCCGTCCCCTGCATCCCGGAATCTGCCTATGGGTGTCAGTCACTGGAGACGGATGGTGACACATGGAGCTGCTGGTTGCCAGCCTGGGCTCTCCTGTGCTGCCCGGCCCGCCCTGGGGCAGCTTTGCTCTCAGTAAGTCCCAGCTTTCCTGTTGTGCTGGGAGCTGCCTGGGAGCTCAGCCTGGGACTCGGATTTTTAAGCAAAAAAGCAAGCTGGGAGCAGTGGGAGAACTGGCTGAACTACTGACGTACGATGAGCATCCTGCCATGTTCCTGGTGCAGTTCACAGGTAACACCTGGGGGGAGTGCGGGATTCACTGAGTGTGCTACCATGTAGGGTTTTCTGGAGCTGACAGAAGTAACTGTGGGAATTCTGCTGCTCTCATCAGCGTGCCTGGCCAGCCCTGGGTCAGACAGATGACTGTGAAGCTGTAACAATGATATTTAAGCCAGGAGTGCAGTGGACAAACATGCACGAGCCCAACGGTAGCTTATGAACCTGGGAAGCAGTCTCTGAAAGGAAATGGTTGGGGTCAAAATGTAACTTCAAAGCTTGGGTGTCTCTCTCCTTTCCCTTCCTTTCTGGTCTCTTTTCTGTGTTCTAATCGATTGCTGCAGGTGTACTTTGGTGTCTGCTAAAGAGCATTTCTTCAGGGCTTAGAACCAGCATGTGTAATCACATGGCACAGTGTATCCCAGAATCCATTTTATTTCTAAAAAGCACAGGGAGCCTGGTCAGGCTGAGCACTGCTTATTTCCTACATTTGCCAGTGTTGGCAAAAGGTAAATCCTTATTTATAGTAAAGTCTGTGTCAGCCCATTTCTGGAGTTCCCTTGATGCTGGGTGAGAGAAGTCTGGTAAGTGTTCACAGGAGTCCAGGGGACTCCAAAGTGTCACCTGAGGGGTTCAGAGGGACCTGAGGCACCCCAGAAGGTGAGCTGAGGAGGTCAGAGGAACCCAGGGGTGCCCAAAATAGAACCCAAAGGAGCTCAGAGGTTTTCATGGTACCCCAAAAGATGACCTGAGGAGGTAAGAGGACTCCAGGGGGCCTGAGGGGTTCAGAGGAGCCCAGGATACCCCAAAATGTCACCTGAGGGGTTCAGAGAGACCTGGGGCACCCCAAAACATGACACAAAGTAGTTCATAAGTTTCCGAGACACCCCAAAATATGACCATACAAGCACTGGCCTTCGTGGGCTTTCTAAGTGTTATCACTGAAATGTTTTTAGGTGTGTGACAGTGTCAGAGTACCTGTTAATAGTTTTAATTTGAGTTTTGGGGCAGAGGTTTATGTTCCTGCTGCTTTATTAACTAGCTGGATGCCAAGAAAATGGTTCCAGTGCCTGACCAGGGTGAGGCTGCTGCTGCAGTGTGTGGTTCCAGAGCAGTGCCAGGCTTGTGGCAGAGCTGCTGTCACCGCTTCACTGAATGTTCCTGAACCCAGCAGGGGAAATTGTGCCCAAATCCCGAGGTGACAGCCCCGATGGTTGCTGTGTTCCCGTGCAGTCACAGTAGGTCTGCGTGGGAGCAGCACAATCCCATGTTTCAGCTGAGATTTCCAGTGTGTTTGGCTCTTGGTAACGGGAGTGATCTTAAACCAGGCTTTTCAGTTCACCTCGGGGATTGTTTCGTGCTTCTTTTTCCCCTGGTAATTAAGGAAAATAGCCAAGCTCTGTTAGCAGGGTTGGAAAACCAAGTCCTATCCCGAGTCTGGCAAGGGACCCGGTGAAGATGAATACTTCCCTTGATTTATGCCTGGAACATTGAGATCTTCCCTGTCTCTCCAGCCCCTTTCTGAGTGTGTGCTGGGAAAGCTGCATCCATATATAGCCCCAGCACAGACCTGGATTGATCCCGATGGAATGGGGGGCAGTGCATTGTTAATGCTGTTCAGGCCAGCAGGAAGCTGCAGCCTCTCTTCCCATAAAACACACCTCAGCACCTGCTTCCAGAGGGGAAGATCACCCACAGCAACCTGCTGCGTGCCTTGCTCAAAGTCACCTTCTGCTCATCTTTAAGCATCTCCTTTTTTTTTTTTTTTTCCCCCCCGATACTTTTTTTTTTTAATGAGGAATCTTCTAGCCCAAGTTTTTTATTTTTAAATGTTTAGTCACTGCATTATGGCAGTGCCTGATGGCTCACTCCTAAAAATTGACTCTTCTGAAAACCCCTGGAGATACATAAGGGAAGTGCTTGGAGGTGAAGGGCACACTGGCACCTGTGGCACGTATGGCTCTGGAAATGCTGACACTGGTCTGACACTCGCTGGAAACCCAAATTTTCTCCTTCCCCCTTCCCTTCTGCATAGCATTTCCCTTCAAATACAGAAATCTGCTGATTTTGGCCTTTCCAGGCTGGCTTTCTACAGGAAAACTGAGCAAACCCCCGTGGCTTGCTCCGGTGCTGGTCCCTTCCCTCCTGAGCAGAGCAGCTTGAAATGGCCAAGGCAACTTCGTTCTGCTCGGCACAAAGGACAGAGAGGTGCTTGTGTTTGTGCCTCACAGTCATCGTGGCTGAGCCTGTCAGCTTTTACCCTGCTCTGTGCCCAGGAGAGAGGATTTTCTGCAGCTTCAGCTTTCTTCTGAGCACATTCTCTGTATCCAGTGGGATGTATTTGCAGCTCCGGTTCTTGGCTGAGATGACAGCAGAGAGGTAGTCAGATGCGAAGGTGCCTGCTGGCCATGGCATTTATCATATGTGGGATGGCAAATCTGATGTAATGCAGGGTTTCTTACTTTCAAGCGTGTTGGGAATCTTGTCTCTGGCTTGGTTTAACTCTTGGAGCAAACTCCCTGCTGCAAGGGAGTGGCAAGCGTGGTCCCTGCTGGAAGTAGGTCTTGAGATCCCAGAGGTCCTTGTTGGAGGAGCTACCAGGATCTCTCGTGAGTGGAACCAGGAGTGACTGCATTCTCCCTAGTGTTGTTTCTGTAGGCAGCACTACCCACAAAATATATTCACTGTGAAGGAGCTGCTCAGTTTCCAGCCTGTGCCTGCAAAGGAAAATATGCTGCGGTTTGTGATCTCATCAGCTTCCATTTTCTGTGACTTCTGAATATTTGACTTGTGGAATTCTAGTTGGAGGCTGTACTAGGACAATAGTGGGCTTGTCTTTCAGTGCCCTGGTACCACGTGGAGTTGTAAATGTAGAGCTTTAAGGCCCAGAAACTCCCGATTCCACCTTTGGAAGAGTTTTAGGCACTTTGGAACAGGATGTTGAAGAAGCAGGGCAGCTTTAAACCAGTTCTTGTATGGAGAAATAATTGGCTTGGAAGAAAAAAAGTCTTGTAAATGGGAATGAAGTTTCACAGCAAGTGCAAACATGGTGCAAATGTTCCTCCTTTCCTCATGAGATGTGGTAAGGTTTTTGGCCACCTTGAGCTTCACTTGAAGAAATCCCATTTTCTCTCTTTAAATCTTGCATCCTAATGCAGAGAATCACAGGAAGGAATTGTTGGCCTGTGAGATATCGGTTGGAAAAAAGGCTCTAGGAGAGCCAATTCTGGAAATCTGGGAGCAATATAATAATTTTTTGGTCTCGTTTGTACTCTTGTGCCCTCACTGGGCTGGTAGGGCTGGTTTTGGATTGCTCTGGGAGACATGACTGGGGTTCAGAACAACCCCAGATCCTCCCGTGGGAGCACATGAGGGGTTTGACTCTGACCTCCTTGCTCCTCTTGGTGTGGGCTCTCCATGAGGATGAACTGAGCTGTGACTGGGGAGATTGAACCCGGGTCTGGTGCCTTGGTCCCACTGTGCACAGTCACCTCTGAGCATTAACCTGACACCCCACCCCAAATTCGTACCAGCACAAAAAATGCTGCTGCATTCACGTCTGGGGATCATGTGCTGCCTCTGTGAGCGAACGTATCCGATTGCGTCTGATGGAGAGCCCATAAATTATAAATTTTTTGGAAAGGGGATGTTCATGAAGTGGCTGCAGCAAACCCTCTGTCTGTTCTGCCAGGAGGGTTGATTTTGTGATGCTTTGGCTGGTTGTGGCCACATCACTCAGTTGTCTCGGTGGTGCCCAGTGGAAGGTCAAAGGGCCCTTCAGAATACGGGAAATTCAACTAATCCTGAGGAAACTTGCAGTGCCCGTTTTGGAGGTGTGTTCCAAGCGGTGCTGTTGGTTCTGGGGCACACTCTGAGCTCCTGTGCCAGCCCTGCAACCTCATCTGGGGAAGCTGGAGGTGAGGATCAGCTGAGGGGCTGATTTGGGATCTCCTTATTCAGTCTCTTCCTGGCGACACACAATGCCTGGAGGGAGGAACTGTGCTGCAGGCTTAGCCTGCTGCTGCTGATCACCCCAAACTGAACACGACTCTGGGAGCTCTGGGACAGGTCTGTCCAGTCACAAAGCCAGCAGTGGTGTTCTTGTGCCTCTGCAGTGTTTTACTTGAGGTTTCGCCAGCCTCTCTGTCCCCTTTGCTCCTCACCAGCTGTTTAAACAAGTTGTGACTGGTGCAGGAGATAACCTGGGGGAGAATTCCTCAGGAATGCTTTTAATTACTATCTGCCTTCCTGGGCTTTTCAGAGGGCTTGATGAATTCTGGGAATGTCCCTTCCTTTTATTTTTAAATTGTTCTTCATGTTCCAGCCTTTGAGGTAACAGGGGCTGGGTGTGTTTACAGGTAGAAATGACTTAAGAGGAGAAACAAGTACTTATTAATTACTGCTCAATTCTCCATCACCATGGTCTCCTCTCTTCATTTTAATGAGCTCCTCTTATTAATCCGTATGCTGAAGGCAGGAGACCTGCTGGCTCACAGCATGGGGAGGGGGTGGACCGTCAGAGCTGCTGCTGAAGATTCACAAGCATTTGTAGGTTTGCTTCTGCTCCTTCCCGTATGCCAGGTTGGAACTGGAGCTTTCTGTGAGCGATTGGGACACACTAATCCAGCAGAACATTATCCATTTCCCAGGAGCTGCATGAATTTCTGCCCTGGGCATGAGTGAGCTGAGTCTGATCATGGAAGGTCCCTGGGGCTGGCACGGGTGCATGGGGGGTGTGGGCCTCCTGCTCTGGCATGAGCTGGGCACTTAGTTCAGGCGCTTTCTTAGGCTTGACTCATGCCCTAACTGGCAGGCTGAGTGCTGGCTGTGCGGCTTCCGCAGGGTTTGTCCTGTTCCTAAGGAATCTGGTTGGTCTTTTTCTTTTCCAAAAAACAACAATAAAAATCCTTTTGCCAAGAACACGAGGAGTTTTTCACTCCTTGTTGCCTGCTGGAGCCAGCTGCCTCCCTCCCACCACAGCTGTTGGAGCCCGTACGGCATCCAAGCGCTCCTCCTGCACCACAGGGTGTAATCAAGCATCCCACCTCAAAATGGGGATGGAAATTGTAGGGATAAGCGGCTGCCTCTGCTTCCCAGTGGGTTGGGAAGCAGTGGGTGAGCAGAGCCCATTGGGATTCGGGTGCTGGTCAGTGCCAGGTGTGTCCTATCAGAGCAGGGTGTCTGTCTCTCCTGGTGACACCAGTGTCCAGCTGTATCGCTGCTTGTCCACGTCGTTCCCTACTCCCAAGTGTGGGAAAACTCTTGTTCGAGTTTAACGTTGCCTTTTCCATCACCTGGATAATCATGGAAGTAAACCCTACAATTACCCCTTTTCCTTTCTCCGTATGTCTTCCCTGCGTGCGGCCTCCCTATTTTTAACCTGGGGCGCCCAGATTTGTTTTCCTGAGCCCTCATGACCTCTGTGATATTTCGACTTTGGAATATCTAAGACACGGCATTGTAAGGCATCCTGCATAGCCAGGCGTGACTATTGTTGTTGCCAGCTGAATAGTCGTTATTTTTTTGGCTGCTTCTGGCGTTCTCACTTTTCAGTGGCTCCGAGAGGAGCCCTCCAGGCTCCCCGTGTCCACTTGGCTATTTACAGCCGCACCCAGCGGCCGGGTTTGTTAAGTTCTTGGAAGCGGAATCCTCTGGAATAGAAATCACAACACTGCAGGGTGTCTGGAGGAAGGTTTGGTACAAATGCCTGGGCCCAGCGGTGCGTTGGGACGGGGTAATTGTCATCTTTGACGCTCTGGTAGTTCTGCCGATTCTCCTTGGAGTTGTGGTTATTTTTCTCACTTTATGTGATTTGTTTAGTTTTTATATTTTTTCTTTTTTTTTTTTTTCGTTGTCTGTTTAGAGTGAGTTTGCTGAGAAAAAGTTAAACTGAATATTTTAGTGCTCCTTCGGTCTCACATCCCTGCAAGTGCTGACTGTGACAGAAGGTGGAGTGAGGAACTGGGTGCTCAGTTCAGAGCACTGGACTCTCTTGAGCCTGCAGAAAAGGAGGCTCAGGGGGGACCTTCTCCCTCCCTACATCTCCCTGATGGGAGGGTGGAGCCAGGTGGGAAGCAGGCTCTGCTCCGAGGGAACAAGAGACAAGAGGAAACAGATTCAAGCTGTGCCAGAGGAGGTTTAGATTGGATATTAAGGAAAATTTCTCTGCAGAAAGACTTGTCAAGCCCTGGCACAGACTGCCCAGGGCAGCGGTGGAGTCACTATCCCTGGAAGTGTTCAAAAAACACGTGGATGTGGCACTTGAGGGCATGGTTTAGAGGTGACCATGGTGGTGGTGCTGGGCTGACAGTTGGACTTGCCGATCTTAAAGGTCTTTTCCAACCATAACAATTCTGTGATTCTCAAACTCGCTGTGATTAACTGCACACTGCAAGCTTTAAGTCTGGAGACTCCATTAATTTGGAATTGTTTGCAAAGTACTTGTGTCTTGTTACCTGTAGTTTAAGAAACAGAGCATTTTAGAGAGCTGGGACTGTGTTCTGCTGGGACATAAATGCCATTAATTGTCCATCACCTGCAGTCTGCCCACCACAGATCTGCTTTTGGTAGTAAATAAGTCCAAGTGAAATCACGACTGGTGACACTTAAATAACTATTAAAAAAATTTATTTCTGGACTAGAAGAAACAGGAAAAAATCCTGTCCTCTGAGTTTCCAGGCATGAAAAGCTGCTTAGCAGAGGGGAGACACACCCCTGGCTTACACTGCCAGGCGGTTTGATTTGTGTGGGTGTTGGGATTGGTGTTGGTGAGTAATATTTTATGGTGATACAAGTGTCACATTTCGGATCAGGCATGCCTGGGGCCTGTAAGCAGGAGGCACAATTCCACCAGGAGCTCAGCTTGTGCCTGGAACTGGGCATTTCTCTTGTTACTGCGATTCTGAAGCATCACCAACTAGTCTAAAGAAAGTCTCCAAGTGGTTTGATTTTGGTTTCTTTTTTCTTCCTTTAGGCTTAAACCACCTGCCCTTTGGTCCTGCCAGCACCGCCGAGTCCCTGCAGCTGGGCAGCGCCGCTGGCCCCCAGGTGTCAGAGAGCCCGGCCGAGGATGGAAGCGATCCCGGAAAGAGGAAGAGAGCAATTCCTCCAGGTGAGCCGAGCGGCAGCTCCACTGCTGGCAGCAGGGAAGGGGTGCAGGTAGCGAAGCCTAAATCCGGCTGCTTGTGCTGGGTGTTGGTGTGGAAGGTGGGCAGGTCTGGTGTGCCTGGAGCCACGCTGGGGTTGTGGGATCTCCACAGAGATAGAACAAGGGGGAATGGCTTCGCGGGAGCGGGGCAGGGTTAGATGGGATATTGGGAAGAAATTCTTCCCTGGGAGGGTGGGGAGGCCCTGGCACAGGTTGCCCTGTGGCTGCCGCATCCCTGGGAGTGTCCAAGGCCAGGTTGGAGCAGCCTGGGCTAGTGGAAGGTGTCCCTGCCCATGGCAGGGGGATGTAATGGGGTGGTCTTTAAGGTCCTTCCCACCCAAACCGTTCTAGGATTCTCTATTGCTGTCCCAATAGTTTTATTTTTCTAACTGAATAATATCTCAAAATTAAAATTATGACCATAATTAGAAGCATGATAAGGCAGATGAGCCCAAATGAGTGGAGATATTCATCTTTAAGAAAATGCCATAAAAGCAAACAGTTAAATGAACCATATGATGTTGTAATATCAGACCAAGGAGTCCTACAAAAAAAATTTCTCCAATACCATCTTCAGGATTTCGCTGAGTGATTGGGGAAAAAAAAACCCACGCAGAATAATGTCTTTGCAGATTATATTGGGGTTGAACACTGCAGTCCCACCAGTGTGACTTGGGGAATGTCGCACCTGCTCCTGCCATGGAGGTGAGGTGTTAGAGTGTGTACAGAGCAGGCTGTGGTCTGTGGGAATTATTAGTAATTCTTCTGTAGGGAGGAGCCAGGGGCAGAGGGGAAGGATGAGGCTGGACCTGAGGCAGAAGGAAGGTGATGTGCAAAGCCCACGGCTGCAGAAAGAGGGTGAAATGTAACTGGGCAGAGGGAAGGTCCGACTCTGTCCCCCTGGAGAGAAAAATCCTTTAAGGGAAATTTGAAGGAGAATCTGGGTCTTTGCAGTTTACAGCAGCTTAAGGATGGTTTTGAGATGCTGACAGAGCACAGGAGAGCTCCACTGGGAGCATGGAGCTGAGCCTCTTGTCCTTCTCGTGTCTCCCTCTCGCTCCCCATCCTTCCTCTTCCCATCTGTGTTTGAACAAACTCAGGCATTGCTGCATTTGAGCCCCTCTCACTAAAACCTGCACAGACAAAAAGAAAAGTGTTTGTCAGGTGGAAGCCAGGTAAAGGTGTGTCTGACCCAGCCAAATCACTGAAGAGAATGTGAATGCTCAATCAAGCCCTGTGTTTGTGTAGTGTCAGTGGCTCCACCTGGATTGCCTGGTAGTTCTGCTACACTGGTCCTGCTGTTGACAACAGCACGTTGCTCTTTGCTTCCCTTCCCCTTTGAGTGTGGAAGAGAAGTGGCTTCCAGTGGCAGTGGGAGGATTCTGCTGGGACAGCCTGGCCAGCTCTGTTCAGTTCGGTGCAGTTTCACAGTTTATACCTGCTGGATATGTGTCCTTTGTTCATAAATCTCTTGGGAGGAATCAAGTGTCCTGTTACCTTTCCATCAGTGTTTCATCAAGGCCCCTTAGAGCTGTTAATTGCAGTGGATAACTGAGGTGTTCTGAGGTGTTTTCCTAGGCCTGGCTGCTGTAAATGTTGGCTGCTCCAGAGGGCCAGCACTGGTGGTTTTTTCCCCGTCTGGCTGTTCCTTGAGCGCTGGGCTCAGCTGTGGTTTTGGGTGCTGACACTGCAGAGCCTGTGTGCCCTGCAGCAGAGCTGGGAGCTGCTCTGAGCTCTTAATCACTTTTATTTTCCTCTCAGCAGATGGTGGCAGAAATCTGAGCCTGGACTCCATTCCGATGGGATTGCCAATGTCCGACCCGACCGCCTGGGCCACCGCCATGAACAACCTGGGGATGGCTCCCATGGGCATGACAGGACAGCCCCTCCTGCCTGGTGAGCTGAGCCAGGCCCTGCCCACCTTTCCTTTTGGACAGGTCTCTGGGAATAACCTGTTTCAGTGCAGTTGGGTAAACACCCACCACGTTCAAACCACGTGGACAAGCTGTGCTTGAAATGCGTTAAATCTGCAAGTGATTTATTTAGAGACCTGGATTGAGAGGATACATATTTTTAATTGCAAATAGTTATTTTGGGGTACATCCAGATGCAGTGGATCAGGAGGAAGAGGGTGCCGTGCAGAGCTCAGGAAACCAGTGATACCCAGGAACACGTTACTCTGAGCTGAACTGGAATGGCTTAAAAGGAAGGGTGGGAGGGAGATAAAGGGGAAAGCAACAGGGCAGCAAATTGGATATGGCAGAAATTAAGGGTGGATTCTGCTCCAGGAGTGACCACCTTGTTCAGAATACACATGCATGGGTCAGTCATCCTGTCCAGGATGAAAGAGCTGCTGTGAGAACAGAGCTGGGCTGTGCCTGGTTTCCCAGCACTGCAGGATTTTGGGCATCAAAGTCCTGAACTGACCTGACTGTTCCAGTACTTTGCCACACTAAGGAGGATGCTCTCTCCTGCCTGAACTCTTGCCTGCTCACCTGGGGAGGGAATGTCTGTGTTGGCAGCACTCTGCAATCCCATTTCTGCTCTTTTGGCACAGAGCAGGTTGTTTGCTGTGCAGCCCATACATATTTAACAGCATCGCTTAACTTGCCCTTCGCTGCAGTCTGTGCTCTTGGAATAACAGAGTCACATAATGGTTTGGGTTGGGAAGGACCTTAAAGCTCATCTTGGTCTACCCCGTGCCATGGGCAGGGACACCTTCCATTAGGCCAGGTTGCTCCAAGCCCACGTGTCACAGGTGTCTTTCTGTGAACAAACCTCACTGGGAAGTGCTTGGCACTACATGGGAGCTGGTGTCTACAGAGGGGAGAAGGAAGTAGTTTATTTTAACAGAGAGAAGTTACTTGACTGAGGCAATCAGCAATGAAATCGTTTTAAAAAGTTGTTTTGAGGGCACAAATCTGAAGTTTGATGCTGCCGTGTTCCCTCTCTGGTGGTTATTCAGCTGATTTTTCCACTGTCACCTGTGGGAGTGTACCTCGTTCGCTGTCCAAGTTCACGGTCGCTCTGTGACTCCAACCCCCCACCTGACTCCCTTATTCTCTCCCCCTTTTAGATTTTGATCCTGCTCTTGGGATGATGACTGGAATCCCTCCGATCAACCCCATGATGCCAGGCTTGGGAATCGTCCCACCCCCTATCCCTCCAGACATGCCTGCTGTGAAGGAGATCATTCACTGCAAGAGCTGCACTCTCTTCCCTCCTAACCCACGTAACTGTGCTTTGTCCTGTCTCTGTAGCAATATCTGTGTGTTTATATTTATGTAAAACCCAGGGGGGTGTGAGAGAAGGGCCATTCCTGTACCTGGGCACAGCAGCTCTGGACTGAGTCACTGTGACTCGCTGCTGGCAAAAAAAAAGGTGACAGGGCAACAGGAAAAGCCTCTTCTTGTCACTGACTGTTTGCCATTTCCAGGAAGAGCCTTTTCAGTTGTTAGGTTGATAAAGATGGGGAAGAAAACATTCCAGTTCCTGGATATTTGAAGCCTTTATCTAAGGCTTGAGGGGCATGGTCCACACTGAGCCGTGGGAGGGCTCTGGGGTTTGCAGAATGCAGTGGAAGGAGAGCAGGAGCAGTTGGAAATCGGAGAGAACACTGAAGAAACACAGGTCTCACCAGGCTATGGCAGGAAAGAGGGATCCCCTTCACACTGGCTGATGACCCTTTCTTCTCACTTCTTTGATAAGAACCAGAGGGGTGAAAACCAAAGCAGAGATGATCCAGGGACATATCTGTCATTGGTAGTGTGGATCTGTGTGGGAGGGTGGTGTAGCTCAGGCAGGAAAGTCTGGAGCGTGTGCAGTTGCAGCGCAGAGAATCCTCTTTATACATTTGCCAGGTATTATTTACACTAGGACAGTTTTTTAAACTATGATTTTGTAGCACCTCCCATCATGAAGTTTTGAGCCCCTGGTGCTGCTTGTGTTCTGTGACAGCAGCTCAGTGAGCCTCTGCTTGCACTTGGGAGGGTCTCTGAAGGGCTCCAGGCTCCTGAGACCTTTGGTTTGGAAACAGGCAGGTAAATGTGTCCTTGAAGGACGCCAGAAAGGTGTGCTCATCTCTCAGGAGAGGTGGACAGATGGAAGGCACACGTGCTGACGACCTGAAAACTGACCTGCTCTGATTTCTCTCTTCAGATCTTCCCCCTCCAGCCACAAGGGAGAGGCCCCCAGGGTGCAAGACGGTGTTTGTTGGGGGGCTGCCAGAAAACGGGACGGAGCAGATCATCATGGAGGTGTTTGAGCAGTGCGGGGAGGTCATCGCCATCCGCAAGAGCAAGAAGAACTTCTGCCACATCCGCTTTGCTGAGGAGTTCATGGTGGACAAGGCTCTTTACCTGTCTGGTGGGTGTGTTGGTCTCAGATGGCAGCTTAAACTTCCGGGGCAGAGGTGTGATCCTGCCTTTATAGGCAGAGCAATAGGATTTGGGGCGAGTTTATCTACTGCTGTGTCGGTTTGCCCTTCTGCTGCCGTTGCATTTCTGCTTAAATACGTGACAGCAGCTCCTGAGAGGAAAGGAGGTAAAGGTGAAACATATGGATTTCCCAAGAATGCCAAGGCAGTGGAAGGATTAAAAAAAAGGTTTATT
Organism: Pseudotriccus pelzelni; assembly: GCA_035584735.1. Lineage (NCBI taxonomy): Eukaryota > Metazoa > Chordata > Aves > Passeriformes > Tyrannidae > Pseudotriccus > Pseudotriccus pelzelni. The sequence goes on along the minus strand of JAWMRA010000146.1, from coordinate 19,989,458 downwards.
TAAGATAAATAAGATAAGAGAGGCAGCTTGCTCACAACTTCTCCCTGCAACTTTCTCTGAAATGCAGAGGGGAGAACAAAAAACGTCTGACACGTTTGAGAAGGCATTTCTTCTGAAACTGTCCCTACCTCCACAGACAGCAACAGCTTTGTCACCTGCAAACCTCCCAAAAATATTGGGCGGAGGTAGAGTCCCTCCCCATCTCACCTGGATAAACATCCAGCTGATTATCTATAGACGGCGCCTAAGTGCCCTGTAAAAATTGGCTGTTGCTCCCAATTGCTTATGAATTGGCTGGTGTGCTTGATTTTTACAGGGACTTTTTCTCTTTTAAGCCGTTTAAGCTGAACCCTCCCCGGGCCTCCTTTCACCCCGCGTAAGCCTGACCACTTGTCATTCCCCCACCACAGGCTACCGCATCCGGCTGGGCTCCAGCACGGACAAGAAGGACACGGGGCGCCTGCACGTGGATTTTGCCCAGGCCAGGGATGACCTGTACGAGTGGGAGTGCAAGCAGCGGATGCTGGCGCGGGAGGAGCGCCATCGGCGGCGCCTGGCCGAGGAACGCTTCCGCCCGCCCTCCCCGCCGCCCGTCGTCCACTACTCCGACCACGAGTGCAGCGTGGTGGCCGAGAAGCTGAAAGGTGGGGGGAGGCTGTGGGGGCGTCCAGTGCTGGACAGAGCTCTTGTGTTCTCCGGGGGTTGTCTCGCCAGGCTGAGGTGCCCCTGGCAGCTCTCCGGGCCGTTTTCCCGCTCAGAATTGTTTCCTCTTGTCAAAGCGAACCTGCACTTGAATTGTATTCGTAGGATCCCGTGTTGGAAGGGAGTTCGAGGCTCACCTGGCCCAACCTTTCTTGGCAAAAGCATGGTCTAGGCCAAATGGCCCAGTATCCTGCCCAGCATCTGATATCACAGAATCAGTTAGGTTGGAAAAGACCTCTGAGGTCATCGAGTCCAACCCCTGACCCAACACCACCTCGTCAATTAGACCATGCACTGAGTGCCTCATCCACTCCTCCCTGGCAGCCCATTCTAATGCCCAGTCACTTCTTCCTAATGTCCAACCTAAGCTCCCCTGTTGCAGCTTAAGACTGTGCCCTCTTGTCCTGCTGCTGGTTGCTTGGGAGAAGAGTCCGACCCCCACCTCGCTACAACCTCCATTCAGGGAGTTGTAGGGAAACATTGGGGAATCCACCACTTCCCATGGCTGATTGTTCCCATTGTGAAAAGCTGACCTCCTGTGCCCAGTCTCCCCGGGAGTAGCCATTCCCCATCATCTTTTCCATGTGACTCCTTGTAAAAAAAAGAGTTTCCGTATTCTTTGTAGCCTCCCTTTACATCCTGGAACACGGTGACAAGGTCTCCCCTAAATCTTATTTTCCTGAGACTGAACAAACTGTTCACTCCTGAGTGCAACAAACTTGTGCAGATCAAAACTGTTCAGTACGAGTTTCTTCCAGAGAATTTTGGTTAAGGTTAAAAGGACTAGTAAAAGTCCTAATAACTTCTAGGAAGCCCGAGACCCACGTTTGACCTGATGATTTTGGAGCTGGAGGGTATTTCCTTTCACACAGTAGACATGAAGTTTTCCAGTAGGTTTCTAGCAGTTGGTCATCCTCTTGTTGCACCTCAGCAGGTGATTTGCTCCATCAGTTTGGTTTTAGACTTTGTACAGCCGTGGGTTCAGGTCAATTCCCATGCACCCAGGAGTTGTGATGAGCCACCTGAAGGAAGCTGAGCATTGAAAGAGCAGGTCAGCGCCAAGGAAACGGCCTGAAAGCTGCCCAGGCAACCCCATACCTGTGGTGTAAAGCTGTCCTTTCTTGCTACAGACGACACAAAGTTCTCAGAAGCCATCCAGACCTTGCTGACCTGGATAGAGCGTGGGGAAGTGAACAGGAGAACCGCCAACAACTTCTACTCCATGATCCAGTCGGCCAACAGCCACATCCGCCGGCTCGTCAACGAGAAAGCGGCTCACGAGAAGGAGATGGAAGAAGCTAAAGAGAAGTTCAAACTGGCTCTCTCAGGGATCCTGGTGCAGTGTGAGTAGTGTTTCCACATTGCGTGTTGGTTGTCTGGTGTAGGGAAAACTCTCAGTTTCTAGTCTGGAGAGGCCACACTGAAAGGGCTCCAGGAAAAGAAGTGGCAGAGGCTTCCATGCAGCTACAGCTCATTTAGAATCAGGTGTCGTTCACTTGGCAAAAATTCCCTTGTGGTGCTTTTTGCTGGGGTAAGAGTCCACATCTGGGGGGGAGGAGAGAATGAATGGTGAATTTGTTTCCTCTTTTAATTTTTGTCTATTAGTAGTTCTGTCATCTTTTCAACTCCTCCTGTGCACAGACAAGGTAAGTTTCTGGGAATCTGGTGCCTCAGCGAAGTGTGCAGGATTTATTCACCAAAGGTAGGACACAGCAGGGTGTTTCCAACAGCCTGTTGAAGAACCTGGGTCTTTCAAGTCCCAGTGCTTTATTAAATGAGGAAATAAGGAAGAGGCATGGACTGTATTAATTCCAGGATGTGTTTTGTAACAGTTCCTCAGACCATTCATTGCCTCTTACTCATCTCTGCTCAAGTAAATCTGAGTGTTTTTACTTCTTCATGAGTACCTTCTCCACAATTGTACTAATTTCCTTTGATCCTCTTGCCTAGGTTGTGAACGTTCTTAACTTTTGGTTTTATATCTAATAATTTTAGCTGTTACTTGATTTATTTTTTTTCAATTCCTTTCTTCTTTGAATTCCGTTACTGTTAAAAAATATGGGCACACGGTCCAGAGGGACATACATTGAGCACTGCAGAGTAAGTAGTAATAGAGACTAGTGTGTCACTCCACTCTCTAAAACACAACTGATATCTCAGCCGCTCTTAGGTTACTCTGAGGAGCAGGGAGATGCCGTAATTCTTACAACATAAAAGCTACTGCATCACAAGCACAAAAACCCGATCAGGTAGATGTGATTTGTGCTGTGGGTGAGCGCTCAGCCAAGGAGAAGCGCTTTGTATATCCAAAATGCTTTGGGAATTTTCTAGAGAAACAGGAGGAATAGATTTCAGGACCAAGAAAAGCTGATGGAAGGTGCCTGGATCCTTTTCCTGTAGGTCACGCAGGCTGTGGCGCTGTCCTTTGGGATGTCCCAAGGGCCAGAACTCAGGGCTGTACCTCACCATGCCATTGTGGACGGCGAGTCCTGCCCCCCTGGACTCCTTAACGCTCCCAGCCAACCTTGCACAGCAAATTTGGATGTTTCTCAGCACACCCATGCTGCCTTTTTTCCACGTGTCCTGCCTTTTTCCCAGCTGAGAGCAGAGCCCGTTTCCCAGTTGGTCGTTACTGGGGAGTGTTTGGCAGGGGCCTGGTGAAGCCCACACTTCTCTTTCCGGGCACTGAGCCTCTTCCCTGAGCGTAGCATCAGCGCAGTACGGTGTTATAAGAAAAGGGTAGCCAAACCACCTGCCTGATTCCACTTTTTTACTCCTTTACTCCTCTTGTTCGCCCTCTCTGGATGCTATTCGGGCCCGATTTGCTGCTGATTTGACACTCCAGTCGAGCAGATAGTGGCCGTGTACCATTCTGCCTCCAAACAAAAGGCTTGGGACCATTTCACGAAAGCTCAGCGTAAGAACATCAGCGTGTGGTGCAAACAAGCAGAGGTTGGTAATCTTTTCTTGTGTTAGAATCCTCCAGCACGGTCTCTTGCTTGTCAGGGTGTTGATGTTAAGTGTGCACGATGCTCGCGTGGATAACAACACCTTCGTTCACAGTGCGAGGTGGGGATTGCTCACTCGGCTCTCGTGTTGCAGGTAATAAATTTCCTCTTGGTATTTGTGTTACTTGTAGCAATACATCGAGACCTGTCTGCTGACTGAAGCTGTGCACAGTGATAATAGTAATAGCAATAAATATTGATTTTTCTTCTGCTGGTTTTAATATTAAAGGAAGAGGGATTTCTAGAGAGATGGTAAAAAAAAAAACAAACAGCAACAACAAACCCTAAATGTCATCAGAATCTTTTATCAAATTTTTATGTGATATTTCGACCTTGAGAGATGGAAATAATTGCAGCTGGACAGCCTGGAAGGCTTGAGGGAGGATGTTTTCATGTTTGTGTATTCCTCCCACGTAGTGACATAGTGAAATAGGGGATTGAAAGGTGGTGACAAGGATGGGGCTGATGGAAGAAGGCTTGTCGCTCCTGCTCTTCCTGCAGGAGGAGGAATCCTTCTCAGTCTGATAAGGTTCGATAAAATCAGATAAGGGAGTCAGGCAGAATGTCAGAAAATAGGAAGCTCAGGTAAAGAAAGGGGGTCCGTTGGTTAAGTGGTGGTCTGGGGAGATGTTTGTCCTGGGGTCGGTGACCCGGGTGCAGGACCTTGCACTTGGCCTTTTTCAGTCTCATGAGGTTTGATCCCGCTCCTCCCCACTGTCCTGGTCCCTTTGGTTGTCATTCCTTACCTCTAGTGTAAATCTTCCTGCAGTTCTGGGTTTTTCTTGGATTTTGAGTTCCTTATTGCGAACTTGGAAGGCACATCTATCCCAGCAAAGCCAGGGGCTGTCTTTTCCCCTTTAAGATTATTTGACATCCAGAGTGAAATCGGGCAAAGCTTGAGAGGCTGTTGGTCCGTGATCACCACAGGTTGGGGATGTCCAGGCTTGTGATCCCCAAGGATTGGGGGGTGTCCAGCCCACCTTCCCACACAGCTGTGACCTGGGAAGAATCTGTAATGCTGGATCATACCCAGCCAGGGCCCTTCTGGTAACAAGCACATGGTCCATCCTCCGCCATGGTGGAACACTCTAAATGGCTGTGTTGTCCTGGGAAGTTTCCAGCTGTGATCTCCCCACGGGAGTGCACTCCTGGAGCTTTGAAATTCCCGCTGAGCCAAAGCTTTGTAGTAGCTAAAGGAGGAGGCAAGGTTTCCACTGCACCTGAGAAGAGCCAGGTGGAGTGTCACTCAGACCATTGCTGCACCCTGAGCCCCAGCGCTCCCGTCCTTCCCTGCTGTCCCATTGCTCTCTGTGGCTGGGGTGGGAGCTCTCTCTCCAGCTGGAGATGTCTTTTGTTCCAAGGTAAGTTTTCCTGATGGGAAGAGGCTGTGAGACCACCGGTGAAGCCTCTTCCAAGAGCCCTTGCTGCTGGGCTCAGCTTGCTGCTCTCCCCCAGCTTAGGGTCTGCTCTTAAATGAAGGTGGACCCACAAGATGCAGCTTCTTGGTACAGATTTTGACATATATATATATATATATATATATAAACATTGTTGGCATATGGAATTTAAAATTGGTCTCTTACCTCGGTGTAGATATCAGATGCTGGGTAAGAGTGTCTCAGCCTTTTGGGGTCACCTTGAGGAGGTCTCTGCTCAAGGGACACCCCACCCTGCTGCTGCACAGGTGGGCTCAGGGGGCTGCAGGTATTTGTAGTGCTAAGAGATGGATCTGTAGGCAAACCTCCTTTGCTGTACACGCAGGTGTGCAGCTGTAGCAGTCTTGGTTTGGTCTGTCCCAGCTCAGGCTCTGGCTTCTGGCTCCAGAGTATTTAAGGTTGAGCACAATTCCTTGTGGTTTGCACAGCAAGTCTGACTTGTCTCGTCACCAGAGCAGAAGGAAGATGGAAGAGTCAGTAACTCCAGTAGCACTGACATATTGACTCATGCTGGATATTGCCCTTGATTTAAATCATCTGTGCCGATTTTTAAATCGTTTCCCCTTTCTTGTATCATGGAGTTGGGTTTTGCAGACTTGTATTTCAGCAACTTTTCATCCAGCCAAGCTGTTCCTTCTGATCTGTATTGAAATTCCCTCTACTTTCTGAACCTCAGGAAATCCGTAACATCCACAATGATGAGCTGATGGGTATCCGGAGAGAGGAGGAGATGGAAATGTCTGATGAAGAGATAGAAGATCCAGCAGAGATGAAAGAAACGGAAGAATCAGGTAAAATCAATTTTTACAGCTCATAAAGTGCTTGTCTTCAGCGCTTTCTATCAGGAGGCCCGTTCTGAGTGTTTTGTACCCCAAAATGGTCATGGGCAGAGCAGAATCAGTCCAGTTCTCTGGAGCTGGTTCCTCTCAGTGCCTGGGTCTGCAGCCAGTGTTTAACTGCTCCCTGCTGTGATCAGGGCAACCTAAAGCAGTGTCTGAGCTGCTTTCCCTAGTGGAGTGTACTGGGATTATTGGAGCTCGCTGTGGAGGAGCTGGAAGCTTTCTCCAGAGGAGAGAGCAAAGCCCTGCCCCATGGAAGCTGATCCAGGGACAGCAGCTCAGCAGCAGTGTTATACTACAAACCCACAGTCTGCCTTCTCCTGGAGGTCATAGAATCCCAGGGTGGTTTGGTTGGAAGAGACCTTAAAGTTCATCCAGTCATGGATGAACACCCTGCCATGGGCAGAGACACCATCCACTATCCCAGGTTGTTCAAGTCTCACCCAACCTGGCCTTGGACACTCCCAGGGATGGGGCAGCCACAGCTTCTCTGGGCAGGCTGTGCCAGGGCCTCCCCACCCTCATAGAGAAGAATTTCTTCCCAATATCCCATCTAACCTGCCCTCTGGCAGTGGGAAGCTGTTCCCCCTCGTCCTGTCACTCCAGGCCCTTGCCCAAAGTCCCTCTCCAGCTCTCCTGGAGCCCCTTTAGGCACTGGAAGGGGTTCTGAGATCTCCCTGGAGCCTTGTTTTCTCCGGGCTGACCACCCCCAGCTCTCCCAGCCTGGCTCCAGAGCAGAGGGGCTCCAGCCCTGTGATATCCCAAACAAGTGCTTGGGAGGCATTTCTTTGGGCGCTCGGCACGTGTCACCGGGAGCTGCTGAGCCCCTGTATATGGTGGCAGGGTAGGGAAAAAGCACCCAGAGGGGTCTTCTTGCCCCCAGTTGTTTGACTTGCGTCGTGTTCCCAGCGCTGGTGTCGCAGGTGGAGGCGCTGAAGGAGGAGAACGACAGCCTGCGCTGGCAGCTGGACGCCTATCGCAACGAGGTGGAGCTGCTCAAGCAGGAGCAGGGCAAAGCCTCCCGGGACGAGGACACCACCAAGGAGCAGCAGATGAAGCTCCTCCAGCAGGCCCTGCAGGGCATGCAGAAGGTGGGACCGGAATTTTCCGTAGCAGAGGCAAACGGGGCTGGGATTTGGGGGGAGCGAGCAAAAACAGACGTAAAAACACTCCGGCTTTAGTGGGATCCAAACGGGCAGATGGGAGCGACTTTTTCGTTACCAGTGTTGCCAAAAAAAACCCCAAATGACCAAATATTTCAGCTGGTGACTGTACGAGCTGATGAGTCACATCAAAGCGATTCATAGTTCATGGATTCCTTATGTAATCTTTGCTTGACCCTTCTGTGACTTCCAAAGTACCAAGTCTGTGCTTACTTGCTCCATAACTGAGTAAGAAAGTGGGAAGTCCATCCATTGGTGATGGAATTACTGTTCCATATTTACAGAGCATGCTAATAGGCAAAGGCATTTCTAAGGTGTATTGTAGATTCTTCTTGGTTTATGCTTTACCTTGTAGTAGTTCTGCATATGAACTGTCTGGTCTTCATGGAAAAGCATTTCTTTGTTTTACAGTCTTTAAATAACAGCAGGTGGAAGGCAGGTGAAGAGCTGAGTTTATCTTTTCTCTTCCAGCATCTTTTGAAAGTCCAAGAGGAATACAAAAAGAGAGAAGCAGAGCTAGAAAAAGTGAAAGAAGACAAATTAAAAGTAGAAACGTTACTAGAAAACCTGAAGGAGCAGGTATGTGTCACACAGGGCTTCTTTGTGCAGTCCTTGATCCATCAGGAGCGTGGGGAAGGACCTCTGTCCTTCTGTAATCTTGTAGAGCATGCCCAGCCCTGGTAGGAGCTGTTGTCCTTGGAAAGTGAGGAAAAATTAGCTGTTAAGTTGGAGGATGTCTGTCAGTAATGGACCTGCTGGCTGCTTCATGTACCTGTGAGAGCAACTGTATAAATAAATAGTAACTGTCATTGCACAGTGGTATCACAGCTGGAATGGGGTTTTCTGCAGTCTGAGCTTTACAAGATAAGAAAAAAGGTCTCAATTATCAGCCACTGATTTTCAGATTTGTGGTTTAGGGGCGTGTTTTGATCTGCCCTCCGTAAAGCACTATGGAATGGAAAGGTTTTGTCAGTGGTGTAATATTTTTATGCTTGCTTTATTCCAAACATAAATGCATAGTGCTGCTTCTCAGGTGTGATCCACTCTGTTTTCATCGTGGATCCCTGCATGAACCTGCACTTGCTTGGTCCTCTCCTCTGTAGCACAGAGACAATTACACAAGAAACGTGAGGCAGCGCTTCTCCCCGTGGCCCACGGAGCCAGATGCTGGGTTTTATCTCAGATTTTCAATCTTTAGCCCCATTTTCTGTGCCATGAGCTAGGGAAGACAATGAATGTCCTTCTAGGAACTAAAAATTGCTTTGTATATCCCAGTAGTGGTCAGAGCAGAAGCTTCAGAAGAGAAATAACAGATTATCATCAGTAATCTTTCCTTTTTTTGCCCATATATAGCAAAGCATGGCAGATGAAGAGGACAAGGAGGGAGATGCAGCTGATTGTCAAGGGAATGTGAGTCCAAGAGCTTCTTTTCTCTTATTTCAGACAGAATCTCTCCCTGATGGAGTAATGACACCTTAGTGTAAAATGAGCAGTGGTTTATGGGTTGGTTTGTGTGAGGTGTATGAGCCTGGTACGGGCAGATTGGCTTCATGCCCAAGGGAGAGGCTCTTCCCCCAGAGGGTGGTTGGCACTGACCAGGCTCCCCAGGGCAGTGGGCACAGCCCCAAGGCTGCCAGAGC